>SKCR01032796.1:0-109371 GCA_019454045.1 Zanthoxylum bungeanum | reverse complement strand
TAGAATAGTCTAGGGTTCCTTTAAATATGAATTTTTGGGGCTTTTGGTTGTGGATTATGGATTGAAAGTTTATATGCATGTGTGAAGTGTTATTGGATGAAGTTAGTAGAATTAACATCCAATTTACTCAATTGTTGATGAGTTGTTATTCTAGAGTGTAGTGACCACTCTTGTGACACCTAGAATTATTCTTGGGTTGTTCATATATGGTGACTTGATTTGGTGTTGAGATTAATTTGATTAATGTTGAAATTTTGGATTTAAAGCATAAAAAAATGGTAAATTTATGTTCTGGATCAGATCTGTAAAATTCAGTGCATATGTTGATGTATTTGATGTTATATTAATGTATTGGATGTGTTTTGGGAGTGGGAACATTTGCCGGAAAGTGTTTCCGAGTTGAAATAAGAGAAAACGGCCAAAAACGGCATTGCCGGGTGGATTTTGAGCCAACCAGATGATAACTGTCCAAACAGTGAATCCATCACTGTTCGGGCAGCCCATGAACTGCCATGACACTATTGGGGCTGACCTGGGTAGTCCTCATAAGTGTCGGGTGGTCGGTTCAGTCGAAAACACGTTTTGTGTCATTTTACGGAAAAACGGTTTTCGTAAAAGTTTCGCGAAGTTTCAACCTTATTTATGTTGATATTTGATATTGAATAAATAGGTTTAGGTGAAATATGAATAAATTATTCATATTAGATATTGAATAATTTATTTGATATTTTGAAAAAGTTTTCAAATACGATTTCGCCCGAACCGCGCTTCCGCTGCGCTCTTCGCTCAAAACCCCAACATCAATCACATCCATGTTACTACAAAATTTGGTACTGAACCGTTTTTTATCCTCACAATAATAACAGTATTAGATTAAGTCATGTTCTAGGTGTATACTTGCCAATATGCAATAATGAGCTTCGTAAATGCACCCTTACAATAATGACGGTATTTGGTGACTACGTCAACTTATCACACTACATCAAATATTTACCAGAGCGACCGAAGTTTCGATTACTTATGCCCTCACAATAATGACGATATTGGACACAAGTAATAAAAATTCATTCATTTTCGTATTGACCAGACGAACCATCCAATAATGCTTCAACATTATTAATATTATCACTTAAAAAACAATCATCTATTCATGAGAGATTTATAACATCAAGTCATTAACTAACATGTTTGGGCCAAACGAAAAAATTTAATTTAAAACATGCAACGCATATCAAATATGAGTCATGCATAATCTAATTAAAATATAAAGGCATAGATTCAAATACATGTCAAATATGTAAACCATTATTATTTTTATTTAAAATGTGCTCCTTGGTTAAGACCTACTATAATACTATTTTTGCTGGATCCGGATTCGTTAGGGATGGATTGGAGCCCCAAACAGTGGAAATGGTTCTAACTTGTGGATATATAGTATGAGTGTATTTTTTTTAAATAATTAAATAGGATACAATATTCCATTACGAGTCCATAGGAAACAAATCTGAGACAAAACAGTGTCTAAAAGCTGCGAAACGGAGAAAACAATTCATCATGCGTATCGCGCATGAATAGCGTACATGCGACGTGCGAGTGCGAGAGCATCGGCTCTTCGCTCGTTACAGCTCACGCGCGAGTTGCGACTTCTCCCTACGTATTTTCAAACCATAAAGCATGTAAAAAATATGATTTTTCACCCAAATCACTCCTAATTTTCTCTAAACACTTCCTAACACCCAAAATCTAATTTTAAACATCAAAACCAACATCAACATATTTTAAACACATTTAAAATAATTAAAGAATAAAAATTATATTTTTCAAAATATTAAATATTTTTACAAAACATAAATGTATTCAAGAAATTTGAATCCAAAACTCAAACCAAACAAGAATCTCATAAAGAAGTAACCCATGAACAATTTTAGGTCACTTAAAGGTGGTCAAATGATTCTAGAATGGTAGACAAATTCCAAACTTTTATTTAGAGTTCAAAACTCCAATTTTTGTGTTCTATATCCAACTTACATAAAACTTTACCCAATCACAACCAAATTGTGTTTATATGCCTCCAAAGCATCTATACACAAATATTTGAACTTATTTCAACTTCAAGTTATATTATTATGCATCAAATACATAATACATCACCATATGCTTCACTAATGATATCAAATTATTAATGAAAAACATAGCTTATTAAAGAAGAT
This sequence comes from Zanthoxylum bungeanum, assembly GCA_019454045.1. Taxonomy (NCBI): domain Eukaryota; kingdom Viridiplantae; phylum Streptophyta; class Magnoliopsida; order Sapindales; family Rutaceae; genus Zanthoxylum; species Zanthoxylum bungeanum. The sequence continues at coordinate 107,161 of SKCR01032796.1, read as the reverse complement.
CTAAACTTACCTTGCAAGCTTGCATGAAAGATCAAAACTTCTTCTCTTGTTGAAAATTATAGAGAACTTTCAAAGCTTCTAAAATTATTTTCTTTAGCTTAAAACTTATTAATAAAAAATACTTAAGCTTATCTTTTACGATCAAGCTTATCATTCATTTATTAATAAAAGTTTTAATCAAATTTTTGGTGGGCTTAATCTAATTGATCTAAATATGCATATTAGGTGTAATCTTATCATTTTATCTAACTACTTGATTAATCAAATTAATCAAGTGATATAAACCTATTATTACATATTTTGTAATTATCAAAATATCCTCCAATTGTAGAAATATTTATGAAATTACAATAAAGCCCTTATGTGATTATTATTTAACAATTAAATAAATTTTGATTAATCTAATTAATCTCATTTGGTCTAGTAAATTATTAATATTATCCAATAACACTTAATTATTTTGATTGATAATTATAATATTAAATATTATTTATTATCAAACATGATAGCGCCCGAGTGCTCAACGAGTACACTTCATATTGTGGGACTTTCTAAGTTTAGACACGTTTGTCATATGACTCTATCTCATATGTACGCAATTCAGCCACATCCGAAATTGCGAAGAACATGAACGACCTTCCGAATTATACAAGTCGAGGTCATCACATATGTTTAACAATAATTCCATCGTAGGCTATCCGAGTTGTGCTTAGGAAACATAAATTATACCGTCAAGTTTCCAAGTTGCATACCTTATATTGTAGACATGTCCACGATTCTTTATAATTAATTAGAACACTATTTTTGATGTATATGCGATCAATCCTAGATGATTGGCTTTGGCCAAAGTCTTAATAATCGTGACTTATAAACATGGATACCTAAACCCCTTATGATACACATTTAGGCCGATAGATCTTATCTTATATACACTGACTAACGAGTGCATCGGTTCACACCAAACGAGCATCTAGCGATCAGACCACGAAAGGTCTCTGACATACATTCCATCTAAGTATAGAGGATCATACACAAAATCAATGTTATGCTATAGTCAAAGGATCACATATGCTACTCGACTCGAGAAAACTCCTATTGATGGTGGTGTGCACTACTAACTATTATGAATCATTCATGAGTCATTCGGCATGCGAGCTTCCCTCGCTCATGGTCCATTGGGTTAGACCATTGGAACTCCAATTCCAATATACGACAAGTGCTAGTATTCTAAGTTATGTTAATTCGACCGTATTCGAAAACCAATGACCAAGAACATACACTTTAAGAATAGTTTATAATAGTAATATTATCCCAATGTCGAACCACACCTAATGTCCAATATTTCTACGTGGCTATTTTGAGGTCGATGTCATTATCAGTATATATTAAACCAATTGCACTAAGAGATAATGACACAATAATTACCATTAACGAAATTGAAATGAAAATATAGTTATTTCTATTTATAAATAATAAAATAGAATATACCTTACAGTATTCGGATTGGCGCTCGAAGTACCAATTCCAACATTTGCCATACTAGTCTCTTCAATAAAACAAGTTATCCCACTTGAAATAACAATAAGAAAAACTATTTTTTTTAGGATGTGGAAGCTTAGAATAATATGGATTAGAGAGAAAAATAATTTTCTCTTTAGGGCAAGTTTGGAGAAACCGTAAACACTACTCAAGAACACAATAGAGATAAAAAACACTGAAAGAATAACCTAAGAGAGGTATTTTCACTCTTGGTCGAAATTCCCTTTTATTTATGTATGAGAAGTGGCTTCTTGTGTCATATTGTTCTTAGGATGCTAAAAAAATCCATTTCTAAATCAAACTTAATCAATTAATGATACTTTCCAAGATTTTCCATGCGTATTTAGGAAATAATCCTCCATAAATATATATCCTAATTAATTAATGAAACTTATCAAGATTTTACAAGCTTGTTTAGGGAAAATATCCTCCATAAATATATATATCCTAATTGAGACTTAATTAATTGGGTTGCAAGCCTACTAAATTAAGGCCCGTTAGATTAAATAGTATTTTGGGCTTTTAATTAAGTTGATTTAATTAATCAATTAATAATTAACAATTATTTAGTTTATAGTTAATTAACAATTAATTAAACATAAATTTATATTTAAATAAATATCTAATGCTTATTTAAATAATAAATTCAAATTAATATTTCATTAAAATATTAATATTCTAATATCATATATATTAGAAAATTTATTTTAATTGAAAAAATAATTTTTCCAAAAACAAATCCCAAAATCGTTTCATTAACTCTTTAATGATCAACATCCTTTGAATTTGTTTTATTTCCAAAGACTATATGAAGTGCGACTGTCATAGGTTCATTATCGAATAGTAGTAAGAAAATATTAACTCTTTAATATTTCATCTTATGACATCCTACAGACCAAGGGTAAACACCTATCAGTATGTCATGACCCGTAACTGATGAATGAAGTGGGAAAATACATGAACTTAAAAAATATATTTCGAATATGTCATCTCATTCCTTCTGATTTTATATTCATTAGCAAACATGGACCATGGATATGTCAAGTCCGTAATGCTTGATATTACTTTAAACTTTATATATATGGAATTGACATCTCTTAGATATCATGCTTTGGCTAAAGACTTCTCCATATTTAGTTTCCTTAGAACATCTCTACCCTTCATTGTCAAAACCATCAGATCCATCTATATTCGCATTTGACTTCGTACGCTGGTCATTCAAAATCATCCAATAATTTTCATAAGACGTGACTAGTCGAATGATATCGTATTAGTGAATCATAATAATTTTCATACAAGTCAGAATCATTTGGCAGGTCAAAGGACATGATGACACAAGTGTATTATAACGATGATCAATGATCTAAGATAACGTTACCTTGTGATCAATCGTTTCTGTGGTCGTGTTCGATTTTTCATTCTTCTTATGAATCACCAATTGTTTATGTTATTATGATATGAGACTTATCATCCATTCTATTAACATTGGATGTTAATCTTAGGCAATATATAATAATATTGGTCATAATCCAAATTTTTATTAATATTTTTAAAATTTTGAAAATATCGAATTTCTTAAGCTTAGAATTAATGATATTATTGTGTTTTCTCAGGACTTGAATAAATAAATTTTACTGGTTGTTTTTCAAGTCCTGCCCTATTTATCAACCTTAATTTTACAGTATAGCAATCCGAAAAATAATCCCAAGCCCACACACTTATTCTCACGTGTGAAGTCAATCAAATATCATCCATTTCCACATTGGACTGATAAAAAGTGAAGTGTGGAGAGTCAAGATAGAGTAACAACAGCGACGTCGTTTTCCTCTCTTCCGAAAAGGGCGACCTGAAGAGAGGAAAACGACGATGTGGCGAAGAATCTGTTATTCACAGCTGAAAGCCCAAGCCCTAGGTTTAGCTCAATCTCCATGGCGATCGGTATCCGTCAATCCTTCAATACTCAATCGATCTCTCACTTCTCGTCCTCTCTCTCCATCTCGCCACTTCAGCGTTGAATCAGGTAATCTCTCTCACCCTTAGATGTATGTATGTATGTATGTATGTATGTATGTATGTATGTATGTATGTATGTATGTATGTATGTCTATGATGTTGTATTTTGTAGTGTGTTAGTTTATATTTAATACGTGATTCGTAAGGTTGATTTAGGGGTTGTGTTGATAATGCTGTACCAAATTGATGTATATATAGTTAGATATATGAGATTTCCTCTGTTGATAGTACAAGAAATATAGACTTGTGGATTGGTTTGTTTTATTTGTAGCAGGCACTTCTGTGAAGAAGAGAGTGGAGGATGTTATGCCTATTGCAACTGGACACGAGAGGGAGGAGCTTGAAGCTGAACTTGAGGTGATTTTTCTTTTTATATTGTTGCATAATTTTTATTTGAAGGTAAACGAAATGTTTTACTGCTAGCTTGTTTGTGGTCATATGCCCATCTTACTAGAGTCTTATATCCTATTTTGTCCCTACTAATGATTTCTATTAATTTTTTTTTCCTTTACCCTCTGTGATGACTTGCAATCATCTTGGATTTAAGGTTTGATGCTCTTGGCACCTAAGAGATTTTTCTGATTTTGAATTGTCTCTCTTTTGTAGGGAAGGAATATTCTCCAAATAGATTACCCTGTTGGGCCTTTTGGCACAAAGGTAAGTTCGTTTAGTAATTTTACTACATTGTTTGTAATGGTTTTATCAGTCACGATTAATTCCCGTCATGTGGTCCTTTATGTTTCTTTCATCAGGCCTTTGAGTTTTCTTATGAACATACATATAATTTCTTGTGATTCTAATTTGTTTAGACTTATTTTTGTTTCTCATTTCCTTTGCTTGATCTATTTGTTTTTTTTTTTGTTTTTTTGTTTTTTGTGTTTTTTCCTTTCCCCTTTTTTGGCTTTTGTATTTTGGTGGCGAGAGGAAAGGAGGACGGTGGTGGTTCTGTCAAAATGTTTTAATGAGTACGTTGTATAAACCGATGCTCATCTTTGTAGTTTTTGCCATTTAAAATCATTTGCATGGAAAGAACTTAAGTTTGAACATTGAACCATAAATTTGTTATGCTTCAAATTAGATTTAGGTTTAGTGTATGACCATCTTGCAAACCATGTATTTTCAGAGGTCAAGGAAACACTAATGGTGCATTTATGTTCTCGTAATTGGAATGTGCTGGAATCGAAAATGGGTTGGAATTAGAACTATGAATAAGAAGAATAAGTTATTTACTCAACTATAAGAATCGAAATGGGATTCAAGTAGTATTCCCTTTACGATTCTTGCAGCTAAATAAACAACTTGATATGTTTATTTTATTTAGTAATCTGAGTGTATTGTTAACAACTTATGAAAATGTCAATAGTTAACATAGTATATTAATTTATTTTATTAGCCTAATAATTATCAATAAATTGTTTATTTATTGATTTATTATTTGATTATTTTTAATTGAATAATGATAGTTGTACTTCCTGAATACTTCCTTAGCACCGAATTTTTGTCTTTTAGTGTCCAAAATGATAAAATAATTATAAATATTCAAAACTTACTTTTTTGAATTTGCTATTTTTGGTATTAAAAGACAAAAATTCGGTGCTGAGTAAGTGCTCAGAGTGTGCATCTAGCATTGTTGTTATTAATTTGATTATTGATTATTAATCATTTATAAATTATTATTTATTGATTAATAATTATTAGTTTAAAATTATTAGGCTAAAAATGCAATATCAAATATTAATTAGGGATAAAATTGTAATTACCCATACACTTTTGGGAATGGGATCATGGGTGGTGACAATAAGACTTTCATTCACCATTCTCAAATTATTGGGCTTCATTCCTCTTGCCATTCCTGTTCCAATTTTAGGGAAGTAAACACTTTAGTGGAATCATTCATATTACCTATTCTCCGATAATATATCCATCATCCATAAAGGAGCCGAATGAGCTCAAAGTTTTTTGCCTCGCGAGTGATGAAACCTACAAAATAAAATATAAGAAAATAGTTTAAAACGCTCACAAGGCTTGAAATAACCACCAAAATGTATAGAAAAATGGATGATAAATATAAATATATTGACCACTCATCATTCGGTTTTGTGTTAAAGGCATTAAAAAATGATGTCGACTATAACCCCTAGCCCTCTGAGCTAACATTGTGGGTACTATGCGCTCCATATTATGATTATATCAAATATTGTATCAAATGGGGAATGAGAATGGTCCTCATTAATGAGTTTATTTCCCTAAAATGGATTGAGAATGGAAAGAAGAGTGAGGGAATTTGGGAATGGGGAATAGAAGTGTCATTCCTACCAACCATGAATGAATAATTATAATTTTACCCTAACTAATATTTTTTCCTATAATAAAATAATACAACAATAATTTATTAATATTTAGTAAATTGATAATAAAAAATATTAAATCAATAATTAATAAAAATAGTAATTCATTAATTATTAATAAATTAATAAGTAATAAATTAGTATATAATTTTAACTATGGGCTTTTTTGTAACTTGTTAACAATCATTATGGTTGCTAGATAGTAAACACATCATTGAGAATATTACTTGATTCCGATTACGATTCATGTAGGTTGTAGTTAAGTAAACAACTTATTTCAATTCATCATTCTGATTTTAATCCATTTCTATTTCATCTCATTCCGATTATGAATATATAAAACGCACCATTAAATTTTGTGGATTAGGTTACCAAGGCCCACTGTTCCAAAAAACGGCCTAGGCGGGCTCTAGGTGCTAAGCGGTGTCTGGTCGTTCCGATTATGCATAAAAACAGTTGCTAGGCGGTGTCAGGCTATTAGGCGGGTTTAGACGGTTCTATGCGGGTTAGGTGAGTCTATGCGAGCGTCTAGATGGTTTTAGAGGATCTGTACGTTTTTTCCTCCAAATTTGTTTATTTTTTCATTTTTTTGAATAAAAAATAAAACCGCCTAACGCCACCTAACCTATCCTTCTAGGTGCTGATGCGTTTTTTAGAACATTGCAGGGTTGTTAAAGGCGAGAGGCGCATCGAGACGATCAGAGCCAGAAAAGCCAGGTGCGTGGTGAGGGGCGAGAGGCGCATGCCTCACAGACACGAGGCACACGTTTATTAATAATAATAATTTTAAATTTGTAATATATGCATAATTTACTTATAAATGTAAAAAAATAATAAATATATAGTATTATTTTCATAAATAGTTCACTTTTATATTAAATTTTCTCATCAAATTCATAATACTTGACAAAATATGCATAATTAAAAATTTCAAATTCATGAAAATAATTAAAAAAATAATAATTATAAAATATCTAGTGAAAAGAAACACCATCATCATATTCTTAACAAAATATGCATAGTTCAAGTTCATGAAAATGAAAACAAGCATCATTAAAAATCATCTAATCAAGAGAAAAATCATCATCATCCAAGGGTAATGCATTATCTTCTTCTCCATCGCTTAAATCTTCACGATCTATCTCTTATTCATCTGTATCTTCTAAGTCATTATTTTCATTAATCAACCTCAAGTGAGCAGCTTTAGAAGTACTTGGTTTTCCACCAATTTTTGATATAGTATGATGGGTTGGCTCATATACTCCAGCGGCTGTAACAACTTGACCCCATGTCAAAGGTTCATTATCAAAACCCAAATCATCATCCATATCAGAATCACCATCTAATCTCCCAGTCAACCATTCATTGCAATCATCAATATCGTCCAATAAGATTGGATTAAAGGTATCTCGAGTATCATATCACCGCCTCAATGCTCGGTTATATTTCACAAAAACCAAATCATTCAAACGTTGTTGAGCAAAGCCTATTTCTCCTTTTGGTATGAAGCTATCGAAGAAAGAAAGAAATAATTATAAGTTTACATAAATTTGCAATTTACTAAAATTCTATTAGTTAAAAAATTACCTGCTGAAATACACTCCAATTCCTTTCACAACATGTGGCATTGCATGTTAGACTTAAGATTTTTATGATAAATTTTTGAAAATTTGGAGTGAAAGCTCCATATAACATCCACCACTTAGTTATTAATACAAAGAATAACAAATTAATAAAATATATTTACATAATATAATTTAAAAATTATTGTGATTAAATAATTTACCATGTGACTTCTTATTCCTTTCCTTTGTCTAATTGCAATAGGTCCCCCCAGCTTACCGTGAGCACTTATATATTTTGGCAACTCATTATCAATCTTGTCTTGTACATCAATATCAGGTACAGGCCTCCCAATGCAATCATACAAATCTTGCATGACTTCTTCATCTTAATCAATGTTTGGATTTGAATAGAAAAATTTTGTGTTCAAGTAATATCCAGCTGCATGTAAAGGCCGATGAAGTTGGCGATTCCACCTTTGATCAATGATGGTGAAAACATAAACATATTTTTCTTCTCTCATATTAAAAGACTTGGCAATAGTTTCTTTGGCCCTATCCATAACCTCATAAATATAACCCATAGGAGGCTTCTTCTCACCATCAACCATTCGAAGTACACTAACAAGAGGGTCGATTAATTTTAGAGTATACACAATATTATTCCAAAAGTTTGGCATCAAAAAATTTTGTGCTGTTCTTTTCCGTTCTTCCTCCTTAGACCATTTACTACTATGCCACTCATCTGAAGTGAACATCTTTATCAAATTATTTTGTTCGCTATGTATGGATCGGAGTGTGAAATAGGCAGTAGCAAATCTGGTCACTGCAGGCCTAAGCAATTCTTTATCTGTAAAGTTTCTCATCAAATTAACCACACTCGTACGACTATAAAAATAACTGGTCACAGACACAGCCTTTTTCAATGTCCCATGTATTAAACGGATCTTCCTAATATCTTCAAGTATCAAATCAAGGCAATGAGCAGTACATGGTGACCAATACAATTGTCGTCTCTTTGCTTCCAACAATCTCCCTACAAAATTCATATTTCATTGCACTATGTTAGTGTACTGTATAATATATCAACAATAAATAAATAAATCTTATATATTTATAAAAAAATACATGCTGCTACATAATTTGATGCATTATCGGTCACTATTTGTACAATATTTTTTCTCCAATTTCTTCAACAATTTCATAAAGCATCTTGTACAAAGTGTCAAGTTTTCACAAGGTTTGAAGCATCAATGGATTTGATAAACACATATCCCCTCGGAGAATTGACTAAAAATTTATAATATCCCTATTAACCACTGAATCACGCCATCCATCCGATATAATTGAGCATCCATATTTTGCCCATTCTTCTTTATGTACATTCATCAATTCTTTGGTGTGATGAACTTCCTTTGCCAACAATGAAACTTGGACCTCATGTAGCTAGGTGGTTTCATACCAGACCTAAATTGTCCAATTGATTCAACTGCTACTGCAAAACTATCCAATTTAACCGCATTAAATGGTATCCCAGCATCATAGAACCATCTAGCTAGGTCTCTACACGCTATATCCCTCAACTCTTTTTTGCATGATTCATTTATTGCCAGTTGCTTCAACTTTCCCTCTTTCCGATCCTTGACAACCCTTTCAACATCATGAGTAAAATACAAATGCATTAGTCTCTTATGTTTTGGCTTCTTTCGCATTTGAGTTTGAGTAACAACCCCAACATCATCATCATCATCAACATAAGTACCAATATCATCAAAGTGTGGAACCGTATTACTTTCTTCCTTATCTTGAGATCTTTTCAGAAAGTAATCTCTAATCTCCTCACTAACACGAGGAAGACATTTACCACATTTGGTCACATTTCTATAGCCTCCAGCGAGATGCTGTTTCATCATATTGACCCTCATTTTCACCAATTTTTCACAATAATTACACTTCAAATTGTTCATATTCGAATGATCAATCATGTGTGAATATTTATAAGCGGGATCGGTTTTTTTACTTTTGCATGAGCCTCCGGATTTCATTCTGTACAAAAAAATGAAAATTCAACTCACAGATGAAGAAAGAAGAAAAAAATTAATTTCTCCAAATTCGGCCAAAAGTAAAAAAAAAAAGAAAACAAAATACTGTTTGTAAAAACAAAACAGAAACTAGTTCTCCATTTTCGGCTAAAAAAAAAAAAGAAAGAAAACGGAACAGTGGAAGAAAAAATAAAACAGAAACTGGTTTTCCAATGTCGGCCAAAAAAAACAAACAGAGTATTTCGGCTAAAAAAAAAGAAGAAAGAAAAGAGAACATTGGAAGAAAGAATAAAACAGAAACTGGTTCTCCAATTTCAGCCCAAAAAAAAAGAAAAAAAAGAACAGTAGGCGTATCCAAGAACGATGAAGAAAACAGAAGAAGCTATAGAAGAAAGATGAAGAAAGAAGAAAATAGAAGCTATCGTTGGTGGAGACAATAGGCGTATCCAAGAAAGATCAAAGAAAATAGAAGCTATCGATAGTATCGAAGAAAGATCAAAGATGAAGATACATACCTTACAATCGGCGATGGTGAGACAATCGGCGGTGGTGGAGTCGTCGGCGATGGAGGAGATGGCCGACTGCAGTGGAGGCAGAAACTTCTCACAGTGGAGGTAGCAGATGAAGTAAAATAATTTAGGTTTCTAATTTCCTTGAATACAATTTGTTTCTCCATGATGCGCACGCATCTTTGCGCCTCTCGCATCACTGCGCTTCACGCTCTTCACGTCGCCTCACTGGAGTCGCCTTACCTCGCCTGTGTTGATGCGCATCGCCCGTCGCCTCGTGCGTCTCTCGCATCGAGGCGCGCCTCACTGTGCCTCAACATTGCCAAGGCCAATAGTACGATAAGGAAAGAAGAAAATTGAAAATTTTAAATGAAATTTTTCATCTCTCACTCACCTAGAAGGCCGAGGCGTTTTTTAGAACATTGCCAAGGCTGATAGTACGATAAGGAAAGAAGAAAATTTAAAAATTTAAAAAGAAATTTTCATCTTTCACTCTCACTAAACCAAACCTTGGCAGCTTAGTAGGGTTGTAAATTTTTAGGAACAACTAACTTCTTGTGTTGTATCTTCTGAGTTGTATGTGTTTTAAGTCAAATAGTTGTTGGATATGAATTAAAGCATCATGTGCAAGTTGTAGATACTTCTTTAGTTAATTTTTCAATCTGTATATGGCAATCATTCTTCAATGTATTGGTTATCGACAGACAATTTTCTTCCTTTGTCATATGGTTTAGTGATAGTTCTTCAATTGACAAAGGCCCCATCTCATTTGCTACCTAGGCAATGTTTTGGATGATAGATCCATATATTGGAACCGAATACGAATTGAATGAATCTGGTGAATGGATGACCTAACAGGCCTACAAAATTTAATATATTTAAGCCTCATTCTTGACCTGTTGCATGAGTTTAATGGTATTCTAAAATATTATCCATATTAGCTCTTTTCTGCTTTGTATTTTTGTTTTCTGGTTGATGTGAAGAGGAATGTCTTTTGATTACTATACCTCCATATTAGCTCTTTTTTCTAAGTATCATAGTTTCCGATTTTTCTAATTCGCAGAGGACGAGCATGATGTTGTCTGGTTTTGGCTGGAGAAAGGCAAACAACATGAATGTCCAGATAATTGATTGGCTGGATAGGCTTCAATTCTGTAGTGAAGGTTCAGACTCGCTTTGCTGATTGTTAACCAGAAAGGCATGTCAGCAAACTATATTCGAACATGGAAAGACACTCAAATGCATTGGTAGATTATGTTTACTGTTATTTTATTTACGATGTGACAGCTGGAAGTGGTCGGCCCTGGAGGAGATCCGGATGGAAATGGCAATGACGATCATCACTAATAGCAACTGTTAATTTTCTGATGGAATAGAATTTGAGAAGAAGATGAGAAAATTTCCCGTATACTCAACTGCTGCTTCAAAAGTAAAGCTTTGTTTTGAATTGGTCCCTACTTCTTATGGCTGTTGCTTTCCCAAAATTTGGGACAGATTATTTTATTTATTTATTTATTTATTTTTAATGGTTATTGGGACATGGGTCTGTCATATGTTGGAACTATGGACCTTGTTAGGTTTGCTTTAATGCATTGCCAAATAATTGATTGGCTAGATAGGCTTCAATTCTTTAATGAAACTTCTTGCCAGTTTTTAAGGAATCATAGAGCCTTATATTTTTTGTGATTATCATGTTCTAGTTCTCCACAGGACATGTGTTTAATTTTCTTTTCAGCATACATTCATTGTAAAGAAGATCCAAGTTACATTCAATTATTTTTGACCGACTAAAACATGTATATTGATTGTGTCAAAAGAAAGAATTAGTCATCTCTCTTACTTTACCATTTGTATAATTACTTATAGTAAATAGAATGACCTTTTTGTCCACGTGTATTCATATAATTGGTTGTTTTGGGTTGAACTAACACGTCATCACGCGTGTATTTCATTACCATCCATGAACTTACAAATTATTTTGAGATTAAGCGAATTAAAGGTAATGGGATTCATTAGATTTTTTGTTATAAAGGTATTTATAAATTGGTTCTTTCTTTTTTTTTTTTTTTTTTTTTTTAGGGGTCTGTTTGGTTCAACGAAGGGGAGGAGAGGAAAGGTGGGGGTTTTTTAATTAAATATATGTTTGGTTCAAGGAGGGATGAGAGAAATTTTAAAACTAATTTACTATTTTATCCTTATAGCTTGTTAATTATAAATAAAATTAAAACAATATAGACTTATATTATCTTTGAATTAAACAAATAATAAAATTAAAATGAAAAGCTCTACATATATAATACATGTTATTAAAAATAAATTAAAACAAGAATCAACCAGTAGTTAGGTTTTGACATAGATGAATATATAAAGAAACACTGCAAAATATCAACGTTTATAACATAAATTACTAAAATGATTAAGTTCAGATAATACGCAAAATGTTAATAAGGTTTCAGCAAAATAGTTAGGAGGTGAGTTTAAAAGTGGCTTAGGAGGGATTTTGTAATTAGGACAATTTATGATTTTTAATATATAAGTAAGAATAATTTAGTCATTGCATTTAAAATTTTAATTCTTCACTTTCTCTCCCCTCCAAAACCCCCCACTTTTGGAGGGGAGCTAAAATTGGCTTAGGAGGGATTTTGCTCCCCTCCCCTTAAAAAAATTGAACCAAACAAACATAATTTAAAATAATCCCTCCCCTCCAAAACCCCCCAACCAACATAGCTAAGAGGTTTAAAATATCGTTTTTCTTTTTACACAAATGAAATTTTTCACTCTACCTACGTCCACGGAATTAAATGAAGATATTTTATTATGCCTCGTTGTCAAGACCAATCCGAATTACAAATGAGAGAAACTAACAAATACAATGATAAAGACCTGAGGTTTGAACAACCCCGATAAATTCTCTCAAATGGTCGAGTAACTAACTAGTTTTCTCTCTCTATCTCAAACTTTTAAGTCCTTAACTTTTTAATTTGTGTAATGTAAAAATTTTCTAACCCTTTATAATAGTGACTTCAACCCTTTTATATAGGCTCTTAAAGGTACTGTTCCACCAACTTTGATGTCAGCCCATGTAACTTGAACATCATTACGACCATAACTCTCTTCAACCTCTCTCAGATCCAACCAATCAAATTAGCTCATTTCTCTGCTACTGCACTGGCCTATGGCAGCTGACAGGGCCTACGACCACTGTAAAACGCTGTTTTCCCTCCATCATCATTAGCCTTCTGGAAACACATCTTCCTATTTAGTGCATACGTCATATGACCCCAATACTAGTCGGCCTGTGATCCCATCTTCGTTCCTCGGGTTGGCTAGATGCAGATGATACTTATTAAAGTCTTGCCCAATTCTTCAACTAGGTCGGGTTCACACAAAAGGACCTCATCGGGTCGGGTTCTACAGATCCTCAAACAACCCAGAATCCCCATCTTCATGTGGTCGAGTCAGTACTACTAACTTCATTTTCAACATGCTTTGCCCTCGAGAGAACTTCTCTGTGCCATAATATCTTAACACCCTTTCAATCAAAAAGTTAAAGGAATAATCTCATTTTATTAATTGTTTTACATATTTAACCTTGTTATAAACAATTAATAATTTTTCCCCTAACTTTAAGGGGTTGGCCGAATGTAAACACTAGTGTGAGGGTTGTTTTTGTTTTCTTTTTATTGATGGGTGTTGATGATATATGCATTTGGTGACGAAATAAGTATGAATTATGTCTTATTTTGAAAATGCCAAAATTTTCCCTATACCTAGGGGCTGACCGAATTTGGCAAGCATGATGAGGGTTTGAATTTTATTGTTTGGGCAATGATTCATGTTTGTTTAGGTGTTACAAAATGAGTTGTGTTACCATATGAAGAGATATATTATATTATAGAAATTACTTGTTTTATTCATAATAAAACGTTTACAAGAGTATTTACAAGGAAATACAACAGGGAATTGGCGCTATGAGCACCAACCCTAACATTAGTTCCATAGATTTTGAGAAGCCTCTTTTCTACTATATTGAGGCTGTCTGCACAAATATTCACATGAGTCTTGTATAGTGTGTCGCAAGCATGTCATCGGGCGACAACCATGACACCTTTTGTCATTCTCCATGTGTCATTTCTGAAGTGACTGTCATAGCCTTGTTTGTCAAGGGATATCCCCAAGAGTACATTTAGCTGAAGTTTTGGAACATGCATGACATCCTTTAAGATTAATGTACACCCGATATTTATCCGCAACTGAATATCATCCATTCCTACTATCCTATAGGAACTGATATTTCACATCTTCACTGAACCAAAGTCTCTTGCTTTGTAGGTTGTGAATAAATATTTGTGAGGAGTGACGTGGTAGGATGTTGCAGTAACTATCACCCACTTAATATCTTGGGTTGCGTTGTGAAGATATGTTTCTTCCAACATTGAGCATATAGCTACATCTACTTGGACAACAACTAGTGTCTCTCATTCGTTATTCTTTGGCTAGTGATTCCTTTGGCCCTACTCTCATTGCAGTTTCTGGAAATTCTTCTTTAAGTGGCCCTTCTATGCCACAATGGTAGCACTTATAGGTAGGCTTCATTCCATTAGAATATCTACCTCTGGTTGTGCTTCTGCCTCCCCCTATTTCTCATCCTTTATATCTTCCTCGAGTCTCTGTGACGAAGGCTTCTGTCTGTTATGAGCAACGTCTTTTATCCTGGACTCTTCATTTGATAATACATCTTTTATCATAGGCATGGTAAGTTTACTTCCTGGAGCCGAGTTGCTGAGAGTAATTGACAATGTCTCCCAGTTATCAAGAAGAGAACTGAGTAGTAGGAGGGCTTGTACTTCAACTCCCAGCTGCATGTCTACTGCAGAAAATTGATTCACCAGGCTCTAGAATTTATTGGTGTGTTCTACAACGGAAGTTCCACTCCGTAGCTTCAAATTCACCAAACGCCTTATTAACATGGGTTTATTTCGAGCTGTCTTGGCCTGGTACATGTCTTCCAGCTTTATCCATATTTCGTAAGCATCTGTATCCTATGCTACGTGGTGGAAGACACTGTGACCGATCCACTATCTTATCTGATAGAGAGTTCTGTTGTTGAGTTTATTTCAGTCACACTTTTTGACAGAATCTAGTCTCACCCTCTTCACCTCAATCATATCAAACAAATCTTTACACTATAAATAATCTATCATCTGAGGCCTCCAGAGGGAGTAATTAGTTATCGTCATCTTAATCATTGCACCAAAATAGGAATCTTCCATTTTCACTCTAACTTTTAAAGTTTAAAATAAAAATAGGATAAAATTGGGGCTGATTTTCACAAATCGGAGATCACCATTTCGTCCGGAATGATCGAAAATGGTATATTAGATACTTCGTTGGTATAAATCCGACTCAGGGATTGATTTGTAAATTTCTAAAACTTCTGAGGCTAAAATATAAATTTCAGAGATTTCAGGGGGCTCAAAATTTACTAGATATACTGACGTGGCAGACATATGGCTACTGATGTGGTAGAAGTGGGACCGACTTGCTGACATGGCAGACACGTGGAGATGATGTGTCAGACACCCTATTAACGTGGTTGTTGACTGTGTGCTGATATGGTGTTGACGTGGCTTACACGTCAGCGTCTTCAACCTTCAAACACGCGTTCGGTGCGTGAAGCGAGTGGCGACACGTGGACTGTCCCGTGGTTGGCTCGTGCGGAGTGCGGGCTCATTGGACCTCCGTTTGATCGCCGGAAAATACCACCATGCTCGTCTCGACGTGAACAAGCTGATGGTATGCTCAAAACTGATTTTTGACAACTTTCCCGAACCGAGTTCCGTTCATCGGTTTTACTACCCCAATGTATAACCAAAGCTCTGATACCACTTGTTGTGATTCTCTGATCACTGAAGAGAGTGTTTAGAGGAAAAACCGAATCTACAATACTCTTTACCAAGCTCTCTTGTCTTGGGGCTTGCTGTTTTGGAGTGATTTGAGCTCTCAAATGAGGTCATAATTTATAGCCAAATATAAAGCTCAATTGTCAATAAAGGAATAGTGATTCACCTACAGTTTGTTTGTAATATTGCACCATTTTCAAACTCACCTAAAATTGCCTTGAATGTTTATGCATTGATGGTGGTGATGAATTAATGTAGCTGGATATTACATTAGGGAGATGCATTTGGACGTTGAAGAACTTTGTGATTGAAAATGATTAGTATTGTTGAATGTTCTTCATTTGAGATTTGGGAGAGATGAAGAAGTGGGGTTAATTTGGAATGAAAATAAAATGTTCGGGGTCAAAGATCTATATATGGGAAGAGAAGAGAATTCTTGTAGGGTGTAAGCTTCAAGGAACTTGTGTTGTTGTTGCCCATAATAAAAAAATCTTGATGGATCAGCGAGTGAAGAAAATCATCAATTTTAATTAAGATTCGAGATTTTGTATAATTTGATATGAATCTCATAATAATTTTAATTTTGAATAAAAAAATTACATCAAAATTCGTGACAAAAAATGTAAAAAATGAAAATTATTTAGAATCCAAATTTAGACAAGCTGAATTTAATAATCTCGACATGTCATATGTATTTTTGGGAGGAAACATGTATTAAAATCTTAAACATCCTCTCATCGACTAATATGTACTCCACTAATTGATTTTCACAAGTCAACACTAAAACTTGGGGAGTTTAATAAGCAACCGGACAGGTTTATTTGAGCTGTGCAAAACCCGTGCAAGTCTAACCAAAAAAAAAATTTCGGGTTAACCTAATTCGATCCGAAATGTACGGGTTGAATCACATGTTTGATATTAAAATTCAACTTGATCCGAAGTTATTATTTTTATTATTTTTTTAAAATTTTTATTATTTTTTAAAAGTTTTATTATTATTTCATTTATTTATTATTTTTATTATCTGGAAACTATATATATGATAATTTTCGAGACATAAAATAACTAATATTTATATTTCAAAATTTTAATTCATTAAAAAAATTTATTTTTTTTACCGACCTGACGACCCGACCCGATCGGGTTTCACCTCTCAAGTTTCAGATTCGGGTTTCACGATCCGCATGACCCCACCCGATCGAGTTTCACATTGTTCAAAAAAATCCGATCTCGACCCGACCCGACCCGTGAACACCCCTGATATCGAGTATTCTTAATGAGAGAAAATTGCAAAAAACATTTGCCACCAACGTATCAATTTTAAAGAGAGAAGTTTATGTAGCCTCTCACCATCAAAATGATCAAGTCTTGTTCAGATTTGAAATCAGACATGTATACATACATGTGTCCTTTTTTTTTTCTTTTATTAACGAATGACCCTTAGTTCATTAACGACTAAAAAAGAATAAAAAATACCGAAATCAATATAATAAAAGATAAATAATAATGCAGTGAAACCGGAATTATTTAATTTGAGTAATGCATCTTGAGGCGGCTCGACGCATGAAGGTTCCAACCACAGCAGGATTATCCCTGCAAACACATCTTGCACTTGTTCAAAATTCAGTTTAGCAGTAAGAAATGATAAGTTGTTATTTTCTATTCAACTAATAGAGTAGAAATCTAAAATTGAATAAAATCTGGCCACATAGTGGAGGTTTTCAGATCTAACCTGCAAGTTCCTTCCTTGTAAGCATCAACTTCTTTGAATCCTGAACTTCTTTCAACAGAATATGCATGAAGTAGTCGATAATGAAGCATTACACGGCATAATGAAGGAATATAACAAAACTCTGATCAGAGTTCAGTTCCTCAAGTTCTGGGATAGCTGCACCTTCAGGAATGAAGGGATTGTGTCTGTGAACACCACAATGAATATCAAGTTGAACAAGCTAATAACAACACGAATCAATATCAAATGTTGATTTTTCCATTAATAAATCAAATTTACAAAGTATGAGATATAATAACACTCCCAAAAGTAATACTTCAAAGCAACCACAAGCCCCAACCCAAAAAAAAACAAACATCAACCTAAGTAACAACTCGGGTGTTAGAAAACAAGAAGCAACATTAACCAAGTTCCATTGAATTAAAAAATTTAACACTACAAAAGGAAATCAGGAACTACCACATTTAAGGGCTCATTAGCTCTTTGTCGAGCTTTATGATTACCATGGCGATGCCTAGTCTTCCGTTTTTCTTTCTGACCATTGTTTTCTTTTTCTTCGCCATCTTTTCCTAGACTTTTTTGTTTTCTCTCTTTACCATGACTACGGGATTTGCTTCTTCTTGCGCTAGTGTGAACATGATCAGGCATCTCCTCACCTTGCAAATTTTCTTTTGATTCCAGAGAAAGATCAGCGTTCAATTTCTCCTTCCCTTTGCTTTTGCCAGATGGATTCTCAGAGCAGTTACTTCTTGATGAACTAGGTACATCAACATCACCTAAAAGAACATCCCTCACAACACCAGACACCAAATCACCCTTCAGCTCAGGCTTCTTGGCTCCTATAGATATCTCATCTCTATCTAACTTTAGCACCACAGGCCTAGGCTTTGCCTGGGTTGGTTTTTTCTTTGAAGCAACTGACTGTTCTGTGAGATTAAGTAGAAGTTCAGCATCATCATTAAGTTTATGCTGTGACATAGGGTCATTGGCAGGAGGATAATCACTTGATACAACTTCACTCTTCTCAGAAAGAAGATAATATAAGCCATGCCGCTTACGGTGTTCAGCAAGCAAAGAAGTGGATTCCTGTGATGATTCTGTTTCATCTTTGCTCTGAATGTTAGTTTGGGAAATACCAACTGTTTCCCCGTACTGGGTACTGGTAAGAGAAAATGAACTTGACAAAGGCAATTGGATGTCACCGCATATTATTTCCAAGTCAGATAGATTTTCCACAAGCGGTAGTCCATCTAGCACAGGAACCCTTTCCTGCGCACTTGTTGAGACTGGGCCAAGCTTCTCAGAAAAGGCATTATACATCAATTTCACAACACTAGAGGCTTCAGTTACATACCTCGCTAAATTCTCGTCCCCATGGACTACAGGATTCAGTATTTCTTGCATTATCAAATCAGCGAAACCAATTACATTCCTTACTCTCTCTTGTATTTCTACATCATGGCTTCCCAATAGTGGGCGCAAAGCCAGTTCAACTATATTAAACAAGTTTACAATAGATTCTTGTGTGAAATTGTTCCTTCCCAGAGAAGCAGAAGTAGATGCCTCACCATTAGAAACAGTTGCATCCCAACCATTTTCAATAGAAAGATTGTCAAATGATTGATTTATATATTGGATTAAAGCTATCATGCTGTTCACTAAAGGCAAGAGCTTCAGATGTTGCTAAACCAGAACTTTCAGGGCTCTTCCATGTGGAGACCAGTTCCGGAATTTCTGATGCAAGATTATGAGGACTGGAGGAGGAAATATTTTTCCTTTGCAAGATGTAAGAATATACACAGGAGATTAATACTTTGAAAGCAGACTGAACATACACTGCCCTGATCGGGGGCGGCAAGAGATTAGTACGAGGTTGTAATAGTGCCTCCATGAGCTCAGATGGATTCCTTGATAATTCAACATACTCCCCCGACACCCAAGCAGCAGCAGATAATATCCTATGTAAGAAAGGATTACCAAGTAATGCAGGATCAATAAGAAGATCACGACAGACTCGCACAAGCGCTGGTCTAACATCCTTGACCCTCATACCGATATCAATTATCTGATTCTCGATTTCTTCCCCCTTTTGAAAATGCGGAATTCTCGCCATTTCACCGAGAAGCGATACATACCAATCAAAGTCAACAATAACCTCATACAAATTTCTACAACAAGTAGACAAAATCAAGCCAATAATCTCATTGCAAAACTCAGGGTCGGATTTAAGTGCATAATTAACTAAAACCCTGGATATTTCAAACACATTACTCTCAGACACCATTGCCATCAAAGACGCAAAGACTCAAGCTTAATATTATAATCTCCATCACTCAAAGACTTGATCACGAAATCCTTATTCTCCAACACAGCCCACAAGTGTTTCGGTGCAATAATCGAAAGTGCTTGCAACCCAAGATACTTCAAATTCAGATCATCATCAACCAAAAACTCCCGTACCTTAACAACCGCAAGCTTCACCGCAGATTCATACTCACTCAAGCTATCCACCACAGTCCTAATACACTCAAACATCAACGATTTCGCCCCTGTCCTCCTCATAAGATCACATATTGGCTGAACAACCCTTTTCGCCAACCTAGGCTCCAAAGGAGCCAACTTAGCAAATATCTTCAACACCTTAATCAACGACCAATTATTCTTCGAATCAACTAAAATCTTATAAAACTCTGGCGCTAATGGTAAATACGATCTGGGATCTTTCAAACTAAGCTCACAGAACACACCAACAACTGCAGACACAATAACCGGATCAGAACTCTCTAAGTTCTCAACTAAACGCTTAAAACAAACCCTAACAGCATCTGGATATTTCTCAAAAACCCTTAAAACAACGGCAATGGCTTTCTTTTTGATAAAAATCTTACTACTAGACAACAAAGTGAAAACCTCAGGAGTTAAATCTCTAGCAAGATCAATGTTTCCAATTCTCGACAAGCATTCGAGAGCTAAACTAACTTCAAACTTATTACTACTGTTCAGATCTTTCCTCAGTTGATTGGTGATCAAGAGAATTACCGGGGTGTCGTCGTGGAAAGACTGAGTGACGGCGTGGTATCCGATTTTCTTGTGGGCGAATGGGTGGACGACATGACTTCGACGGCGTGAAAGGCGGCGAACCACATGTCGACGCCGTGGAGGGAGGCGAGGTAAGAGAGTTTCTGAAGGGCGGTGGATTTGGTGGGGAGTTCAGTGGATTTGATCTCGCGGCGAATCTCTTCGATTGCTTTGGAAATGAAGAGGGATTCTTTGATTTGTTGCTGACGAAAGCCCTTAATAGATCATCGAGATCGCGTTGGAAGAGTGTCTCCATTATTGAAGCGCCAGCCATTTGAAACAAAATATGAAGAATTGAGACTGCAACCCAACTTTTTTCCCGTTATGAATTCAATGGAGACATGGTTGTTTGTTTATGAGAACTATGAAGGCAAATTTACAAAGAGAGGTGTCAAGTTGATGATGATTTTGATGAAGTTTTTGTTTTTGTTTTTTGTTTTTTTAAAGAAAATATGGAAGTATGCAATAGAGTCCCATCATGCTTGTTTTGATTAGAGATCGCAACTGAACTCGGATCCCGCCCGCACCAAATATAATCCGGGTTCCGTATGCGGTTGGTATCATAGTATGGGAGCTCATTTTTTTCCTGTGAGGTATAATAGAATAGAGGTGAGTGAAGGGGAGAACTCAATAATCATGTTACAATACCTACAAAATTCTTGAGTAATAATAATAGTGTCTCAGACCTAGTTAGACTTTCGTCTTCTTTATCTCTTCTTAAATCTGGCACAAAAAAATTTCATCTAAAATAGAAAATCTTGTAGAATATTCTCAAGTTCCAGAAGATGCTCAGATCAATGAGTCTTCTCTACCTTTACTTAGTCCGTACAACATCTATTGACACAAGATTTCTGTTACTCGCAGTGTTAGAACTTTGGTGTCAACCAGGAGACCTACTACTAAAGAGTATATTTGTCCCCCAGACTGGACCAGTGTACTTTGGAAGCTACATCATAAAAACAGTATGTCACTCTCGAGATTCCTTCAGATCTGGTCTCTGGATGGAAAAGAGAAGGTATACCCATCTCCATTTTGGTGCAGTTCCTCTTGCTTTTATCCTTAATGGGAGAAGAGGCTTACCAGTTACTGCCAGACTTGTTTTGCTAGATACAAGGTATTTGGAGTACTAACATGCGGTAATCGGCACAATTCTTATAACATTACATGTTGGAAGTGTGATCTTAACCTTTTACCCAAACTTAAACATGTCTCTAAAAGATCCCAACTTACTTTCAGCCATAAAAGTCCAGATCCATATCTCTGGAGTCGATTGACCCCATCTTCCATGGTTGCTACCATTCACCATCATATAGTCTATCGACTACAAAACCAAGCCATGGATCTCCAAACCGATAATTCATATGATGCCTTGATGATCATCAGAGGCACAAAAGCCATACCTACCTGTTGGACAATTATGACCCATAACGTCACTATTTTTACAGATCATGGTGTTGTTGTACAAATTAACTATGTGACAAAGGAGATTGCACTCTTATCATTTGTGATTAGATCACCTAGATGTATAAATGATGACAGGTCCCTATGATTTGTTCCTGGACCGAGAATGATATGAGATAGTATCAGTCCACGAAGGATAAATCATTAAATATCCCTAGTCAGAGTATTATCGAGATTGGACATCGATAAATACGTAAAAGACTAGTATTACACTTGTGCGCGTTGTGAGGGCACAACTGCATAGTTCTCATATATTTGGGTATATGATACTCATGCAAGTGTAATAGAAGGTTGTGTTTTACCGATGGTACGGGAAACAGCTTCGCTCTGGATAGACCCCTGCGGAATCCCATTGGTAGTATGACTATGTGTCTATGGGAGTCTGCAATCAGGGTAGGTGTATTTGGTCTTAACCTGAGACTTGCATCGCTAATACTTACGACAATCAATATACTTTTGTTGAGGTCGTCCAGGACTTTAACAGGTTCTGTGTACGCCAATGCTGGGTATATTGAGAGTCGTAGTGTGTTGGGTGTGATGTTAAGACGGAAGTATCACTCAAGTCATATGGAGATGATGGTCACATAGGATACGAAACTTGTTCTCTTAAATGCTCAAACTATCGGGATATTATGACTAGGTCATGTATATCCGATTATAGAGACTAGTTACCAGACATCCGATATGTGCTTCGTACGGGGCAGACACAATTCCAGCCCCAGGCCTAGCACGTGATCATCCGATGCTGGATCGACATACACAATACTACGGTATACTACGCTTGATATAGATCACATATTCCTATAAGGATATTTCTGGAGAATTGGGTAGGCATGACGCTTTGCTAGAAGCCAACCTTGTCTTGTAAATCGGTATAAACGTAGTACGAAGTACTTACGTGTTCGGATAGTCCGACGACCATATTTACTGCCAACATATCCGAGTATCTCATGGGTCGCTTCCCAAAGATTCACCGATGATGTATGACTCGCACTTTATTAATCTGAGATTAATTAGATGAGAGAGAAAATTAATCTGGGATTAATTGCGGAGATATTTTATCTGGGATAAAATATTAATTAAAGAGAGAGATCGATTAATTTGGAATTAATCGATTAAAATAATATATTTGATATATTATACGAAATTGGATTTCGACGTGGAATTAAAATTAGATTTTAATTCGGGCAAACGAATTAATTTAGAATTAATTCGTTAGCGACGTGAATAGTGATTTTACTAGGCGTAATCGTTTATTTGCATCGCAACAGAAAATTCGTTAATTTGGAATTAGCGAACCCGAGCCCGGGATTATTTGCGAGCACATTCACATTTCGAATTCGAGTGCAGCACGCAAGTCAAATCAAGCGTCAAATCATTAGTCACATCAAGCGTCAAATCACATGTCACTTTGAGTGATGTGACAATTGATTGATTGATTGATGTGAGGTGATGTGAGTTGATGCAAGCATTTAATACTTGACTTTTGTGAAATTAAAAGTGGTAAATGGTTAATTATTTTGGAAATATAAAACCTAATACACTTTATTATTTTCTCTCTCTCTCTCTTCACGTTTTTGGGTGCCAAAATTGGAGCCAAAATGCTCTTCTCTCTCACGGTCTCAAGTCATATTCTTCCTTCTGTTTTTCTGCAAAATCGTGAGTGATGGAGAAGGTAGAGACATGATTTTGTTGCAAGATCAAGGTGCTAGCACACTCTATGAGGCATACAAGGTGATAGGGAAACCAACACATGAGCATGAAACCGTTTTTGAAGCTTGAAGCTTGGAGCTTCAATGGAGTCTTCAATGGCCGAATCTTGGAGGAGTCAATGAGACCAAAACCGAGCAGTCCACTGCCCAGGGGAGCTAATGCCGAGCTTCAAGGAGGGGTGAAAATGCTCGTGTTCATCGCGTCGCAAGATCCGTTCATTGTGAGTATGTTTCCGCCATTCTCCTTTGTGTATTCATGCGGTTTTGTGCTTGATTTGATGATTCTTGAGACCTAATTAGAAACCAACAATGGTATCAGAGCTTATATCAAGCATGAAATTTTAGGGTTTAAAATTGGGCAAAATCGATTTGAGCATCAATTGGTTAAATTGTTTGATTTAGTATGCTTGAATGAGGTTGAATTGAAGTTGTGCATGATCAATTTCAAGAAAATTAGATTGGATCAATTTTCCCCAAAAGTTTAGGCTTGGCCGAAAATGGATAAGCCCTAATGTCTTGGTAATTTTTGTTTTTTGATCATTGGATGACTTAAAACAATTGGGTAAAGTTGATTTGAGGTTTAATTGTATTGAATTTTGAATTGGACAAATTTTCCCCAAATTATGGCTTGGCCGAAACTATTGATTTTTTGAAATTCATGGTGTTTTTTGATTTTGATTCATTGGATGAGTTGAATTGATTTGGGAAATAATGATTGTGGATTCAATTGGATTGAAACCGAATCGGAATGTAAAAAACCCCTTATTGCCGAGAATGATGAAACATGAAATGGGTTTGATTTTGATTGAATTGTGTTGGACACTATTTGATATTAAAGTGCGTGATTAATTAGGCTAATTGATGTTTTAGAAATGTTAATTGGGTAATTAATTGTGTATTACACTTAGGTTAATTATTTGTGGAATTTGGAATTTTATAAGTTAATTAATTGGGCTTGAAATTGGATTTGGGCCTTATAGGTTGTAATTGGGCTTTTAGGTTTGGTTGTACCAAGTTAGGTTTAGGCCAATTTGGTTGGATCCAATTGGGCCCAAAACCGCATCCATAAAGTCCAATTATGACTTAATGGACCTTAATTATTTAATTGGGCCTAATGGGCCAAAATTGATTTCTGGGCTTATGGGGTAAATCCGGATTGGACTTTGGTTATCGGTTGACCCGAGTTGACCAAAAGTCCACGCCTTAAAGAAATTAATTAAAAGCCCATTGGACTTTAATTAAATAAACATTGGATGTTAATCGGGCTTTGAGACCCGTTGCGATTAAATTTGGAATTTAAGTCGTAAAAGTTCATTATTAAAGTGTAATATTTAATATATAATTAAATAATTGAATTAGTATTAAATACATGTTAAATTGGATTTAATGTTGTAATTTAATTTAATTCAAGAATTTGTACTTTGAGTACTTATTCGCAAAACGAGTTTGACTCGAGCAAAATCAAATCGTTGTTTGAACATTAGATGATCACTAATTATCAGATTAATTAATTGGATTAGATTGATTGATAACATGCTTGTGTGAATACATGGGTGCGATGCATGAATAATGTATATCGGATGGATATTAGATGGGTGTGGCAATTTTAGAAATTGTTGTAATAAATTTGATTTATTAATTGGACCTGCGTGTCCAGCCTTATCACCTCCATACTCTTTGTATTCTCTTCTCACCTATTCCCCTAAATGTAAACGAGGTTTCTTTAGAAGTGTAGTGTAACGGGTAGAAGTAAATACATGTGCTAGCGGGAGAGAGAAAATGAGAGATTTGATCTAGGATCAATGTAAAGTATCCATCCGCATATCATTATTATTTTATTATACGCGCTTTATTATGTGTTTAGAATGCATGTTTAAGGGTGTATGATGATGAGACCTTAACAAAGATAATAAATTGGTTGACAATTTGCACGCGAAAAACCCTCGCTAAATATTAAGCGTCTTTCCTTCCATTGAGTGATTCTCACTCAAGATCCGAGACGGCATTGGTTTGTTGGCCAAAGTCAAGGCCTTTGTTTGTCGAAGATGTGTTTGAATCACGAAGGCTTTGTTCTATATCAGTGTCTTGTCCAAGTTGTGGTTTGTTGGCCAAAGTCAAGACCACTTCTTGTCCATCGACATTGATTACGAAGCTTTCCATGGTTAATGGGTCGCGCTTGACTGGGATCACTAAGTTTGTTATGGGTTTGTACTCGTCATTCATCATAATCTTATGCATGTAAAATGATGGACTAATGCATTAAATGTCTGTTATAGTCCAGCCAATGGCTTTCTTGTGCTCGCGTAACACTCTCAGCAATTTTTCTCCCTGCTCCAATGTTAGCGAAGAAGAAATAATCACAGGTAATTCAGAAGAGTTTCCTAAGAATGCATACCTGAGATGGCTCGGAAGTAACTTTAGCTCCAGTTGTGGTGGTTCTTTAATTGAAGGTTTGATTCGCTCATTTTTCGGTAGTTCTAGAATTTCCACTTGTGGTGTCAATTTGAAACGAAATGGCTTGTCAAGATAGTTGATACATTCCAGAATTTCAGCATCTAGCTCGCCGTCAGTCATGTTGGTGATGCAAGCTTCAAGTTTATCCGTGAGAATTGTATCAGTATCCTGGATGATACTATCTACAACATCAATTCTGAAACATTCCTCCTCCTTTTCATCACTCGAGAATTTCATGGCTTTAAAAACATTGAAGGTTACTTCTTGATCTTGCACTTTCATGGATAATTCTCCTTTTTGCACATCAATAACAGTTCGACCTGTAGCCAAGAATGGTCTCCCCAAGATGATAGGAACATCTTTGTCTTCTTCCATGTCAAGGATAATGAAATCTGGTGGGAGAATGAGTTTATCGACTTTGACCAGCACATCTTCAACTACTCCTCTCGGAAATGTGAGCGTTTTATCAGCAAGTTGCAGCGAGCTGAGGTGGGCATTGCTTCTCCAATTTACAGTTTCCTGTAAATCGAAAAATGCATTAAATTAACACTGGCACCTAAATCACATAAGGCCTTACCGATATAATATTCTCCAATGGTGCATGGGACATTGAAACTGCCAGGATCATTCAACTTTGGGGGAAGTTTCCTCTAAATGATGGCGCTGCATTCTTCTATCAATGCTACTGTCTCGTAATCTCCCAATCTCCGCTTTCGTGAAAGAATGTCTTTCATGAATTTGACATAGGTGTGCATTTCTTCCAACGCTTCTGCAAATGGAATGTTGATATGCAGCTTTTTGAAGACCTCAAAGAATCGAGCAAACTGCTTGTCTAGTTTGTTTTTCTGGAGACGTTGTGGAAAATGTGGAGGTATAAAGATTATTTCTTGATTTTTTTTCCTTTGTTTCTTTCCTCTATTGTGGAACTGCTTCTTTTAGAACTTCCTCAATGGATGCCTTGATTCCAACATTTTTGTTGATTTCAGTACCGTTTTTCAAGGTAATGGCTTGACATTGCTCATTCCTTCGGTTCATTAGATTTGGTTTTGTCTTGCTGGGAAGATTATCTGGCGGTCTGTAACTCTGCGCATTGGCCAGTTGTCTGATTTGATTTTCCAGTTCTTTAATATAAGTAGATTGCCTCTGAAACATAGCATCATATTTTTTTAACTGAGCTAGAACTTCCGCTATTCCTGGTTCTTTTTCATGCTCCTGGCCTTTGTTTTGTTGTTGGAATCCAGGTGGTGGATAGTTCTTTTGTCCTGAATTGTTGCTCCATGTGAAATTGAGATGATTCATCCACCCTGGGTTGTAGGTGTCTGTCTATTGAAATTGTTGACATAATTTACTGTCTCTTCTTGTTGGTTGGGCTCTAGTGCTCCTCCATATGGTGAACTTGTGGATCTAGCATTGCCTTACATGCTGAGAGTTTCCATGAATTTACATATCTGATCCAGCTTGGCATTCACTACTGTGTTGGCTCCAACTTCATAAATTCCAGCAATTCTTTGGATCATGCTCCTTTCTGTTGGGCACAAGGAATTGTTGTTGGCCATTTCTTCAATTAAGTCCCAAGCCTGATCTTCTTCTTTTTCCATTAAAGCTCCTCCAGCAGCAGCATCAATTGTGGTTCTCATTATTCTAGAAAGTCCATTATAGAAAGTTTGGACTTATAGCCATTTTTCAATCTCATGATGAGGACATTTCCGGAGTAAATCTTTGTACCTTTCCCAAGCTTCGCAGATGGATTCTCAGTCATGTTGTACAAAAGATAGGATGTCATTCCTCAACTTTGCAGTTCTGGCTGGTGGAAAATACTTTGCAAGAAATTTGGTGGCTAGAGTGTTCCAAGTTGTGATGGAACCTGCTGGTAGTGAATGTAGCCAAGCCTTAGCTCTATCTTTCAAGGAATATGGAAAAACCCACAGTCTCATTGCTTTTTCTGCAGCTCGGTTGTAATTGAAAGTGCCGCAAACTTCCAAGAAGTTGCTGATGTGGGCATTAGGATCTTCAGTTGCATTCCCCTCAACTGAACTGACTGTTGAATCATCTGAATGCTTGTTTTGATGTCACACGTATTTGCTGGTAAGGGAGGAAGTACAATACAGGAAATGAAGCCGTCAACTATCTGAATGGTTCGGTCTCGAATGGGAATTAGTGGTGCAACTTCCAAAGGTTCAGGTTCCATGTTGATCAGTGCTTCTTGGCCTTCTCGCCTTTCCCTTCTCACCTGTCTGATAGTTCTTTCAATCTCTGGGTCAAGCGGTCAGATTTCAAAGCTTCTGGTCCGTCTCATGTAGTGTCTGAAAACCTGAAACACAAGAAAACATAAATAATAAGTAAAAAGAAATTAGATACAAGTAACGTATCCAACTCCAAAACTAATAGTGAAAGATAGATAAGTCCCCGGCAACGGCGCCAAAAACTTGACCGGTGCGTAATCACACGCGTATAATACAAGCGCACGTATCGTTCAAGTAGTATAAAAAGTATCGATCCCACAAGGACTTAATACCTAAGCTATTAATTTATGAAGCCAAATTTTTACAAGTATTTAATTGATTGGTTATTTTTTTAGATGGTGACTTTAAATTAAAATACGTAAAAACAGTGCGAAAGTAGATTAAAGAAAATTCAATATTATTAAACTATCCAAGGTTGTGAATCTTTCCAATATCTTTTAAAGATGAAGTGGTTATTTCATGTTTGTGTAATATATTAGTTTACTAACTCGGAACACGAACTTCTGTAAAAGCCTTTGTCGATGGTCAGATGCAAATACCCAGTGTAACCCAATTAAATCATATGTCTATGTCAATCGAGTTACCTGAATTCATTAAGATTAAGTTCCAATTATGGCTACCCCCGCCCGACAGGTATATGTCTATCCTGTAAGGAAATCTATTAAAGAGTTATCTATCCTCAAGGAAGATCGTGGGCTATTAAGTCTAAGGCTGAAACCTAAAATTCATTTGTCAAGTTTATTTTAAGTTTACCAGATCAATCTTATTAATGGCCAGTTAACAATAAGCATTAAGCTTAAGACTTAATAAGTAAACCTTTATATTACCCAAACTATAAAATAACCCATTATAAGCCGGTGATATTGGAATTCATCACAACCCCAGATAACAGACTTAGTTACGACACATATCTAAGGCTAATAAAAACTTAAATAAAATAAAAGACATAAAGTAAATGCGGGAAAGTAAATGCGGAAAAGTAAAGGCGGAAAAGTAAATGCTGGAAAGTAAATGCTGGAAATTAAAAATGTAAAAGTAAAATAAAAGAAATGATGAGGTTAAATGATCCACTTTTATCACTACTATTTAGATATCTCCCTTATTATAATATATAAACTTTACGCGATAATTACCAACCAGCCATATAAGCGGTATCCTGATTAAATCAAATTAATAATTAATTACCAACCGACCAATCAGGCGGTATCCAATTTAATCAAGTTTAAAACCAATTTCAATAATCACCAACCGACCAATAAAGAGATATCCTCATTAAGTCAGGTTTTAAATAGTTTATATATTATAATTAAGGGAGATTAATCTAAATATTAGTAGTAAAAGCTTTACCTTTTACCCCAGCAGGGGGGAGTTACCTCCTCATTACTGAAAAGTAAATAAAGAAAAGTATTGTGTATAAAATTAAATTGTAGAAAGTAAAGACTGAAAAGTAAAGAAAAGAAAGTGCAAATGTGAAAATTAATTACTGAAAGTTGTAAATAAACAAACAAGATACAATCTTCTTAGTATTCTTAAGGAATTACATAGAAGAAGGTATGAATTCAATTCTGAAAGTTCGGCCTCTATTTATAGGGAAAAATTGGCCTCCGCGTGGTGATGCATAAAGTGTGCTTGCGTCGCGACGCGCCGTAGATCTTGGACGCGTGGCATAACTTTTTCCGGAGATGGTGACATGTGGCAGAGCTGAATTATTATCTCCATTATTGGCTCGGCGTCGCGACGTGTGAAATTGGTCTTGCGTTGCAACGCTGACATCACCAGGTCGTAAGCAATGACGTGTTCTGTCGGCAGCATGTGATGGTGACACGTGTCTGACGCATGTTAGCATGATTTACCGAACAAATTATTCAATATCTAATATGAATAATTTATTCATATTTCACCTAAACATATTTATTTGATATCAAATAACTACATAAATATAAAAGAAACGTAGTGAAACGTTTACGAAAGTATTTTTCCGCAAAATGATGTAAAACGCAGTTTTGACCGAACCGACAACCCAATACACATGAGGGCTACCCAGGTCAGCCCCAATAGTGTTAGGGCATTTCATAGTCTGTCTGAACAGTGAAAAATTCAATGTTTGGATAGCCGTCACCCGGTTGGCTCAAAAGTCACCCGGTAACACCATTTTTTGCCGTTTTCGCTTATTTCAACTCCGAAATAATTTTCGAAAAATGTTCCAACACCAAAAACACATCCAATACATTTATAAGACATTATTTTCATCACCAAAAAAGAATTAATTCCAGATCTGATCCAGAACAGAAAAATATGACTTTTCATGCTTTAAATCCAATTTTTCAAGATTAATCTAATTAATCAAAACACTAACCAAATTCACCACACATGAAGCACCCAAGAACAATTATAGGCATTACAAGAGTGGTCATAACACTCTATAATGACAACATATCATCAAATGATCAAATTGGACAATAATTACAATAATTCCATCCAAATCACTTCACATATGCATCATCACTTCCATATCCATCCACCAAAACCAAAAGCCCCAAATTTTAGCAAACAAAGGAACCCTAGAACAATTCCAACAATTCAAGAAAACAAGAAAAAAATTTCCAAGCTTAGGGTTGTAGAAGATTACATTTAATCTCTTGATTTCCTATGTTTTTCTTGAATTTTCCTTCATTTTTTCTTCATGATTTGATCAAACAAATCTTAGGGCTTTCTCTCTCTAAAGTTTCGGCATGGTGGTTGAAGTAATGAAGAAAATAATTTTTTTTACTCTTAAAACATCAAAACCAACTTTTGAAGGGTATTTTTATCCATTTAACAATTTAATCTAATTAAATTAAAGATAAGCTTTAAGTTGGCCAAATCAATTTTGCACATCTAAGCTTAATTAAATCATGCCTTGTGTCACCAATAATAATTAAACATATTTCATAACATTTATGAAATATGAATATTATTTAACTATTCAAATATTTAACAATTAAATATCTAAATAATTAATTAATATAATTATTATTATATATGTATTTTTATTTACAATAAATAACAAATACATATATTTATGGCATGTGTCAAAATCTCATTTGACGAATAATTAATGTGTATATAATCAAATTATGTATAAAATACAAATACATAATAATTATTAAATGACCAAAAACCTCTAAAGCATGTGTATCATTTAACCGATTAAACGATTCGAATTAACTCATTTAATTCGATGAAGTATTATGAATAATCTGTATTATTCATAACGCATTGCCCAATTGCTCAACGAGTACACTTCAAATCGTGGGACTCTCTAAGTTTAGGTTTATCCGTCACAAAATCCAATTTCGTGTCCATAATTCACCCGGTCATGAATTATGACTACCACAGATAATCTCGCTAAACTATGCAAGCCGAGGTCATTGCATATGTATAATCCATACGTCACAGGCTATCCATATTATACCTGAGATATAGATAAAAACATCAAATATGTTCGGTATAATATAGTCGACTTTCAATTTACGATCTCTAAATAACACTCGGAACTGATTTCAGAAGTTATACCACTGCCATGGATTTAATAGATCGCAAACACGTGTAGGATGCCTATGCCATGTACACAGGACTGACAGATCCTCTCTTGATACGCACTGGATATCATGAGCATCAATCCACACCCAACGAACACACCTACGTGTCTATATGAGTATCCTGAGACTCATGGTTCATTGGGATAAACCATCGGACCAAGTCACGATATACGACATGCACTGGTCTCAGCGGATTTTACTAACCGACCTGTGTTAGTAAATCTTGACCAGGAACTTTATTTAAGGATATACATCTTATAGTGCGCTTCCCAATGTCAATTACAAAATACGTTGTAACTGCGCACTACGTTCTAAATTCTAGGGTCTTTGTCTAATATACACGTATCACTAAACCAGATTTAGTTTCAATCTAATCGTAATTGAATATCCAATCGTAATTAGATCGAATATGTGTGTAAAAGACAAGAGGTGCTAGCATTAAATGAGTAATATTACAGAAAAAAGAATTACTCGTATTTATGAATCATACATAATTAGATCCGGATTGGCACTCTGAGTACCAACCCTAACACATAGACCCTAGTTTCAGGGTCAGGTAGTTGCAAGGATTAGCACTATCGGCTCTAGTTTAGTGACTTGGGGGACGGTGATACGTAACACCCCCATACGTCAGGTTTTCTTCAGTATCAGAGATTTTATGCAGAAAGTATTTTAGAAAAAGGTTTTCTCAAGTTTTGAAGTAAAGAACCGGTTTTCAAACAAGGATTCATAAGTGTTTTAAGGCTAAATGATTTTAAATAATTGTACGGATCCAGTTTCTTATTTTTATAGCTCCATTCACTGAGTTCCATAGGACTCACCCCCCACCATTTCCCAATTCTTTTGCAGGATTCTTCTTTTGCTGAGCCACGTGCTACTTTTGGAGACCCAGTTCGAGGACAAGAGTTATGCTGCAGTCACTAGTCTTGGGGTCCATCTTCCCAGATCTTTATTTATATAGAATATAGTTCTCTGGAATGTCCTTTTGTCGTATCATAGATATGTATTTGGAGATGTATATAAATTTTATATATACTTTATACACTTTCAGACATGTATATTTATATATTGAGATTATGATCTCGCAATTAAGTTTATTTAAGTTTTAAGTTGCATGCATGATTAACTATAATATTGCATAGCATTAAGATGAGAGTAAGTGTTCTATTACATGAGTTAGAGGCTTAGGCGATAGTGAGATCTGTTGCTTGCCGGTAACATTCCAGTACTGGGGATGTTACAAGGGGATTCGAGGACGAATCCTAGTTAAGGGGGGGGGGGAGAATTTGTAACATCCTGGTAATCCCGAAGACCATTACGGGACACATGATATAAATTATATACGAAGACGTATACACTCATGAAATGACTTCTTTGACATTCAGACTACTTTCGCAATTCCGATACGAAATTCATTCTAAGATTGAAATAAAAAAGCCCATGGTATTTGGGGTCGTAACCTTTTCATACGATCTACGATTTTATGTACTTTATATCACCATAAAGTTAAGACCGAGACCTACAACCTCCGCATTGAATATTTTTCCAAATTCAAATTAGAAGCACGTCAAAAATGGAGATTTTCATGGCTTCTACAGTAGAATTTGGGAATAGTCTAGACTTAAGGTAATGTGGCTCATTTATGGAATTATTCCCTCATCTTCAAAAGTGAAAAATGATGAGGGTGAAAGAGGAGGCTTTCTCATGTCAAAATTTTCATATTTCCTTCATTTTTCAAGTTATTTTGATCCATTCTAGTACATTTCCAAGCTTGGTAAGCTTATTCTCTCTTTCTATCTCCTTAATTTTCAGTTTTCAGCAAAAGAATTAAAATTCCCAATTCACATGTTGTAAAGCCTAGAGTTTGGATTAGCTTAATTGGCTTGGGATAAGTTGTTAGCAAGCATCTTGAGAAGAGTTATGTTAGTTTAAGCATGGAATGAATGAAATAGTGGTTTAATTTGGAGTTGAATTCGGCAGTTAGGGGTTGGGTTTTTACTGTGTTTTAAACATGATATTGTACAATTGTAGTTTTAAAATGTATGCTAATAATGGATGAACCAAATGGGTTAGATAGGGCAGTGAGCAAATACGTTGGCAGTAAGCTCTTAGTAACAGTGAAATCTTAACAGGTTAGAATCTTTGGTTTATAAAGTACGTTTTAGACCCATGTTGGCCAATCCATAAAACTATACATATACTAAACACATATAGAAGTAACATATCCAAAAATTAGAATTGTTGAACTTAAGATGAGACTAGAATGAATTTTTGAAGTTAGGCAACTTGTTGCCCCTGTGCTAGTTTTTCAGTTGGATTGTCCCTGAACTTTAGCTTATAACTTGAGTTTCTGAAGTCCAAATCAAGATCCGTAAACTTTTAGATAAAATAAATACATAAGGGAATAACATATGCAAAAATCAGAATTTTTGGACTTAGAATGAAGCCAAACCAAATTTTTGATGTTGGGTGAACTGCTGCGACTACACCCAGTTTTTTTCTGAACAGCCCCTGAATCGTGGTTTAGAGCTTGAGTTTTCGTAATCGAAAATGAGATCCGTAAAATCTGACATAAACTACACACATTAATGTCATTTCTATTAAAATTCCAGCCCTAGATTTTGTTGGACAATTATGACCCATAACGTCACTATTTGTAAAAGACATTGTGGTTTTTGTACAAATTAACTATGTGACAATGGAAATTGCTATTTTATCATTTTGTAATTAGATTACTTGAATATATAAATGATAAAAGTCCTTATGATTAGTTCCGGATTATAAGATATGAGACGATATCAATCCATAAAGGTTTAATCATTAAATATCCATAGTCGTAGTATTATCGAGACTGGACATCGATAATGCAGAATCGATGGTACGGAAACAGCTTCGCTCTGGATAGACCAATCGGAATCACATGGGTGGTATGACTATGTGTCTATGGGAATCCGATTCAGGGTAGGTGTATTTTGTCTTAACCTAAGACTTGCATCGCTAATACTTGCGACAATAAATACGCTTTGGTTTTGGTCGTCCGGGACTTTAACAGGTTCTGTGTACGCCTCTTCTGGGTTTATTAAGAATCGTAGTGTATTGGGTGTGATGTCAAGATGGAAGTATCACTTCAGTCATATGGAGATGATGATGATCAC
The DNA here is from genome assembly GCA_019454045.1 of Zanthoxylum bungeanum. NCBI lineage: Eukaryota > Viridiplantae > Streptophyta > Magnoliopsida > Sapindales > Rutaceae > Zanthoxylum > Zanthoxylum bungeanum. Next base: position 71,829 of record SKCR01032796.1, on the reverse strand, counting down.
GCAGAGATACAGAACTGGTTCTCTATTATGTTGCAACTATCGGGATAATATGACAAGGTCATGATTATCCGATTAAAGAGACTGGTTGCTTGTGATCTGATATATGCTTCGTACGAGGCATACACTATTCCAGCCCCAGGCCTTGCATGTGACATCTGATACTGGATCGCAATACGTAATACTACGTATACTACGCCTGTTATAGATTATATATTCCTTAAAGAATATTTATGAATAATTGGGTAGGCACAGTGCTTTGCTAGAAGCCAACCATGTCTTGTAAATCGGTAAGAACGTGGTACCGGGTACGCACGTGTTCGAATAGTTCGACGATCGGAGATTCACCGATGACGTATGACTCGAACATAATTAATCTGAGATTAATTACGGTGATAATTTATCTGGGATAAAATTCGATAAGAAGAGAGAGAATAATTAATTTGGAATTAATCGATTAAATAATATATTCGATATATTAAATGAAATTAGATTTCATAACGGAATTAGAATTGGATTTTAATTCGGGCAAACGAATTAATTCCCGAGCGACGTTCGTAATAATTTTGCAAGACATTATTATTTAATTAAATTGGATTTAATTACGTCGCGACAGAAAATTTGTTTAATCGGATTAAGCGAACCGAGCCCGAAGTGTGTTGAGCAAGCCACTTGAATTTTGAATTAAAGTCGGTCCCACCAACTTACATCACTTGTCCATCAAGTGTCAAAGTTGATTGATGGGAGTAGTTGGAGGCCTTAAATGCATTTTCCCTCTAAGACTTTGCTTAGCCTTTTGGTAAAGCATATACCAAAATTTGGTTTTGACTTTTCATAAGTTGTAATTGATTTTAGAAATCAAAATATCAAAAATCAAAATTCTCTCCTCTCCCCTCACTTTGCCATGAACTACAAAGAACCAATGGAAGAATTTTGTTGCAATTTTCTTCCAAAGCTAGCACTTAAAGAATCATACAAAGGTGTTAGGGAAACATCCCTTAAGTTTGGAATTCAAAAGATCAAGCTTGGAGCTCAACATACAATCAAATGAGAGCTTGGAGCAACTTCAAAGGAGGCAAATTTTTGTTGTCTACACATCTTACCTAGCCGATCAATGTAAGTTATTCTACAAACTTCTTTGAGTATTCACACATCTTTTATGCTTAATGATCTTGGATTTGTTCTTAGAAAACCCAACAATGGTATCAGATGCCTATTTAAGCATGAAATGAACTTAGGGTTTATATACTTTATTTTGGGGATTTTATGATTTGAGCATGATATCTTCAAATTGATGGTTTGATTAAGCTTGGATGATGTTAAATTAGATTTAAGCATCTTAAATTTTGAGAAAATGAATTGGATTAATTTTTCCCAAAATGAATGGCTTGGCCGAACCTATTGGAGCCCTAATGTCATGGTGATTTTTTGATTTAGACCATTGGATGTGTTTAAAATACATGATATATATTGATTTGTGATTTAATTTGATTGAAATCAAAATTGATGAAAAATGCATGATTGCAGTGAATGAAATAAGCATGGAATGAGTTGATTTTGCTTCAATAATGTTGGACATGTATTGAAAATAATAAAGCATGATTAATTAATTAAATTGGTGTTTTGGAAATGTTAATTTAAATAATTAATTATGGATATACACTTGAATTAAATAAATATGATATATTAGAATTTAATTAATTAGACTTAATTTGGAATTGGGCTAAAATTGTTATATTTGGGCCTAATGGGCTTGGTTGGGCCAAGTTGGTTTAGGACAATTGGATTGGATCCAAATTGGGCCTAAAATCATTCCATTAAGTCCAAATATAATAAATGGTCCTTTTAAATTTAATTGGGCCTAATGGGCCGAAATTAATTTTATGGCAAATAGGGTGATTCCTTAATTAGGCCTTGGCATTTGGGTTTGACCCATATTGGCCAAAGCTCATGTCTTATGAAATTAATTAAAAGCCCATTGGACTTTAAATTAAATTGACATTGGATGTTAATTGGGCTTTGAGACCCATTAAGATTAGATTTAGAATCTAAATCGTAAAGGCACATTAAAAGTGTAATTATTTAATTTGGAATTAAATAAACAATTAGTATTGAATACAAATTAAATCGGATTTAAAATTATAGTTCGATATAATTTGAGAATACGCACTTTGAGTACATATTCTCAAACGAGTTGGACTCGCGCAAATCAAATCGTTGTTTGAACATTGGATGATCACTTAATTCAAAGATTAATTAATTGGATTAGTTTGATTAAATAACATGCTTTGTGTGAATACATGGATTTATTGTATGAATAATGTATATATGATGGATATTAGATGGGTGAAGGCAATTTTGGAAATTATTGTAATAAATTTAGAATTTATTAAATTGGACCTGCATGTCCAGCCTTTATCTCTCGACTCTCTGTAATTCTCTTCTCACCAATTCCCCTCTATGTTAATGAGGTTTCTTTATTGTATTATGTAATTCGGTAGAAGTTAGAATTGTGCTAGCCGGGGAGAGGTAATAGAGTGATTTGTTCTAGGAACAATTTGTGAGATATCCATCCATATATCATTATTAATTTATTTATCGCGCCTTATTATGCTTTTAGAATGCATGTTTAAGAGTGTATGATGAGACCTAATCAAAGATAATTAATTGGTTTCCAATTACGTGAAAAACCCTCAATCAAATATTAAGAGTTTTCCTTCCATTGAATGGTTCTTTCTCAAGATCCAAGATTGGCATTGGTTTGTTGGCCAAAGTCAAGATCAATGTCCATCGCGGATGTGTTTGAACCATGAAAGCTTTGTTCCATATCACATGTCTTGGGCAAGTTGTGATTTGTTGGCCAAAGTCAAGGTCACTTCTTGTTCATCGACATGGATTACGAAGTTTTCCAAGGTCAATGGGTCCCGCTTAACTGGAATCATTAAGCTTGTTGAGTCAAAGCCAAGGCTTAGTTGATTCAGAGGAAAATGTTAGGAAAATATATTGGCATATATATTGTATATATATTTCGGACTTGGAGGTCCACCTACCGGATCTAGGAATTGGATGAGATCCAATTGTTCTTAGAGATCTACCTAGTTAAATATCATACAGCTTGTTGGCCAAAGTCAAGGTTGTGTGTTATTTAACGGGATCCTAGCCCACTAGGAAACTAGGTTTCCCGAGTACTCAACAGAGGGTTAGAGGCTCGCCGAAAAATAGAGGGAGGCCAGTATTGAATTTATAATTTTGTTCAAATACTTGCCAATACGCATTTTCAAATTATTTCGTCATTTTAAATATTTATTAGTTGGACTAATATTCTATTATTTTTCTTGTAACAGTTGGACTGTACCAAAAAATTGTTAATTGAATAGTTAGACTATTGCAATTAAGATGACTGGAAAGATTGGGGTTAGAGACATTATCATGGGCGAAAATGTCTTTAATGGTGTAAACTTTCCTGACCAGGATATGAACCTCAGGATTGTCCTGGGGGCTGAGAGGATGCTCTATATTATAGAGAGACCTCTCGGGCCTAAGCCCGAAAATGAGCAGCCGCTTGAGCTTGAGCTTTGGAAGACTCATATTGATGGCAACTAAACTACTCAATCCATCATGCTCGCTGCAATGACCCGTCAATTTCGTCACCAAAACAAGGGATTGGATCCCTATACTATGATGGCAAAATTGAAGGACCTTCATCGATCTAACCTTAGATCGCAAAGGTATGAATTGCATAAGAAGCTCTTTCGCTCTCGAATGTCAGAGGGTACATCTGTTAAGCACCATGTGTCATAGATGATTACTGACATTGAACAACTGGGTCAGCTAGGCATAACCTTTGAGGCTGAGACTTCTATAGATTTGATCTTTCAGTCTCTTCCTGACAGCTCGAGCGAGTTCATCATGAACTACAATATGATGAACCAAGACCATACTCTTGGAGAGCTGATGGCAATGCTGCGAGAAGCAGAAAAAGTGCTATTTAAGGGTAAAAAGCGCGAGGCGCACTTCGCTTCAACATCTCAGTCTCCCAAGGCTTGGCCGAAGGCTACTGTAGGTGTAAAGAAGAAGAAGAAGGGCAAGGCCAAATCGTCAAAGTCTTCTGGGAAGGCAAATGACAAATCCCAAGATGTATGCCTGCAGTGTGGCAAATGGGTCACTGGAAGCGTGACTGCCGTGAGTACAAGGCGCAAATGAAGGAAATAAAAGCGGGCAAGGCACCGGCTTCAGGTATGTTTGTTATAGAAATAAACATGTCTACTTCTAGTTTTAAAAATTGGAATTTTGATTCTGGTTGTGGTACTCATATATATACTGATGTGCAGGATCTGCATATTAGCAGGAGAATGGCATCAGGGGAGATTGATCTACGAGTTGGAAACGAGACCAGGGTCATTGTTTTGGTTGTAGGGACTTATATTTTGGAACTGCCCTCGGGGCATGTACTAAACTTATCAGACTGTTATTATGTACCTAGTTTGACTAGGAATATTATATATGTATCTTTATTAGCCCAATGTGGGTATACTTTTATTTTTAGAAACACTGGGTGTTTTATGTATAAAAATGATATGGAGATATGCAGTGCTGATGTGAATAATGGTCTTTATATTTTGAATATAAATCAATCTCAAACATATAATGTAACAAACAAAAGGCTTAAACTAAGTAACAAAGATGAAACTTATATGTGGCATTGTCGTCTGAGTCACATTAACAAGACTCGCATATCCACACTTTCGAAGAGTGGGTACTTGGACGGATTTTATCCAAATTATATGACGTCTGCGAATCTTGTTTATTAGGAAAAATGCCTAAAACACCTTTTAGTGGTAAAGTTACACGTGCCACCGAACTGTTAGCCCTCGTTCATAGTGACGTATATGGGCTCATGTCTAGCCGGGCTAGAGGTGGATATGAATACTTTGTAACCTTTATGAATGATGCATCGTGTTATGGTTATGTGTATCTTATGAGGACAAGTCAGAAACCTTTGAGAAATCAAAGAGTTTCGACACAAAGTAGAAAAACAGACCGGTAAAAGTATTAAAACATTACGGTCGGACCGTGGTGGAGAATACTTGAGCAATTAGTTTCTCGATTACTTGAAAGAATATGGTATTCTTTCACAGTGGACTCCTCCCGGAACACCGCAATTAAACGTGTGTCCGAACAGAGAATCAAACTTTGTTGGACATGGTAAGGTCGATGATGAGTGCACTAAGCTACCTATTTCCTTATGGGGATATGCATTGAACATTGCAATACTTATTTTAAATAAGGTTCTGTCAAAGTCTGTTCAACAGACTCCGTATGAAATATGGACAGGAAAGAAACCGGGTTTCTCATTCCTGAAGATTTGGGGTTGCTGGGCAAACGTTAAACGTTTGGATGGTACCAAACTTGAACCCAAATCGGATAAGTGTCTATTTGTAGGTTATCCTAAGGAAACCAAAGGATATTACTTCTACAACCCACAAGAGAACAAAGTATTTGTTGCTATACATGCTTTTTTTCCTTAAGAGGGAATTCCTAAATGCAGTGGTTAGTGGGAGGATCGAAGTGATACTGTTCCTAGCACCGATTCCTTAACGAACATGAACAGTTCATCAAGGATGAGACTGTACCACAATCTTCGAATACACAAGAACCACGTAGGTCGGAGAGATTCAGAAAACAACCTGAGAGGTATGGGTTTCTGATCTCACCTCATGTGGATATTAATCTTATTGAGGAAGACGAACCGACAACGTATGAGGAAGCGATACAAGGTATCGACTCCGGTTTATGGTAAGAAGCCATGAAATCCGAAATGGATTACATGTACATGTTGGACAGTTATGACCCATAGCGTCACTATTTGTACAGATCATGGTGTTGTTGTACAAATTAACTATGTGACAAAGGAAATTGATCTTATCATTTGTGATTAGATCACCAAGATGTATAAATGATGAAAGGTTCATTATGATTAGTTCCTGGATTGAGATGATATGAGACAGTATCAATCCACGAAGGTTTAATCATTAAATATCCCTAGTCGTAGCATTATCGAGATTGGACATCGATAATGCGGAATAGACTAGTATTACACTTGTGCGCGTTGTGAGGGCATAACGACATAGTTCTCATATATTTGGGTATAGGATACTCATGCAAGTGTAGTAGGATGTTGTGTTTTACCGATGGTACGGAAAACAGCTTCGCTCTGGATAGACCCCTCAGAATTCCATTGGTAGTATTACTATGTGTCTATGGAAGTCCGAATCAGGGTAGGTGTATTTGGTCTTAACCTGAGACTTGCATCGCTAATACTTGGGACAATCAATGTAATTTGGTTTTGGTCATCCAGGGCTTTACCAGGTTCTGTGTACGCCTCTTCTGGGTACATTGAGAATCGTAGTGTATTGGGTGTGATGTCGAGATGGAAGTATCACTCCAGTAATAGTGGAGATGATGATCACGTAGGATACATAACTTGTTCTCTTATATGCTGCAGCTATCGGGATATTATGACTAGGTCATGTTTATCCGATTATAGAGACTAGTTACCAGAGATCTGATATGTGCTTCGTACGGGGCAGACACATTTCCAGCCCCAGGCCTTGCACGTGACATCGATACTGGATCGAGATACGCAATACTACATATACTACGCCTGATATAGATCACATATTCCAATAAGAATATTTCTGGAGAATTGGGTAGGCATGATGCTTTGCTAGAAGCCAACCATGTCTTGTTAATCGGTAAAAACGTAGTACTAGGTACTTATGTGTTCGGATAGTCCGACAACCAGATTTACTGCCAACATATCCGGGGATCTCATGGCTCGCTTCCCGAAGATTCACCGATGACGTATCACTCGCACATTATTAATCTGGGATTAATTAGATGAGAGAGAAAATTAATCTGGGATTAATTACGGAGATATTTTATCTGGGATAAAGTATTAATTAAAGAGAGATAATGATTAATTTGGAATTAATCAATAAAATAATATATTCGATATATTATACGAAATTGGATTTCGACGCAGACTTAAATTTAGAATTAATTCGGGCGAACGAGTTAATTTAGAATTAATTCGTTAGCGACGTGAATAGTGATTTTGCTAGGAATAATTATTTAATTACGTCGCAACAGAAAATTCGTTAATTTGAAATTAGCGAACCCGAGCCCGAGAGTGTTTGCGAGCGCACTCGCATTTCGAATTCAAGTGCGGCCCGCAAGTCACATCAAGCGTCAAATCACTAGTCAATCAATTGATGTGATGTCTAGTCACTTTGAGTGATATGACAACTTGTCATTGTGATTGATGGTGGTAGTTGGCAAAGCTTTAATGCATTTGACTTTTTGAAATTCAAATTTTTGGTATATGTTTTAATTGATTTTGGAAATCAATTAACTAATACAACAAACCAACTTCATCTCTCTCATTCTTCTCTCTTCTCTTCTTCACGCCCAATGGGCTGATTTTTCTTCTTATTTTCACTGCATTACCGTGACTTAAAGAGAAGCAACAAGGTGATTTTTCTGGCAAAAATTACCAAGTGCTAGCACACTTCCGGAGTCTTGCGAATGTGATAGGGAACCACATCTGTGAGCATGGAATTACCACCCAAAAGCTTGGAGCTTGGACCGAAAATGGAGGAGCAAAACCAGTGAGTGTCGAGAGCCTTGGAGGAGCTTCAAAGGGCATAAAAAGTTTTGTTTTTCACCGCATCGCCTCCACCGATCGATGTAAGTATTCCGCAACTTCTTCGATGTATTCACATGTATGTTTCATTGCTTTATTCGATCCCCGGGACCGTAGAGAATCCCAAGAATGGTATCAGAGCGAGTAAAAGCATGAAACTTGAATTTAGGGTTAAAATTGGGTAAATTGATTTTCAGCATGATTTGGTTAAATTAATTGATTGAGTATGCTTAAATGATGTTTTATTGAAGTTTGATTGGATCAATTTGATGAAATATTGTTTGGAATAATTTTTGCCCAAAATTATGGCTTGGCCGAGAATGACATAGCCCTAAATGTCTTGGTATTTTTGTGTTTTTGATCATTGGATGAGTTGGAAAACATTGGGTAATGTTGAATTGGATTTAATTGGATTGAATTCAAATCAGACATAATAATGCCCTTATTGCCGAGACTAATGAGCATGTAAATGGGTTTGATTTTTGATAAAATATGTTGGACATGTTTTGTTGTTAATAAGCATGATTAATTAGGCTAATTGGTGTTTTGGAAATATTGGTTTGGGTAATTAATTATGTTATACACTTTAGGTTAATTAAATTGTGAAATTGGAATTTTGTAATTTAATTAATTGGGCTAATTTTGGAAATTGGGCTTAAAGGTTGTAATTGGGCTTATTGGGCTTGGTTGTACCAAGATGGGTTTAGGCTAAATTGGTTGGATCCAATTGGGCCCAAAACCATTTCCATAAAGTCCAATTATGACTTAATTGACCTTTAATTTTAATTGGGCTTAATGGGCCTAAATTAATTTCTAGGCTTATGAGGTTATTCCTTGATTGGGCTTTGGTTATTAGGTTTGACCCAAGTTAACTAAAAGTCCATGCCTTAAGAAATTAATTAAAAGCCCATTGGACTTTAAATTAAATTAACATTGGATGTTAATCGGGCTTTGAGACCCGTAACAGTTAGATTTAGCATCTAAGTCGTAAAGGTTCGTTAATAAAGTGTAATATTTAATTTGGAATTAAATAGTGAATTAGTATTAAATACATATTAAATTGGATTTAATGTTGTAGTTTAATTTAATTCATGAATTTGTACTTTAAGTACTTATTCGCAAAACGAGTTTGACTCGCGCAAAATCAAATCATTGTTGAACATTGGATGGTCATTAATTTCAGATTAATTAATTGGATTAGATTGATTGATAACATGCTTGTGTGAATACATGGTTGCGATGTATGAATAATGTATATCAGATGTATTAGATGGGTGGGGCAATTTTGGAAATTATTGTAATAAATTTAGAATTTATTAAATTGGACCTGCGTGTCCAGCCTATTACCTCCTTACTCTATGTATTTCTCTTCTCACCTATTCCCCTCAATGTAAATAAGGTTTCTTTAGAAGTGTTATGTAACGGGTAGAAGCAATACTTGTGCTAGCGGGAGAGAGGAGAGTGAGAGATTTGTTCTAGGAACAATGTGTTAAGTATCCATCCGCATATCATTATTATTTATTTACGCACCTTATTATGTGTTTAGAATGCATGCTTAAGGGTGTATGATGATGAGACCTTAACAAAGATAATAAATTGATTGCCAATTAACACGCGAAAAAAACCCTCATAAAATATTAAGCGTTTTTCCTTCCATTGAGTGATTCTTACTCAAGATCCAAGACTGGCATTGGTTTGTTGGCCAAAGTCAAGGCCTTTGTCCGTCAAGGATGTGTTTGAATCATGAGAGCTTTGTTTCATATTGGTGTCTTGTCCAAGTTGTGATTTGTTGGCCAAAGTCAAGATCACTTCTTATCCATCGACATTGATTACGAAGCTTTCCAAGGTCAATGGGTTCCGCTTAACTGGGATCACTAAGTTTGTTGTGCCAAAGCCAAGGCTTAGTTGATTCAGAGGAAAAAGGTTAGGCAATATTTTGGATATATTGGCATATATAAAATATATGTTTCGGACTTGGATGTCCACCTACTGGATCTAGGAATTGGATGAGATCCAATTGATCTTAGAGATCTACCTAGTTAATTATCATACAATTTGTTGGCCAAAGTCAAGATTGTGTGACATTTAACGGGATCCTAGCCCATTAGGAAACAAGGTTTCTCGAGTACTCGACAGAGGGTTAGAGGCTCGCCGAAAAATAGTGGGAGGCAAGTATTAAATTTGCAATATTCGTTTAGTACTTGCCATATGCCCTCAAATTAAATATTCGTCAAATAAATTATTTATTTGTTGGACTAATATTTAATAGTTGTTTTAATAAAACAGTTGGACTGTATTCAAACTATTCATTTATGTTGATTATATAATTAGATTATAGTAATCAATATATTTGAATTTAATTGATCATTTATAGTTGATTTTATAATTGTATTATGGTAATAAATATAATTGAATTTAACCTATTAAATTATAGTTGATTATATAGTTGGACTATAGTAATCATTATATATATAGTACCTAAAATCGTTGATTTAATAGTTGGACTATTAGAATCAAGATAAATTGAAAGATTAGTGTCCAAAACATAATCCTGGGGAAAATGTTTTAAACGACTTTAATTTTCAAATTGGGAATAAAACTTCAGGGTAGTCCTGAAAATTAAGAAGTTACTTTATTTGATAAAATAACAGCTTAGGCCTGAGCCAGGAGTTAAGCAAATAGTAGAACATAATCTTTGGAAGATTTATGTGATGATAACTTAGTGCTTAATCCATTAATCTTTCCAAATAAACTCATTAATTTCTGAATCAGAACTAAGGATTAGATCCTCATAGTATTATAATGAAATTGAAGGATTTTCATAGGTCTATTCTTAGATCTTAGAAGTACTTAAATTGCAATACAAAACTCTTGGAGAGTTAATGGCTATACTCAAGGAGACAAAGTCAAAGTTTGCAATAAGGCAAGAAGCGCAAGGCGCACCTTACTTCGACATTCTAGAAGGCCAAGGCTAGGCCAAAGGCTTCTGGAGTGTGAAAAGGGCAAAGGCAAAATCATTATAATCTTCTGGGAAGATAAATGACATATCCCAAAATGTCTGGCTAAATTGTGGCAAACGGGATCGCGGAAGCGTGACTGGCGTTTGAACAAAGCAGGAATGAAGGAATTGAAGACGAGCAAGGCTCTGACTTCAAATATGTTTGTCATAAACATGTTCACTACTAGTATTAAAATTGGATTTTAGATACTGGATGTGGTACATAAATATGTAATGATGTGCAGAATCTGCTATGAGCAGGATACTGACTTCAATTGAGATTAACCTATGGATCGGAAACGGGACGACAGTCGCTGTTTTAACCGTAGATACCTAAGTTTGGGAACTACCATTCGGGTGTGTACTTGAATTAGGAAACTGTTACAATGTTACTAGTTTGACTAGATACATTATCTCTATATCAGGGTTTAACCCGTTGCGGGTATACCTTTATATTCTAGAACACTAAAGTGTTTCATTTTTTAAAGATGATATTGAGATAAACACATTAGATGTGAATAACAACATTTATATTTTGAATATAAATCAATCTCACACATATAATATGACAAATAAATATCTCAAACTGACTTGATCAGTTGAAACTTAATTGTGGCATTGTTGTCTGGGACACAATTAAACAAGACTCGTATATCCACACTTTCGAAGAGTGGGTACTAGGACTAATTTGATTCCAATCAAATAAAGTCTACGAATCTAGTTTATTGGGCAAAGTGCCTAAATATTATTTACTTGGTAAAAGTGCAAATGCCACCGATCTGTTAGCCATTGTTCATAGTGACGTAGGTGGGCCCATATCTAGCTAGGCTAGAGGGATATGAATAATTTTGTGACCTTTACGGATGTGCCATCGTGTTATGGTTATGTGTTTCTTTTGAAACACGAATCGAAACTTTTAGAGTTTCGACACGAAATAAACAAACAGATCGGCTAAAGTATTAAAACATCACGGTTAGACCATGATGAAAATGCAATAAGTTTCTCATATACTTGAAAGAGTATAGTATTCTTTCAATGAGGACTCCTCCCGGAACACTTCATTTTGACGGTGTGTCCGAATTGAGAAACCAAATTTTGTTAGACATGATAAGGTTAATCATGAGTCGCTCTGAGCTACCATTTCCTTCAACGGATACACATTAAACAGTGCAGAACTTATTTTGAATAAGGTTCCATAAAATCTATTTGACAGATTTCATATTAGATATGAACAGGAAAGAAATCGGGTTTATCATTCCTGTAGATTTATGTATGCTAGGCATATGTTTGGATGATACAAAACTAGAACCCAAATCGGATAAGTGCCTAAGCTGTGGGTTATCATAGGGAAACCAAAGTATAGTACTTATACATCTCACAACAGAACAATGTAATTGTTGCTCACCATGCGGTTTTCCTAAGAGGAATACCGAAATGCAGTGGTAAGTGAGAGGAAAGTAAAACTCGATGAAAATCAAGTAGTACTATTCCAGGCACCGAGTCCTAATGGAACACAAATAGTTCATCAAGGATGAAACTATACCAGTAATCTTCGAATACACAAGAACCGCATAGATCAGAGAGAGTCAGAAAACAACCTGGGGTATGGGTTTCTGATCTCACCTCATAAAGATGTCAATCTTATTGAGGAATACGAACTGACTACGTATGAGGAAGTGATACAAGGTATCGACTCCCTATTATGGCAAAGTTCCATAAAGTTCGAAATGGATCCCATGTATACCAACTATGTTTGGATACTAGGTTTTGTACCGTAAGGCATTGTGCCTATTGGTACTATATAAGTCTTCAAGGAAGACATACATGGATGGAAACATACCAACATACTAAGCTAGGCTTGTAGCGAAAAAGATATCGTTATCAACATTGTGTCGATTACGATGAAACCTTTTACATGTTGCCATGTTAAATCCATTTGGATAATGCTTGCTGAAGCTGCATATTTCATTTATGAAACATGTCAGCTGAACGTCAAAATCACTTTCCTTAAAAGGAAACCTGTTGGAGGATGTTTACAACATCCTGACGGTTTTGTCGTACCACAACAAGCAAACAAGGTTTGCAGGTAATTTGATCCATGTATGGATTGAAGCAAGCATTGCGTTATTGGAATTATCGTTTTGATGTAATCATAATGGTGTATGATTTAATTCAAAAAGAAAATGATTCTTGTGTATATAAGGAGGTTAGTGGGAGCGCACTGACATAAATGTCCTAAATGATGATAATATGTCATTTCTTGGAAATGATATTCCCAAATACAATCGGTGAAAGCTTGGTTTTCATAAGAAAATTCTCCGTAGGATTCTTGGGAGTAACAACTTTTATTCTAGGAATAAAGATCTACTGGGATATATTTAAAGTTGTTGACAACTCTCTGAGAACTCGTACATTGAAATAAATGTACGCGACCTGGTGTCTCATACGCTTTGAGCATATGGAGTCACAAAGGGCCAATCCAAGTGATAGTCACTGGATTGAAATTAAGGACATCCTTCAGTATCTTAGATGAACTAAGGATGATGTGTTATACTATAGAAAAGGAGAACTTGAAGTGACTGGGATCACTACTGCATGTTTCCTAACTGATAACGACAATGAGTCATAACAACGGTACTATACAGTTTGAATAACGGAACAGTGAGCTGGAAATCTTCCAAGCAAGATACTGTTACCGAATAAACAACAAAAGTGGATTATTGCTGCAGCTGAGGCAGCAATAGAAGCCTTCTGGATTGATAATAAATCTAATTAGATTAGATATAGTTCTGTAGCAGCTGAGCTAGGCTATAACATAGGCTAAAGAATTAATGGTCTCGTCAACGATCCAGATAAATACTTCGACTATTCATCTGATTCGTTCGGATCATATATCGTGGCGATGTGATGATCGAATAAATCGCATCAGATGATAATCATGCAAATTCGCTGACGAAAGTCTTTTCTCAGAATTTTGAGCGAACCGTACATAGTTCGGGTGTAGGACACTCGAGTGACTGGCTATAGGCCAAATGGGAGATTGTTGGACAGTTATGACCCAAAGCGTCACTATTTGTATGTATCATGGTGTTGTTGTACAAATTAACTATGTGACAAAGGAAATTGCTCTTTTATCATTTGTGATTAGATCACCAAGATGTATAAATGATGAAAGGTCCATATGATTAGTTCCTGGATTGAGATGATATGAGATAGTATCAATCCACGAAGGTTTAATCATTAAATATCCCTAGTCGTAGTATTATCGAGATTGGACATCGATAATGCAGAATAGACTAGTATTACACTTGTGCGCTTTGTGAGGGCATAGCGGCATAGTTCTCATATATTTGGGTATAGGATACTCATGCAAGTGTAGTAGGAGGTTGTGTTTTACCGATGGTACAGGAAACAGCTTCGCTCTGGATAGACCCCTCGGAATTCCATTGGTAGTATTACTATGTGTCTCTGGAAGTCCGAATAAGGGTAGATGTATTTGGTCTTAACTTGAGACTTGCACCGCTAATACTTGCGACAATCAATGTACTTTAGTTTTGGTCGTCCAGGGCTTTAACAGGTTCTGTGTACGCCTCTTCTGGGTATATTGAGAATCGTAGTGTATTGGGTGTGATGTCGAGATGGAAGTATCACTCTAGTAATAGTGGAGATGATGATCACGTAGGATACGTAACTCGTTCTCTTATATGCTGCAGCTATCGGGATATTATGACTAGGTCATGTTTATCCGATTATAGAGACTAGTTACCAGAGATCCGATATGTGCTTCGTACGGGGCAGACACATTTCCAGCCCCAGGCCTTGCACGTGACATCGATACTGGATCGAGATACGCAATACTACATATACTACGCCTGATATAGATCACATATTCCAATAAGAATATTTCTGGAGAATTGGGTAGGCATGATGCTTTGCTAGAAGCCAACCATGTATTGTAAATCGATAAAAACGTAGTACTAGGTACTTACGTGTTCGGATAGTCCGACAACCGGATTTACTGCCAACATATCCGGGGATCTCATGGGTCGCTTCCCGAAGATTCACCGATGAAGTGTCACTCGCACATTATTAATCTGGGATTAATTAGATGAGAGAGAAAATTAATCTGGGATTAATTACGGAGATATTTTATCTGGGATAAAATATTAATTAAAGAGAGATAACGATTAATTTGGAATTAATCGATAATAAAATATATTCGATATATTATACGAAATTTGATTTCGACGTGGAATTAATTTAGAATTTAATTCGGGCGAACGAGTTAATTTAGAATTAATTCGTTAGCGATGTGAATAGTGATTTTACTAGGCATAATTATTTAATTACGTCGCAACGGAAAATTCATTAATTTGGAATTAGCGAAACCGATGTGATCCTTGTGTATATAAGAAGGTTAGTGGGAGCGCACTGACATTCATTGTCCTTTACGTTGATGATGTATTGCTTATTGGCAATGACATTCCCGTGCTACAATCGGTGAAAGCTTGGCTTTCATTAAAATTCTCCATGAAAGATCTGGGAGAAGCAGCCTTTATTCTGGGAATAAATATCTACCGGGATAGATCTAGAAAACTGCTTGGAGTCTCCCAGAGCACGTACATTGACAAAGTGTTGAAGAGATTCAACATGGAACTGTCCAAGAGGGGACTGTTGCCAGTGTCACATTGTATCACTCTATCTAAGGACATGTGTCCTAAAATCAAGATGAGAGAGACAACATGAGTCGGATCCCGTTCGCTTCGGCAGTCAGATCGATCATGTATGCCATGATATGCACGTGACCTGATGTCTCGTATGCTTTGAGCATATGTAGTCGCTATCAGGCCGATCCGGGTGATGGTCACTGGGTAGCGGTTAAGAAAATCCTTAAGTATCTTAGATGAACTAGGGATGCGTTCTTAATCTATAGAGATGGAGAACTTGAGGTAACTAGGTTTACCGATGCAAGTTTCCAAACCGATAAAGACGATTGTAAGTCGCAATCTGGGTACATATTTTGTTTGAACAACGGAGCAGTGAGCTGGAAAGCTTCCAAGCAAGAGACTGTTGCCGATTCAATAATAGAAGCGGAATATATTGCTTCAGCTGAAGCAGCAAAATAGGTAGTTTGGATCCGTAAATTCCTAATCGGATTAGTTGTAGTTCCATTAGCATTGGAGCCCGTTCCATTGTATTGTGACAATAACGGGGCTATAACGTAGTCTAAGGAACCACAGTCTCATCAATGATCCAAGCATGTTCTTCGACGTTTCCATCTGATTCGTGAGATCATACATCATGGCGATGTGAAGATCGAGAAGGTCGCATCAGATGACAACATTGCAGATCCGTTGATGAAAACTATTCCTCAGCAAAAGTTTGAGCGACATGTACATAGTTCAGGTGTTAGATACTTGAGTGACTGGCTATAGGCCAAGTGAGAGATTGTTGGACAATTATGACCCATAGTGTCACTATTTGTAAAAGACATTGTGGTTTTTGTATAAATTAACTATGTGACAATGGAAATTGCTATTTTATCATTTTGTAATTAGATTACTTGAATATATAAATGATAAAAGTCCTTATGATTAGTTCCGGATTATAAGATATGAGACGATATCAATCCACAAAGGTTTAATCATTAAATATCCCTAGTCGTAGTATTATCGAGACTGGACATCGATAATGCGGAATAGACTAGTATTGCACTTATGCGCGTTGTGGGAGCATAACGGCATAGTTCTCATATATTTAAGTATTGTATACTTATGCAAGTGTGATAGGAGGTTGTGTTTACCGATGGTACAGAAACAGCTTCGCTCTGGATAGACCCCTCGGAATCCCATTGGTAGTATGACTATGTGTCTATGGGAATCCGATTTAGGGTAGGTGCATTTGGTCTTAACTTGAGATTTGCATCGCTAATACTTGCGACTGATGAGATCTCATAGTCTCAGGCCTTGCATGTGACATCTAATACTGGATCGCAATACGCAATACTACGTATACTACGCCTGTTATAGATTAAATATTCCTTAAAGAATATTTCTGGAGAATTGGGTAGGCACGGCACTTTGCTAGAAGTCAACCATGTCTTGTAAATCGGTAAGAACGTGGTACCGGGTACACACGTGTTCGGATAGTCTGACGACCGGATTTACTGCCAACATATCCAGGGATCTCATGGGTCGCTTCCCGAAGATTCACCGATGACGTATGACTCGAACATAATTAATCCGGGATTAATTACGGTGAAAATTTATCTGGGATAAAATTTGATAAGAAGAGAGAGAACGATTAATTTAGAATTAATCGATTAAATAATATATTTGATATATTAAATGAAATTAGATTTCATAACGGAATTAGAATTGGATTTTAATTCGGGCGAATGAATTAATTTAGAATTAATTCGCGAGCGACGTTCGTAATAATTTTGCAAGGCATTATTATTTAATTAAATTGGATTTAATTACGTCGCGACGGAAAATTCGTTTAATCGGATTAAGCGAACCCGAGCCCGAAGCGTGTTGAGCAAGCCACTTGAATTTTGAATTAAAGTCGGTCCCACCAACTTACATCACTTGTCCATCAAGTGTCAAAGTTGATTGAAGGGACTGGGAGTAGTTGGAGGCCTTAAATGCATTTTTCCCTCCAAAACTTTGCTTAGCCTTTTGGTAAAGCATATACCAAAATTTGGTTTTGACTTTTCATAAGTTGTAATTGATTTTAGAAATCAAAATATCAAAAACCAAAACTCTCTCTTCTCCCCTCACTTTGCCGTGAACTACAAAGAACCAAGGGAAGAATTTTGTTGCAATTTTCTTCCAAAGCTAGCTCTTAAAGAATCATACAAAGGTGTTAGGGAAACATCCCTTGAGTTTGGAATTCAAAATATCAAGCTTGGAGCTCAACATACAATCAAAGAATAGCTTGGAGCAACTTCAAAGGAGGCAAATTTTTGTTGTCTACAAATCCTACCTAGCCGATCAATGTAAGTTATTCCGCAAACTTCGTTGAGTATTCACATATCTTTTATGCTTAATGATCTTGGATTTGTTCTTAGAGAATCCAACAGATTCCATCACAATTAATTGCAGTGAATTTTGAAGTACATTCCATGATTCGTATTCTAATTAAGTTACCTATAAAAGATCATCGCATGAACCTCAAATTCCTTCGAGGAAGCAAAGGAATACCAGCCAGATCCTAAAATCTGCGAGTGGATGCTTTGTTTTATGTTTTCTTGACTTATGTTTTAAAATTCTTTTCAAGTTTTGAGGTTTTAAATTGATAAAAAAATATGCATGATAATTATATGTTTTCGTCTGAGTGCTTGTTCAATGTTTTCATGGTTTCTAAGTTATCTATATGTTTCCGCTGAGATGCTCAATCGATGATATGTTTCTACCTCGATGCTTGTTGCATGTTTTCATATTTTTCATCATATATTTCTGTCGGGGTGCTTGTTAGGGTCTCGTCCATCAGAAATGGATTGACCCGCTACGTTGTCGACAAGGGATCGTTCGTTCCTCGCTCAGTCTATGCGGGTGACTTAGGCGTTGAGCGCTTGATATAATTTTGACGACACATGCATGAAAAATGGTTTATGGAAATGTTTTAGATTTTTTTTTGGTTTGTTATTTTTAGTATCCACTCACCAGGTCGTTCAAAAGATCTAATCCCCCCCCCCACACCTACAGTTTGTTTTGCAGGTAGCCTTATCTAGTGAGCCATAGCTGAACATGAGTCAGAGATCGAGGAATTGAGTTTACTGCAGTCACTAGAGTATGGGTTTATCATGCTAAGTTGTTGTTGTTCGCATTCGGATAGAATGCAAGTATGTCAGTTGAGTAAAGGGTGAATGTATATAATGTTATTTAAATGAAGTATAAGTATTTATTTAAGTCAGTAAATTGTTAGTATTAATTGGTTTAATAAATATTTGTTATAGTAACATAGTCTAGAAAGTTTAGATATGGTTAGAGGCTCGGGGTGGTGGTGAGGATTCCATCACATGCCGGTAACATCTCTGCACTGGGGGCGTTACAATTTTACATATTTTTCTAAATCATTGAGTTTGTATTGATTCTAGGATTACATATAATTTCCTTGAATTTATGCATGATAAAAGTGAATTACAATTCTTAAGAACTCGTTAAAATTTATGCATTATAAAATCTAGTTTCTTACATCGTGTAAGCATACATGAATGTTAGTCTATTTAAAAAAACAATTACAGTAAAAGACGCCATCCAATTGATCAAATTGACCTCTTCTTAGATTAAACTAAATTTGTTTTATCTACAACTTGAAATATGGAAATTTATTAATAATAATAAAGTAGACGAGAAGGAGAGAGAGTTAAAGGCCATTGAGTGAAAAATAAAAGGGGAAAAGGTATCAGGGAATATAAAATTATTTTGTGATGGAATAATAAATTGAAGTAACATATATGTTGCTGAACATGCAACCACGGTGTAGCTAGTGACTGTTGATCTTCATTCATTCGCGCACATATCATGCTATATGTCTGGCATGCTTGATCACAAAGTCAAGTTTGATTGTTTGCTAAATTTTACCCGTGATGATCATGTCTTATTAATTTTCCGATAAAGTTGAGTCTATTTATATATTTATTTATGTGTTGTATAAATACCTAAAATTATTTAAGTACAACAAAATCCAACACACATGATTTTAGGATTTATTAATTATTTAATTAACTTAAGAGAATCATACAATGAATTTGTAAGCTTGGTTATTATAAACATAAGATGTTAGTATTTTGGAAAATAATCTTATTTATTGTACTTTTGGTTGAGAAAAAGTGTAACAATAAGAATGAAAGCCTAAAATTTTATATTAAGAAAGTGATTAAGGAAATTTTGTCAACAAGGCGATAAGAGCCAAAAAGGACGGGGATTTAAGTGGTTACGTCGGACCCCCCTCGTCCTCTTGGAATTTCCTTTGTTCACATATCATTAGAAATATTAATCACAAATTCAAGGACTTGTGTTATTTGGTACTACTATAAAAAATAATAAGTGGATTCTTAGTGTAACACAAAAATAGGATCATACAATTGAACTTTATGTGATTTGTCTTTTGTAGACTTATTATTAATTGTTTTAGTTTCAGTTACACATTGCTAGTGGAAATATCACTGTACTGATCGTTCATGGAAAGAAACTGAATAAGTTCAATGGAGCAAACTTCAAACAGTGGCAAAGCATAATGATGTTCTACCTGACAACTCTGCAGTTGGCTAAGTATCTCAAGGAAACTCCTCCGAGTCCTGTAGAGGGAGAAACTGAAACATCTAAGCAACTGGGAGTAGATGCATGGTCGCAAGGCGAATTCTTGTGCAAGAATCACCTTTTGTGAGGACTTGACAATACCCTGTATTATGTGTATCAAGGCATGACTTCAGCAAAAATTCTATAGGAATCTCTCGAGAAGAAGTACAAAACAGAGGATGTCGGACAAAAGAATTTTTTTGTGGGTAGGTTCCTGGACACAAAATGGGTTGATTAATGATGTTAATGTCTCTGTTGGGTGAACTACATTTGATCATTCACAAAAAATTAGAAGAATGGATGAAACTCTGCGAGACATTTCAAGTTGCTATAATTATTGAGGAATTGCCACCATCATGGAAGAACTTTAGGGTTTATCTGTAACACAAGAAGAAACATTTGAGTCTTGAAGACCTAGGAGTTCAATTGCGAATCGAAACGGACAACTGAAAGTCCGACAAGGCTAGCTACAAGACTATTGAGTCTAAGGCCAACATCATCGAGGGTGGAAAGGGTAAGAAGAAGAGAAAGAACAGTGGAGCTGATTCTTCCCAAGCAAACATGAAGTTCAAAAGAAGTGTTACGTCTGTGGGAAAAGTGATCATATGGAAAAAGACTGTAGAAACAAGAACTCTCAACACAAAGGCAAGAAACAAATAAGGCCTATGTCACTAAAGATGGTTGAACCTCTCAACAGTTATAATTGAAGCCAATTTGGTTGGAAACCTGAAAGAATTATGGATATACACTGGAGTTACTCGTCATATATGTGCAGATAGAAAGATATTTTCCTCATATCAGAAGCTCGATGGTGGTGATCATATCATCATAGGAAACTCGTCTACCTCTAAAGTGGTTAGAAAAGGCACAGTGGTTCTGAAGATGACATCCAGGAATGAGCATACATTAAGAATGTTTTGCATGTTCCCGATATTCGGAAGAACCTAGGTTTATGTGTGTTTGGAAGAAGGGTAAAAAGTACAGAAGACTTTACTTATTTGACTATTTAGAAAGAAGGGAAACAATTATTAACTTGGATAAGAATTTTTCTTTTAAGTTTTCACTTATATTACTAGGGACTAGTAATAAGCTGGTTGGGGGTGTGATGGACACTATAAAGTGTACATTTAATAAAGAGAAAGTAATCATTTTACACTTATGGTTTCGTTAATCCCCTCAATTTAGCACATTTGTAAAATAATGATTAAATTTATGTTTTATATATTTTTATTGTGATTTTTATTTCTTATGTAAGTGAAATAATACTTTAGATGCATAACTAGAGAAATGAACGTGATATTTGGATTGTGGAGGCCAAAAACTTAAAATGGTGTTCTAACAGTGTGCAATTTCAGAAATTCCAACCTTATGCAAATTTCATAAATTGGCCATAACATTTTATTTCGATATCTGATTGAGGCGATTCTAGTCCCAGCTGAAAGAAGATTCAAATATCTACTACTTTGATGTTTACAAGATTTTATAGTTCTGAAGTTTTCAAGGTCGAAATTGATGAAAATTCCAAAATGTGTTTTATGTAATTATTAAAGACAAAAATAAGAAGAAAAAATATCCATAATTTGACAATTGCATTGCATTATTAAATGCAATGAAATTGTCATTAGTATGAGGTGCTGAACACATCTTACTATAAATAAAGGTGCTCAGCAACTCAATTTCTTCAGCTTTCTTCATACTTTCTCTTTGAAATTTTGTGAAGGGTTCCACCTCTTGTGTGTTTTATTTTTTTAAGCTTTGTTGTAATTTCTTTTTCTTTTAATAATAAAATTATGCATGTTTTTATTTAAATCATGAGTAGCTAATTTCGTCTTGCTGGGTAAAGGGTAGAGCTCTTAATATGAAAATATAAATTAATCTTACTTATATTATAATATATGAATTGTAATCTAAAGACTAATATTTAATTTTAATCTGGATTAATTATTGACAAAATGTGTTACCGCATATGTGACTGGTTTTATTTATTGGGCATAATTGAGTACCTAACTAGACTTGTTATAGACAAATATTATCACCGCATTTATGGCTGATTTTATTTGTTAATTAATTGGGTAATAATGATAATTTATATATTATAAAAAATAGGATTTCTAAATTTGAAATATTAAAAGTGGATCCCCTAACCCCCAACATTTATTTTATGTTGCAGTCTAATTTAAAATTGTCAATCACTTCGAATAATTCAATCTTTTTATTTTTATTCGAATTATAATTTTATTTTACTGAATCCATTCCCTGTGGATTGACCCCCAGACTCACCGGGTTATTTTATTTCTTTGACACTCTTATACTTAGGAGTAAAAAACCACTTTGTGAGTCTCAGCTATCATTGTTATGCATTCATTATTGTTAGTTGTACCGCTCATCATTCCTGCCTCTGGTTTATAATGGAAATCTAGCGAGACATTAACTATGTTCAGCCGGACATCAATAAAAATTAAAATATGTCCAGTCATGCATCTACAAGGCCAGGTGTGGGACACAGGACCTGGGCGACGCCGTTCCTAGGCTCGCGGCCTAGTTGGGAAGGATTACATAACATGGAAGTCGCCACCCGGTGTGAACCGGGACAAAGATTTAAGGCCGCACTCACCCCTCGCAAGGAAGACCTCAAACCGTTGGGTTCGGAATGGTCCCTTACTCATGTCACTTGTAATGAAAGGATTTATATAATAATTTAAACAAGCTGAAGTAACACTTATTTCTAAGGGTATCATGCTTCTAAATTCACATTTATAAAATAAAATATGCACCTAAATATACATGTATTTCACATATATCTTGCATTTAAATTTGCATGCTTAACATATATCAAGATAGCAACTAACATACAACTTTACTTACATATCACATTCAGGAAAAACACAAGCACACATATTAACCATACAAGCACACATGTTAACCATACAAGCACACATATGGGTACTTTTCCAAGTGGTACGTGGAATTGTAGCCCAAGTACAGACCGCACTACCGTCCATTCGGAACCGGCTACGGAATTTACGTCTGGGTTTCCATCCGATATACCGCAAGAAATAATACTCAAATGTTATCGTGACACAAGTATATGAATTGCAATACATCAACATATTTGCATTTATACATGTGGAGATAGTTACTAGGAAAACTATGCATGAAATCTAATGAAAAAAGACTCAGTTCAATGTGTTCACGTTCGTGTAGCGTTCGTAAACGCGTTCGAACGGAAATGAAACAGAATGCTCACGTTCGAGTAGCGTTCGTAAACGCGTTCGAACGGAAATGAAACAGAATGCTCACGTTCGAGTAGCGTTCGTAAACGCGTTCGAACAGAATGAAACAGAATGCTCACGTTCGAGTAGCGTTCGTAAACGCGTTCGAACGGAAATGAGACAGAATGCTCACGTTCGAGTAGCGTTCGTAAACGCGTTCGAACGGAGATGAGACAGAAAGCTCACGTTCGTATGGCGTTTGTTAACGCGTTCGAACGGATACGAGACCTGACACATAATAAGGCAAAAACACATGCGCGTTCGAGTTGCGTTCGTGAACGCGTTCGAACGGACACGGACCTGATGCATGAAATAGGATGTAATACATAAAGAAAAATAAAAGGGCGCGGCGAAGCACTGCCGTAAAGGTGACCTTTTGGGGCTCTTGATCTCTCAAAGAGAGGACCTTAGACCAACATACTAAGCCCATGCGCGTCACATCACACATACAAGAATAGAACCAATCATATCAACCAAGTATGCCCGATTGAACACATCTTACATCCAATCTGAACACACATCAACCGGCGCGGCAAAGCATCGTGGTAAAGGGCTTTTAGCCCCTCCCCATAGGGGATCTCACAACACACTTACTAAGCCCATGCGCTCGATTGACTTATACATACGAAAATAAAGATAACAATATCAAACTAAGTATGCCCGATTGAACGTATCTCGCATCCAACCGAACATACATCAACCGGCGCGGCGAAGTAGTGTCACGAAGGTGGCCTTTTCGGCTCTTTGTCTCCTAAATGGAGGACCTTTGGACTAACTTACTAAGCCCATGCGCTTGGTTGAATCATGCATAACTAACGACATATTGAATTCAAGTAAGCAAACTAAATAAACAAGAGCAACACAACAAAAGAAAGATGGTGCCGTTTACCCAAGCGGTACGTGGAGTTGTGGCCCGAGTACAGATAATACTACCGTCCATTCGGAATCGGCTATGAAATTTATGTCCGGGTTTCCATCTGATATACCGCGAGAGTTGACACATCTCTCATTCATCCAATACCCACAACATACATCATACACACAACAGATACCACAAATACAGAAAATATAATCAAAATAAATGACCAGAAAGTAAAATGAGAATAGGTGTGAAAGATACCCTCAGGTCTAACCTTTTAAGCCGTCTCTCGGACTCGCGTTCCACGAAGATCGAAAGGGGGGTAAAGCTCCGCAACTTTTTCTGGTCCGCTGGTTCAACGTCCTAGCTCACTGTTTCGCTGCTTTGCTTACGATTCGAACTCCGTTCTGCTCCTATTCGGCTCCTGTTTTGCTGCTCACTGCACGGGCTACCTGTTTCAATGTTTTCAAAGAACTATTCCAAGTTGTGTGGGTTCTTAGTGCAATTATATATGGTTATTCTTAAGATTTATCTATGCAGTTTTTTATGTTACTGTTTTAAGGTAATCTAGGAGGTTGTTTTAGGCGTGTTTTAGGGTATGGTTTTGGGGTGATTTTCGGTGGTGGAGGGCTGCTGTATGGTGGCTGGTCGGCTATGGAAGGTGGTGGCTTGTGGTGGTTCTTTGTTTTCTTTTTGTGTGTGTATGAAGTGTTTTCTTTTTGTCTGTTTGTTTAGTTTTGGGTGTGTAGAGAGAGTCTATAGAGATTTCGAGAGAGCTTGGGTGTGAATTCTGTTGTGTCAAGGAGACAAAGGCTTTGGTGAGGGGTTGTTTATATAGAGAAGGGTTAGGGTTGACAAGGGAAGGGATTTTGTGCATTTAATTAGGATATGATTTAGTTTTAAACAAGGAAATCAAAGGATTGAGGGGGGGGACAAAATATTTTATTTTAGGAAGTCAACTAATTTAAATTGGTGTATATCTTATTAGATTAGGAAGTCAAATATATGATTGGCTTTAATTGGTTGAGATTGATTTTAATTAGGCAAATCTTATTTTTAGTTTTAGTATATAATATATTTGATTCATTTATATTAGGCATGATCTTATTTTATGTTTTATTTAATTGGTAAATGATTTAAATATTTTATTTAATGTTTATATTTATTTAATATTTATTTATTTAATTTGGGATGTGTTTTATGGGCTTTGGGGAGCTAAATGGGCTGGGCGTGAGGCTAGCAGCAAAACCAGAATTACCGACACCGTTCGAACGCTTCCTCGAACGTGACACGAACGCCCGCAATCTGTTTCCCGTTCGAACGAAGTAGCGAACGCAGCACTAACGAAGACAGTGAGCTTGTTTGTTCTGAATTTCCCCTTCCGATATCCGTTTCCCGCGGCTTCCGTGACTCAAAAGGTAGTGTCTCCAAAATGAGACTCATCATAGGGACTTATGTGTAAAAATGCAGTGCCTACACCAGGTCGGTGAGAAGCGTATTTCGAACAGTGTAATTCGCATATTTGTAACTTTCCAAGTTGTTTTCTCTTTTATTGCCTTTATTATCAACTGTTTGTGCCATTGTTTGCTTTAAATTTTCACTGCATGATCCTGCATTATAAAAACATGGTAATCTTCTTTAAACCTGGATATTATACTGGCATCAAAAAAGGACTATTCTGAACCCAAACGGATTTAAGGTCGGACCTTGTGAAGGGTGTAGCGCGACCTTAAATCATTCCAAGTGTATTATATTCGGTGGAAACTCCTTTATTCTCTAGATAGTCACCCATAAGCTATTTGTACTTTCTGTTGGACAATTATGACCCATAGTGTCACTATTTGTACATATCATGGTGTTGTTGTACAAATTCACTATGTGACAGAGGAGATTGCACTCTTATCATTTGTGATTAGATCACCAAGATATATAAATGATAGGAGGTCCTTATGATTTGTTCCTGGATTGAGAATGATATGAGACAGTATCAATCCATGAAGGATAAATCATTAAATATCCCTAGTCAGAGTATTATCGAGATTGGACATCGATAAATGCGTAAAAGACTAGAATTACACTTGTGCGCGTTGTGAGGACACAAGCGGCACAGTTCTCATATATTTGGGTATAGGATACTCATGCAAGTGTAATAGGAGGTTGTGTTTTACCGATGGTACGGGAAACAGCTTCGCTCTAGATAGACCCCTTCGGAATTCCATTGGTAATATGACTTTGTGTCTATGGAAGTTCGAAATCAGGGTAGGTGTATTTGGTCTTAACCTGAGACTTGCACCGCTAATACTTGCGACAATCAATATACTTTGGTTTTGGTCGTCCAGGGCTTTAACAGGTTCTGTGTACGCCTCTGCTGGATATATTGAGAATCGTAGTGTGTTGGGTATGATGTCAAGACGGAAGTGTCACTCCAGTCATATGGAGTTGATGATCGCGCAGGGATATAAAACTGGTTCTCTAAAGGGTTACAACCATCGGGATAATAAGACTTGGTCATAATTATCCGATAATAAATAGACTAGTTGCTTGTGATCTGATATATGCTTCGTACGGGGCAGACACTGTACCAGACCCAGGCCTTGCATGTGATCATCCGATACTGGATCAAAATATGCAATACAACGTATACTACGCCTGATATAGATCGCTTATTCCTGTAAGCATGTTTCTGGAGAATTGGGTAGGCATGGCGCTTTGCTAGAAGCCAACCTTGTCTTGTAAATTGGTACAAAAGTAGTATTAGGTACTTACGTGTTCGGATAGTCCGACGACCGAATTTACTGCCAACATATCCGGGGATCTCATGGGTCGTTTCCCGAAGATTCACCGATGACGTATGACTCGTACTTTTATTAAACTGGGATTAATTAGACGAGAGAGAAAATTAATCTGGGATTAATTGCGGAGATATTTTATCTGGGATAAAATATCAATTAAAGAGAGAGAACGATTAATTTGGAATTAATCGATGAATTAATATATTCGATATATTAAACGAAATTGGATTTCGACGCGGAATTAAAATTAGATTTTAATTCGGGCGAACGAGTTAATTTAGAATTAATTCGTTAGCGATGTGAATAGTGATTTCGCTAGGCATAATCATTTAATTACGTCGCAACGGAAAATTCGTTAATTTGGAATTAGCAAACCCGAGCCCGGGATTATTTGCGAGCGCATTCGCATTTCGAATTCGAGTGCGGCACGCAAGTCAAATCAAGCGTCAAATCGCTAGTCGCATCAAGCGTCAAATCATTAGTCACTTTGAGTGATGTGACAACTTGTCACATTGATTGATTAAGTGATGTGACTTGATGGAAGTGGTTGAAAGCTTTTTGAAAGCTTGATAGACATATATTATTATTTTAATATTTGTATATGTTGAATTGATTTTAGAAATCAATTAACCATTACACATTTAACACTCTCTCTATTTCTTCTCCATCTTTCTCTCTCACGCCCTTTGGCCTGTTCTTGTTCTTCTTCACTGGTTTGCCAAAACCGTGAGCATGAAGGGAAGCAAAAGTCATGATTTTGTTGCAAAATCAAGAGTGCTAGCACACTACGAAGTCATGCGAAGGTGATAGGGAAGTCCACCCATGAGCTTGGAATCATCTCAAAGCTTGGAGCTTTCATGGAGGAAGATTTAAGCCGAAAATGGAGGACCTCCACACAACTCACTGCCGAATGCACCAAGGAGGCAGAAAAAGTTTTTGTTGTCCACCGCGTCGCTCAACCGATCGATGTAAGTATTCCGCAACTTCCTCAATTTGTATTTGCACTTGTTTCTTGCTTGTTATTCAATCCTCGGGGCCGTAGAAACTCCAACAATGGTATCAGAGCGGAGTAAAAGCATGAAATATGACTTAGGGTTAAAATTTGGGTAAAATGTGTTTGAGCATGATTTAATTAAATTGGATGTTTGACTATGCTTAAAACATGTTTTATTGAGGACTGATTGGATCAATTTGAAGAAAAATTGTTTGGAACAAATTTGCCCAAATTCTTAGCTTGGCCGAGAATACCTAGTGCCCTAATTGTCTTGGATTTTTGTTTTTTGATTCATTGGATGAGTTGGAAACAATTTGGAATGATGACTTAATGTTAATTTGGATTTGATTGGATTGAATTCGAATTGGACATAAAAATCCCCTTATTGTCGAGACTTGAAGAAGCATGAATGGGTTTGATTTTTTGTTAACTTGTGTTGGACACTATTTGATGTTAAAGAGCATGATTAATTGTACTAATTGATGTTTTAGAAATGTTAATTGGGTAATTAATTATGTAATACACTTTATGTAATTAAATTGTGAAATTGGGTTTTTGTAATTTAATTATGTTGGGCCTATTTTGTAAAATTGGGCTTTTAAAGTTGTTATTGGGCTTATTGGGCTTGGTTGTACTAAGTTAGGTTTAGGCTAAATTGGTTCGATCCAATTGGGGCCAAAACCGCTTCCATAAAGCCCAAATGCGACTAATTGACCTTAATAAATTTAATTGGGCCTAATGGGCCTAAATTGATTTCAAGGCTTATGGGGTTACTCCTTGATTGGCCTTTGGTTATTGGGTTTGACCCAAGTTGACCAAAAGTCCACGCCTTAAGAAATTAATTAAAAGCCCACTGGACTTTAATTAAATTAACGTTGGACGTTAATCGGGCTTTGAGACCCGTAACGATTAAATTTGGAATTTAAGTCGTAAAGGTTTATAAATAAAGTGTAGTATTTAATTTGGAATTAAATAGTGAATTAGTATTAAATACAGATTGAATTGGATTTAATTATGTAGTTTAATTTAATTCAAGAATTCATACTTTGAGTACTTATTCGTAAAACGAGTTTGACTCGCGCAAAATCAAATCGTTGTTTGAACATTGGATGGTCATTAATTATCAAATTAATTAATTTGATTAGATTGATTGATAACATGCTTGTGTGAATACATGGTTGCGATGCATGAATAATGTATAT
This sequence comes from Zanthoxylum bungeanum, assembly GCA_019454045.1. NCBI lineage: Eukaryota > Viridiplantae > Streptophyta > Magnoliopsida > Sapindales > Rutaceae > Zanthoxylum > Zanthoxylum bungeanum. The sequence goes on along the minus strand of SKCR01032796.1, from coordinate 42,705 downwards.
CAGATGGATATTAGATGGGTGAGGCAATTTTAGAAATTGTTGTAATAAATTTAGAATTTATTAATTGGACCTGCGTGTCCAGCCTTATACCTCCATACTTCTTGTATTTCTCTTCTCACCTATTCCCCTCAATGTAAATGAGGTTTCTTTAGAAGTGTTATATAACAGGTAGAAGCAATACATGTGCTAGCGGGAGAGAGGAAAAAGAGAGATTTGATCTAGGATCAATGTGTTAAATATCCATCCGCATATCATTATTATTTTATTATACGCGCTTTATTATGTGTTTAGAATGCATGTTTAAGGGTGTATGATGATGAGACTTTAACAAAGATAATAAATTGGTTGCCAATTTGCACGCGAAAAACCCTCATAAAATATTAAGCGTTTTTCCTTCCATTGAGTGATTCTTACTCAAGATCTAAGACTGGCATTGGTTTGTTGGCCAAAGTCAAGGCCTTTGTCCATCGAGGATGTGTTTGAATCACGAAGGTTTTGTTCCATATTCGTGTCTTGTCCAAGTTGTGGTTTGTTGGCCAAAGTCAAGACCACTTCTTGTCCATCGACATTGATTACGAAGCTTTCCATGGTCAATGGGTCACGCTTAACTAGGATCACTAAGTTTGTTGTGCCAAAGCCAAGGCTTAGTTGATTCAGAGGAAAAAGGTTAGGCAATATATTGGATATATTGGCATATATAAGATATATGTTTCAGACTTGGATGTCCCCCTACTGGATCTAGGAATTGGATTGGATCCAATTGATCTTAGAGATCTACCTAGTTAATTATCATACAATTTGTTGGCCAAAGTCAAGATTGTGTGATATTTAACGGGATCCTAGCTCGCTAGGAAACACGGTTTCCCGAGTACTCAACAGAGGGTTAGAGGCTCGCCGAAAAATAGTGGGAGGCAAGAATTGAATTTGCAATATTCGTTTAATTACTTGCCATACGCGCTCAAAAAAAATATCATTCGTCAAATAAATTAAATGTTAGTTGGACTAATATTTAAAACATTGTTTTAATTAACAGTTGGACTGTATTCAAACTAATTCATTTATAGTTGATTATATAATTGGATTATTATAATCAATATATTTGATTTAATTAATTACAGTTGATTAACATAGTTGGAATATAATAATCATTATATTTAATAGTACCTAAATCATTGATTAAATAGTTGGACTATTAGAATCAAGATAAAAATGAAAGATTGACATTTAAAACATAATCCTAGGGAAAATGTATTTAAATGATTTAATTTTCAAATTGTGAATATAATTTCATGATGGTCCTGGAAAAATAATAAGTTACTTCATTTGATAAAATAACATATTAGGCCTAAGCCCGGAGTTAAGCAAATAATAGAGCATAATCTTTGGAAGATTTATGTGATGATAACTTTAGTGCTTAATCCATTAAGCTTGTCGCAGAAGACTCATTAATTTCTTTGTCAGAACTAAGGGTTAGATCCTTAAAGTATGATATTGAAATTGAAGGATCTTCAAAGATCTATTCTTAGATCTTAGAAATACTTAAATTGCAATAATAAACTCTTGGAGAGTTAATGACTATTCTCAAGGAGATAAAGTCAAAGATTGCAATATGCAAGTAGCGTAAGGCGCAACTTATTTCGATATTCTAGAAGGCCTAGGCTAGGCCAAAGGCTTCTGGAGTGTTGAAAAGGGCAAAGGCAAAATCATTATAATCTTCTAGAAAGATAAAGGACATATCCCAAAATGTCTGTTTAATTGTGGCAAACAGGATCGCGGAAGCGTGACTGCCGTTTGGACAAAGCAGACATAAAGGAATTGAAGACGGGCAAGGCACCGACTTCAAATATGTTTGTCATAAATATGTTCACTACTAGTATTAAAATTTGATTTTAAATACTTAGTGTGTTACATAAATATGTATTGATGTTCAGAATCTGCTATGAGCAGGATACTGACTTCAATTGAGATTTATCTGCGAATCGGAAACGGGACGAAAGTCGCTGTTTTAACCGTAGATACCTAAATTTAGGAACTACCCTTCGGGTGTGTACTTAAATTAGGAAACTGTTATAATGTAACTAGTTTGACTAGAGACATTATCTCTATATCAGTGTATAACCCGCTGCGGGTGAACCTTTATATTCTAGAACACTAAGGTGTTTTATTATATAAAGATGATATTGATATAAACACATTAGATGTGAATAACAGAATTTATATTTTGAATATAAAGAAATCTCGAACGTATACAACATGACAAACAAATAGTTCAACTGATTTGATCAGATGAAACATATTGTGGCATTGTTGTCTGGGACACAATTAAACAAGACTCGTATATCCACACTTTCGAAGAGTGGGTACTAGGAAAAATTTGATTCTAATCAAATAAAGTCTACGAATCTAGTTTATTAGGCAAAGTGCCTATAACACCTTTACTCGGTAAAAGTGTAAATGTCACCGATCTGATAGCCCTAGTTCATAGTGAAGCAAGTGGGCCCAAATCTAGCTAGGCTAGAGGTGGATATGAATATTTCGTGACTTTTACGGATATGGCATCGCGTTATGGTTATATGTTTCTTTTGAAACACGAATCGGAAACTTTTAAAGTTTTCGACACGAAATAGACAAATAGATCGGCTAAAGTATTAAATCGTCACGGTTGGACCATGATGAAAATACTTAAGCAATAAGTTTCTCACATACTTGAAAGAGTATAGTATTCTTTCAAATGAGGACTCCTCCCGGAACACGTCAATTTGAAGGTGTGTCTGAACCGATTAACCGAATTTTGTTAGACATGATAAGGTTAATCATAAGTCGCTCTGAGCTACCATTTCCTTCAACGGATAAGCATAAACAGTGCAGAACTTAATTAGAATAAGGTTCCATAAAAGCTGTTTGACAAATTTCATATTATATATGAACGGGAAAGAAACCGGGTTTCTCATTCCTGAAAATTTGGGAATGCTAGGCATATGTTTGGATGAAACCAAACTAAAACCCAAATTGGATAAGTGCCAATTGTAGGTTATCCTAGGGATACCAAAGTATAGTACTTATACATCTCACCAGAGAACAATTTAATTGTTGCTCACCATGCGGTTTTCCTAAGAGGAATACCGATATGCAGTGGTAAGTGGGAGGATAGTAAAACTCGATGAAAATCGGAGTAATACTATTCAAGGCACCGATTCCTAATGGAACACAAATATAGTTCATCAAGGATGAAACTATACCAGTAATCTTCGAATACACAAGAACCGCGTATGTCGGAGAGAGTCAGAAAACAACCTGGGGTATGGGTTTCTAATCTAACCTCATAAAGATGTCAATCTTATTGAGGTATACCAACTGACTACGTATGAGGAAGTGATACAAGGTATCGACTCCCAATTATGGCAAAGTGCCATGAATCCGAAATGGATTCCATGTATATCAATAAGTTTGGACACTAGTTGTTGTACCGGAAGGCATTGTGCCTATAGGTACTATATCAGTCTTCAAGGAAGACATACATGGTTGGAAACATACCAATGTATAAATCTAGGCTTTTAGCGGAAATGTATCGTTATCAACATTGTGTTGATTACGATTCAACCTTTTACCTGTTGCCACGATGAATCCATTTGGATAATGCTTGCTAAAGCTGCGTGTTTGATTTATGAAATATGACAGCTGAACGGGAAAATCGCTTTCCTGAAAAGGAAACCTTTTGGAGGATGTTTACAACATCCTGATGGTTTTTTCGTCCCAAAACTAGCAAACAAGGTTTGCAGGTTATTCGATCCATGTTTGGATTGAAGCAAGCATTGAGTTCATGGAATTATCGTTTTGATATAATCATAATGCTTTATGATTTAATTCAAAACGAGAATGATTCTTGTGTATATAAGAAGGTTAGTGGGAGCGCACTGACAGTGAATGTCCTATATATAATGATAATATGTCATTTCTTGGAAATGATATTCCCATAAAAACACAATCGGTGAAAGCTTGGCTTTCGAGAAAACTCTTCGAGAAAACCGTACATTGAAAAATGTACGCGACCTGGTGTCTCATACGCTTTGAGCATATGGATTCACAAACAGGCCAATCCATGTGATAGTCTATGGATTGATGTTAAGAACATACTTGGTATCTTAGAGAACATACTTAATCTATGGAGAATGAGAACTTGAAGTGACTGGGTTAACTACTGCAAGTTTCCCAACCGATAAAACGACTATAAGTCGCAAACGGTACTATACAGTTTGAATAACGGAACAGTGAGCTTGAAATCTTCCAAGCAAGATACTGTTACCGAAAAAACAACTAATGCGGGTTATTGCTGCAGCTGAGGCAGCAATAGAAGCCTTCTGGGTCGATAACAAATCTAATTAGATTAGATATAGTTATGTTAGCAGCTAAGCTAGGCGTCAGCACGTGCTAAAGAATTAACGGTCTCATCAACGATCCAGATACATACTTCGATATTCATCTGATTCGTTCGGATCATACATCGTGGCGATGTAATAATCGAATAAATTGAATCAGATGATAATCAAGAAAATCCGCTGATGAAAGCATTTTCTCAGCAGTTTGAGCCAACCGTAGATAGTTCGGGTGTAAGACACTCGAGTGACTAGCTATAGGCCAAGTGGGAGATTGTTGGACAATAGTGACCCATAGCGTCACTATTTGTACATATCATGGTGTTGTTGTACAAATTAACTATGTGACAAAGGAGATTGCACTCTTATCATTTGTGATTAGATCACCAAGATATATAAATGATAAGAGGTCCTTATGATTTGTTCCTGGATTGAGAATGATATGAGACAGTATCAATCCACGAAGGATAAATCATTAAATATCCCGAGTCAGAGTATTATCGAGATTGGACATCGATAAATGCGTAAAAGACTAGTATTACACTTGTGCGCGTTGTGAGGGCACAAACGGCATAGTTCTCATATATTTGGGTATAGCATACTCATGCAAGTGTAATAGGAGGTTGTGTTTTACCGATGGTACGGGAAATAGCTTCGCTCTGGATAGACCCCTTCGACCACTACCTCTCCAGTATCCGATCCTCGAGTACGTCCTAAAGATCCATAGACAGGTTAGTAATATTTCCTAGATCATTCAAATATTATCCCTTACGAGAACAATTATACTCTAGATCCAAGTTAGGAATCTTCTTAAAGATATTCGGCCTATTACCAGAAGTGCCAACAAGCTGCGAAACCATATAATAAGATTTTAAGAAAGCACCCAAGGAAGTGGAAAGATGAGTTATAAGGAAAAAATAAAAGATGCATAGAAGCTCAAAATAACTAGAGACGTAGAAGTAAAGAGACGGAAATAAATAGAAAAGTTTAAAGATATCCACCCAGAAAAGTAGAAAGAGAGAGAAAGCTAGAAGAAGAGTAAAGAAAGGTATATGGATGCCTAAGTGATCAGAAGTAAGAAAGAGAGAGATACAAAATCAGACTAGTACATGAACCCATAGTAGCCAAGAAAATAGTAAAGCCCTAACAAGTAACAAAATTTTCTAGTAGATGTAAGATTCCATCCCTCCTCAGAAAAGATTCCTTCAAGCCAATTCAATAGCCAGCAAGTACTTCGTATAGATAGTAAGTAAAGAGTGCAAAGGCAAAAACAGTGCAAAGGAAATAGATTAAGAAGTAAAGCTATGGAGGTGCGGTGACAGTAGTAGAAGAATACCTAGTAAGCAAAGATAAATTGTGTAACTACAAGGTTTCATAGTATCAGAATGTAATTAAAGATCTATTACATGTTAGTTCACATTAGTTATATAAGTACCCAGCCCTAGTCTAAGTTGACCAAACCACTACGGGTTTGGGACGGCTTTAGCCACGGGTATGGGTGGTTTGGTAGATGTGTGGAATAGTACGGAATCGAGTAGATAAGTTGCTATAGAGTTACAACTAGCATATGGAGTGAATCCTTAAGGTATGACATGTGTACATATATTTAGGTAATGACCCTTGATAGCACTAGATTTTGGAGAACAAGTCAGTGAGGAGCACCGAAACCAGACTTGCAGTAGCTGTTGAAATAAGGGTATGAAGAAAAGAATGGATTATAGTTGGGACTGAATCGCCAACATCTCTGTCTATAGCAAAAGTGCAGTTTATATAGAAATGTGTATACAGTTGAGCTCCCAGCGAAACTACCAGACCTAACTTTCTTAGTACAAACCCATTAGGTGAACAATAATAGAGGACAAAGGTATATAAGGAGTCAGACCTTGCACCATAGGAACCTAAGCTATACATTAAGCAGAGGTAAGAGAAATTGTAGTCAGGAACCGGTAAGCAGCCTAGAATAAACGTATGTACGTATGTACCTTCCAGGATCAAAGTCATAGTAAAAGAACTCAGCTACGGGAAGAGCAAATACCTATAGAGATAAAAGATATGTAAAAGGAAACTCTTAGAATATGTCTTCTCGTGAATTAGATATGAAGAGTCTAACCACGAACTTAATACCCTTCGGAATTAATAGCTCAAATGGGAAATGAGCTGGAGTAAGTAGTGTATAACAAAAAATCTAGGAGTGAGATTCCTTGATGCACCATAAGAGTTAAGACATGACCGTAGTGTAAAGTAATGAGCAGGAAATTATGGAAAAAGGATAATGTGTTTCCTTCACGATTCAAGTACAAAAGTAATAAGCATGAAACAGAAGCCAAAATGAGGGAAAGACTGAAGTGACTGTCAGTTAGTTTACAGAGAAGTAAGAGTTCTAGCAGGTAAAGCAAGATGGTTTCGAGTATGAAGTCAGATTATGATTGTTCGTCTGGAGAGAGAGGCCATGAACCTGGGGTCTGTGGTGAGATCCCAAGTTTAAAAAGGATTTGAGGACGAATCCTATTTATGGGGGGAGAATTTGTAACGACCGGTAGTTTTTGCACTGTGTATAGAGGTACTGTTACATACGGGACAAAGGCATATAAATAAATTATGACAAGGCTCAAATATACTCAGGGAATGACTTTGAGTACAATCGGTTAATTCCTCAAAGTCCCGGGACGGGACTGTACAGTGTTTAAAAAAAAAAAAAAAAAAAAAAAGAAGCAAAGTTGATCATGGCAACCATTGGAGACTTGGGAGGAATCAACAGAAAGAAGGTAAGAAGACTTGACCCATTTTCTTATTTTTAAAGTTTTTAAGCTTGGTAATGATAGTAGGTTGATTTGGCTTGGATGTGATGATGGATGAATGATTTTTATGCCAAGAATGCGTGATTGGGGAAAACCCCCAACGTGTTTGAAAATTGTTGATTGTGATAGTGTTGTGAATATTTATTGAAGTTTAATAGCATGGTTTGTGTATTGGAATTGATATGGTAGTGTTAAAGAAGTATTTTGGGTGGGATACATATGTAAAAACCAACGCAGAACCTGGAAAATCAGGTTCGCGTCGCGACCCAAAGAGGGGCCTGCATCGCGATGCGTGCTGGAAACTGAGATTCATTCTAGGTTGTGCGCGTCGCAACGCGCAACACCTTGTGTCGCGACGTGAGGTCAGAATATTTGCCAAATCAGTTTTGATTCAATCCAGTTCGACCCTAGCGTGTTAGAGACCACCCTTAGGGTCTCGTATCAGTTTTAAAAAATATCCTATATCAAATTACGATCATCATAAGCCTCATGTATATAATATATAGATGTATCTATAAGTATTATGAAGTATCGAGGATTATTTTACTACGTTGATGCTAATCAAGTTCCCAATGATAGGTTATCCACAAGATCTGCAATCTTCTTCGACAAGGGACCTAGTGCCATCCAGATTTCAAAACTGTGAGTGGACCTTTTTCTTAAACTGATTTTATTAAGTTTTTGAATTCAAACTTACTTTTTTCAGCAAATAAAGCATTAGCCATTATTTATTTACAGTTTTTTTTCAGATAATAGTGATTTAGAACATAAATGTTTTTCAAACTTGAGTTTTATGTGTTTTTTTTGGGTATGAGGGAAAAACTCACCCCAGTATGTAACTTGACAGAGATTGAATTGACGGACATAGGACATGTACATATGTAGAGGACTGGGGGGATGGCAATACGTAACACCCCCAGATCCTAGAGCAGGGCTAGGGAGACGGCGATACGTAACGCCCCTAGACCCTAGTTTCAAAGATTGGGTGGTAGCATAGATCTGCACCCCCAGTTCTAGTTTGTGGCTTGAGGGACGGCGATACGTAACGCCCCAAGACCACCAGTTTCAGAGACAGTAGTGGCATGCTTTGGGGGACGGCGATACGTAATGCCCTAAAGTCATGGATTTGCACTTCTGGCTATAGTTACGCGTATGGGGGGACGGTGATATGTAACACTCTCATACGTCAAGGTTTTTAGATATATAGTAGCACAATTATCAGATTTTCAGAAATGCACTTTTCAGAAACCAGTTTTTAGAAATAGCTTTCAGAGACCAGTATTTCAAAAGCATTTTTCAGAAAGAAAAGTTTTATTAAATAGATTTCAGACGGAGTTTTCAGAAAATAGATTTCATATGAAGTAATTTTCTGAAACTTTAGTTTTAAAAACCTAATATTTTGATTTGAGTATTTCAGTTTTCTTGTCCACTCACTTAGATTGAATAGCGATCTAACCCCCCACTCCTAGTTTTCTATGGTTGCAGGTTTTCTTGGAGGACAAGCTCGGGAGGACGGATACTGATGCAGTCACTAGGGTTTGGAGTCCACCAGTTCAGAGTCGGAAAGCATAAGAGTCCAGTCAGAGTCAAAGTAAAGTTTTATGCATCCATTTGTGTAGTATAAGTCATTATAAGTGTCTGTTAAAGTGTTGTAAAGAGAAGTATGTTTGAGTACACAGTCATGAGTAATAAAAGTATTTTATGTTGTTGATTTAGGCTATGGTCCCGGTGCATGACTTTACATTTAGATGGTTTAGTAGTGAATAACATAGTCGAAAACTCATAGGCTTATGGCATTAGTACTGTTATCCCCTGCCGGTGACATCTCCCAGATCGGGGATGTTACAATTGATGTGTTTTAAAGTGAAATATTTGAGGATAATGCTATGATATGAAGTGAAAAGTTTGATGAGTTTGATGGCTACATGTTTGTATTGATGCATGTAAGTGTATGCACACGTAATGGTTTGTATATGTATGTAATGATAATCTATGAATAATTTGAGTATACAAGATCGGTAAATGAAATAAGTTTGATATCGATTCGTACATGTAATTATTTGTATAGAGATTCAGATGGTTAAGTGAGATAATGAATGAGTATAAGCTAAGTTCTTTCCGTATGAATATGTTTATTTGGTAAAGATATTGTATTAAATATTTACATATAGAAATTCTGAAAATGAATATAATTGATCAATAAATGAAGAGATATGAGGACTGTGAAAGATATGACATTTGAATTCATAGTAAGGCGTGTATTCGTATGTTTGAAACATATATATGTATATGAGTATTTGAATGATATTCGGATTGTTTTTCATGAATATGCTTATGTATGAAAAATCATGTGATGAGTTTATGTTATATGGTATGTGCGACCGTGTGTATGTTTGTTTGGATGATTCGTGGTATAGTAGTCGAGCTGGTTAGGAATTTGTTCAGACGAAATTCATCTCATACTTATTCTAAAATATGTAATGACTCTCGTACGAGCATTGTGTGTGTAAGTCAGCCGTATTTATATATTATTGGATGATGTGATCTTGATGTATCGATTGTTATGTGTGTTTCGTGTTTTGTTGCATGATGTTTGTAAATATGTCTGAGTGTATGTATATGTATGATAGAACTAGTGATATGTATGGATCATGTATGCTTTTGTGAAATAAATGGATGATTTGAAACCGGTATGAATATCAAAGGTTTTAAAGCGTGTTTTTAGGTTGTATTAGTATGTACGTATACGTGCAAGAATTCTAAAATTATATTTCATGTATATAAGAGAATTATGTTACGGTATCTGTGAATGCATATGAACCTTAAATGTTAAGCTATTATAAGGTTATCGTGATTAAAAAAGGTTAAAGAAAGATTGTTTTATATTTAACTAAGTTGTTTTGGTACTAAAGATAGTTGTAACCGAATAGAAGAAAGTTTGTTAGATTTACCAATTTGATGATATTTCAAATATGTTTACTTGTGATAAGTATTAATATGTGACTTCATGCTTCAACATTGAAATGGTTTCGATGTTATATGACCTACTTTGTGATTTCGAATCCATGTTTTTGTGTGTTTTGAATGTCTGACCATTATATTGACAACATGTGAATATGTAAATATGAAAATTTAACATGTGTAAAGTATAAAGGATAATAGAAAGATGATAATTCTAAAACTCGTAATAACTTGAAAATTCTGGAAAACTTCTAATATGATTGACTTATATGTTTTGTTTGCAGTACTAGCATGGTTACTTACTGAGTTTTTATAACTCACACCAAACCAGTTTGCTAGTTTTACAGGTTAGATACCAGGTGCGTCAACCACTTCAACTTAGAAGTCATGCTCGAGACGCGGATCACCCAAGTGGCAGTCACCCTCGCAAGTGTCCTGGGAGAAGTTTTAAAAGTTTAGGATTTTTGGTTATTATTTTATTTGTCGTGCTGAGCTCGCTATTTTTATTAAGTAAATATTTTGATTGCTTATGATGTTGTGAGCACAGAGCCCTTAGATGATGATTCTGATGTGTTTTGTGTAGACCTGGGGTCATTTTGATATATGATGTCTATTTTAGGATTCATTTGGATGCTGAACTTTTTTCCAGGTTATCCATTTTTAGGATACATCATGCCCGATTTTTTTATAAATATAGAGGCTTATGGAGATGGGTTAATCCTATCTCCTGCTGGTAGCATCTTGCCTCTGGCGGGGTGTTAAATCTACAGTGATAGCTCAAGTCTAATATATACATCACTAAACCTCAATTAGTTTCGATCTAAACTAAATTAGATTGAATATGTATATGAGAGATAAGAGGTTGTATCATTAAATGGATAATATTATGGAAAAAATGGTTTCTCGTATTCATGAATAAGTTATAAATATGATACTTATTAACATTCAGAATATAAACCCTAATTAAAAAAGAATCCCCAAAAATCAGCCTCAAAACTAACCTAAAACAGCCTAATATTCGCCCTTTGCTACACTGCCAAAAACAGCCACAAAATCCTATAATAGTGCCTTGAAATTCTGGATTACTATAGCCACAAAACTCAAGAAAATCACTTCCAAAAATCTGAAAAAAATACAGCCCAAAAAGTAGTCTAAAAAACATAAAACACACAAAAACAATTCATACAAACTGATGAGCGAAAAATATATCAATATTTACTGCCCTTTTGACCTAATATTTTGTATGGTTTCTCGGGTTTTATGAACATTTTGATGTGTTTTTATTTGTTTTGCAGATAAATAAAGTAAAAATTATACCCAAATCGTGAGCTTGAGTCCCAAATCCGAGTGGTTCACACGCAAATGAAGAATGAGTGAGTTTGGGGGAGTGATTTGGTGAGATTTGGTGGTAGATTTGAGTGTTTGTTTGAGAGAGAAAATGAAAAAAAAAATGAGAGAGAAAATGAGAGAAAATCAAGGGGAAATGGAAGATTTTGAGTTTTATGAGTTTGGTTGAGTGATTTGAAGGAAAATCGAGTCTTGGGTCAAGAAAAATGAAGAAAATATGAAGAACAACGAAGAAGATGATGAAATGGAAATGAAGATAAGATACAGCGGCCACTGGTTTAAGACCTATTATCGAGTTCATGTCGCGACACGCAGTATTTTTGCGTTGTGATGCGACGCCCTAAAATTTGGGTCTTCACGGGTTAGGTCAGTGTGTCGCGACACCCGGGGTTTTACGTGTCGCGACACATATTTTTTTTTGGGCAAAATGCAAATCTTTTAAACATATTCACTAAGATGCGTCTCAAGGGTTGATTCCATACTCTACCATCCTTGATGAATTGAATTTTTATCTTCGCGATTTTGACAAACTTTATTCCGTGATAACCCCGTTTTCACTGATTTGCTTTGCCTTAAGTGCTCCGTCTATGTTTTCCCTGCAAAAATAAAAAAATTAAAAACTCTATAACATGTGTACACAAAATTCAAAAATAAAAATTTAATTGAAAATAAAACTTTTGCATGGGTTGCCTCCATGCTAGCGCTAATTTTTTCATCTTCAGCCAGACGTGTCTGAAGTCCACCCGTCAAGGAGGTTTCAGCGTGGTTTTTTATGTTTGATTAAAGATAATCCCATGTGGTTGCTTTTTAAGGGTCTCTTCCAACGGTAAAGTGGAAAAAAGAATTTTGTCTCATTCAATATTTGTGCCATCTTTTTAAACTTCGTCGCTCCAGTGGTTCCTGAAAAGATAGAAAGAAAATTAGGAGGTCTCGTATGGTGTTTGACTCTGAATGGTTGTTCCATTTTGTGAAGCTTCTGGGTGGTGTCTTTGATTTGTACTCCCCAATACAATGATGTTTCTCCTGAATGTATGAGATCTTCAATATGGTCAGATATTTGCTCCTCCATTTATTTTGCTCTTGCTCCATCATTTCTTCACAGATGTACTTCAGTATTTCATTTTTCAGTTCTTCATCTGTCATTTGGGAAATGCATGCTCCATAAGTGTCAACCTGAGGATGTAAAGATGTGTTTGATTGTAGGCATTTATCCTCTGTGGTTGGTATGAACGGCTCGGGTAGCTCTTCTTCAAACATTTGTGCAATGCATGCTCCAAGATCTTCATTTTGAGGATGTAGAGTTTCATCCTCACTTGTAGTTAGTACAGACAGCTCCGCTACTGTTGGGGTTGGTGCTCAGAGCGCCAATTCCCGTTTGTATTTCCTTGAAAATACTTATGTAAAACGTTTTATTTTGAATAATACAAGCAGTTTCTGTAATATAATATATCTTTTGATATGGTAAAGACGTAATAGACCTTAGGATGACTAGACATGATACAGTTGCAAAAACGTCGCAACTGACATTGAGTTGTATCATGACGTTGTCATTCTCAGACAGTTCCTGGTCAAGGTTTACACTATTTGGTCAGTAAAGTAAACCCGTTGAGACCGGTACATATCATATACTGGAATATATGATTCCAATGGTTTTTCATTGAACCATAAGTCTTGGAGACTAGTATAGACGTGTAGGTGTTTATAGCGGATAAACACTGAATGACTCACCGAAGATTCTTAATGGATGGTACACCAACGTCATTAAGAATCTTCACGGGTCAATAGTCATTTCCTAATTTTTGTGTATTTACATTTAATGTTAAAATTTATCAAATACACATTAATTAATTGTCAAATTGAGATATTTGACTAATATCATAAATATATATGTATTTGATATTTAATGTAAATATAATACATATATTTAATATATTTATATTTAAATAATTATTTAATTATTTAATTGTTAAATAATTAAATTAATTAAAATATAAATATCCTAAGTTGTGATATTTTAGGAGATGCTTTAAGTTGCAATTGTTGACTTGCTTTATTTCATTAAAGTTGTAATGATTCAAGTAAATAAGTTGACAAGTTGGCTTTAATGAAACAATTGAAAATATCTTGATATTTTCCTTATACCAATTTCGGCCAAGGCTAAGGAAGGAAGTATAAATTGTTTGTTTCATTTTTAGGGTTTCAATTAACTTAAAACACTCATCCAAAACTCCATTAAAAGAAGACAAAGAAGCTTGAGAGAAAGAAAAAGAAAAACAAAGAAAAGCTTGGATTTTTTGTAAGTATTTCCAACTTGCCATTAGAGAGAAAAATGTTCCTCTTATTGTTGGCTTCATCTTGTGATGTTCTTATGTTTTTCTATTCTTTATTCTTTGTGTTTTTGGAAGATGGAAGTTTTAGGATAGGGTTGAGCATGTATAAAGATCATAGAATGCTTTTAATGTGTTAATAAGTATTCTTTTGATAGTTTGATGAACTAGTTGCCATTCTAGAGTTGTTGATCCACTCTTAAATGGCCTATAATTTTTCTATAGTTATTTCATTGTGGTGAGGCTTGATTGGTGTGGTGAAAACTTGATTGAAGTGTTGGATTTAATTAATTTGGTCTAATTTTTCCAATTTGGTGAAATTAAAAAATTAGGGTTTAAGACCATCTCCAAATTTGGGGCTTTTCATTTTTGTTGTGTATTTGGATGTGTATAAGATGCATATAAATTATTGGGTTGATTGGATTTCATCTTAATGTGTTTTGAACACAAAATGAGCAAAATGCTCAATTTGCCCACCTAATGAGGCTCACGGCATTTTGGGTTATTTTTGGGGTTTTTGTTGCAATATGAATTTTGATATGTAGGACATGTTAAATTCATCTTTAAAATGATTTAGAATCATCCAAAATTATTTTTGGCAATTTATGACTAAAATGAACAAAAATGCAAAGTTTTGGGGCAATTTGGTAATTACCAAGAAATTTGATTTCTTGTGTAATTTTTCAGAATTTGATAATTGGATAATTAAATAAATAAGTTTATTTAATTGATCCTAGAAAAATTTTGATTTTCCATTATTCCGCTGCGTTACCGGATTTCCGCCATAAAACCCATTCAGCTACTTGTTCCTCCTCAGAGTTCGATAAATAATCAAGATCAAATTGAGATTATGCATGTTCGGGCTCCTGAACTGATACCTCAGATTCTTGATACTGCTCAGCCTCTTCCTCTGTTAAAGTGTCATCATGAAATCTTTAGTACTCGAAGGCTTCATCAGTGTCATCTGAAAAATATTTCATTAGGTATGTAGCTCTGGTTTTCTATTAATCTTTAGTTTAAGTCTGAAACTTAAAATCTCTTTTCCAAGTTCATTTTAAGTTTACCACATCAATCTTATTGGTGATCAGGAAACAAAAAGCATTAAGCTTAAGATTCAATAAACAAATTAAAGCATTAAACATAATATATTAAATCAATTATTAAGCATGTGAATATTGTGCTTTACCACTTCCCTAGAATAAAAATAAAATGTTGGGGTTCGGGGATCGGGGATCCACCTTTACTATTTCTAATTTAGAAATCTCCCTTATTATAATATATAAATTCGCATGATATTACCAACTGATCGTATAGGCGATATTCTGATTAAGTAAGATTTTGAATTAATTCCAACCAACCATAAATACGGTATCCAATTTAGTCAGGTTAAAATGAATTTAATTAAGTCCAACCGAACATAAAGGCGGTATCCCATTAAGTCAGGTTTTAAGATAATTTATATATTATAATTAATGGAGATTAATCTAAACTATAATAATAAAAGCTTCATCATTCCCCCATCAGAAATTTAACTACCAAACATAAAAGAAATGATAAGTAAATAAACTACTACTATTACTGGAAACAAAAATACATAATTTAAATTACAAAAACTTAAGTAAACAAGATACAGTCCTTAGATCTTTATTAGAACCTTAAGGAAAGTATGAAATTTTGAAATGAATTCGGCCTAAATTTATAGGAAAAATTTGGCCTGATCCTTGACACGTGTACGCGCTTTTGCTGAGATGATGACACGTGGCTGTTAGTAGAATTATTGGCTCGGCGTTGCGACGCGTGAAGTTTTACGCGTCGTGACACTGACATCATGTTGATGTAAGCAATGACGCGTGTCGGCAGAGTGAATTATTGTGCTGACATGGCGATGACGAGTGTCGGTAGAATAGTAATTGAGGCTGACGTCATGATGATGCGTGTCGGTAGGTGAATTACGTTAGCTCATCGCGATGCAGAAGTTGTGTGTGTCGCGATGCGTAAATTACATTTTTGCCCTTTTTCTGTTTTTTCGTTGTTTTGGCCCCGATTTGATTCATGTGAGTCCTGAAACCTTATTTATCTACAAAACAACACAATACAAATCAAAAAATTCATAAAACCTGAGAAACCATACAAAATATTAGGTAAAATGGGCGATAAATAGTGATATATTTTCCGCTCATCAATGGCCCCAAAGCGGTCTAGGACCTCAGGGGCATCCGGACCGAGTTTTGATACCACAAAATTTTTATCGGTAGCTACTGAGCGTCGTCATGAAAATGGGATGGGACAAAAAGTCCCAATTATGGAGATGGGTTTTGATATAGACCTAGGGCAGTTCCCCCAAATTGATTGTATTATTGCCACCCGGCACTGGCATAAGCTTTTCCAGCAGCCTACCCCAGCTTGCATACTCGTAGCGTCAGGCATACCAGGTGATAGTGAGAGGCCAACATATGACGTTTGATAGATCCACAATTAACCGGTATTATAGGTTTTCTGATATGGAGATAGATGAATACAATTCAGCCATAGAGCGTCTGAACATGGCTCATCTAACACAAACATTTTGCATCCCCGATGTTGTTTGGGATATGAGCAGTAGTGGAGAATATCTAAATATGAGATCACGATATCTTAATCTATATGTCAGGGTTTGGTTTCATTTCCTTACCTGCATATTGCTACCAGACACCCACATTACCAATGTCACAAAGGAACGAATGATCCGGTTATACTCTTTGTTGGAGGGATATACTATTGATGTATGAGGGCTAATATAAAACTAATATCGTTCGGGCGACACATTCTGCTCAAATTGGATTGTTGTACTGCAGCTTGATCACAAACCAATGCATGTTGGCCAGAGTGCTCGTCGATCCTAGGGAATAAATGATGCAGCCCATCACTGCATTGACCACTAGAATAATTCAAAAACTCCACGCAAGCTCAAGTCGTCTCTTCCTCTACACTTGCAGCCCCGCAACAGCAACCTCAACCCATTCGGCGATCATCGCGGCCAGGCTCCATGTCACATCATTTAGATCGAATGTAATCTCACATTGACTTCATGGTACAAGACAGTATGGCCATGAGGCAATTGCTTCAACAAATGGCTCGCCATCTCAACATAAGCGATGAACAGATTCATCTATTCCCTGACCTTCCGGAGGACGGTAGTGACGACGATGACGGAGCTGAGGAATGATTAAACCATTGTACCATTGTTCCCTTATCTTTATTTTATTTTGTAACGCATTGGGGATAATGCTAGGTTTAGGTTTGGGGTGAGGTTATTTATTTTTATTTATCTTCACCGTTATTTTTTTTTCCTACATTTTTTCTTTCCTGCATGTTTTATTTGATGCATGTTTTAATTTTTGCATGTTATATTCATTAAAAAAAATTATTCTAATGATGAGATTGTTTGTCTTAGTAAAAAATTCTAGGAAATGATAAATGTTAATTTCACTTTCATCCTATATTTTGAGCATAATATCTAGGTCAGACTCATATCCATTAGAAAATAGTTCTGTAGCAGTTAGATAATAAAGAATTGACAAAATGACTAGTTGAAATAATCGGTGGATGATGAATGACCGTTTGCCTGAATATGTATTTATGTCTATATTTATTTATGATGTGAGGTATAAAAAATGATGAATAAAAACTGACCAAGCTCTTACTTAGTAATCGGGCGTCTTGCCTAGTCAGTAGTGACTGTTCGCGTCAAACGGTACGGCTTGAGTTAGTTAATAAATAAGCTTATACTTAGTAACCGGACATCTTACCTCAGTAAACAATGATCATTCACGTCAAACGGTAAAGCTTGGCAAAAAAAACATACCTCATTTTACGCATATTATAGTAGACAGAATAATTTTAGATAGTCAGGTTGGTTTGACCCATCAACTACTGAGAATTGAGACAAATTAACCTAGTTAATAACTTAGAAACGAATCTGTTTGCAGAATTATTCATACACACACTTAGAATCTGATTTAGATACTTTGTTCAAAGGAATGGATTCTAGTTGTAGTATGTATTTTGAAGGTTCCTTTAACTTTGTTGCTAAACATTCTTTGAGAACATTGTATATATAGCTATTATTTTATTTTATTTTATTTATTTATTTTAATTTATGTGTGATTACATGTTCATGTAATTGACGTTTGTGGGTATCGTTAATGTAAGCCCTCACGAGACTATAACTCGTCCACTAGGGACACCCAGTAGTTTAAAGGCTCGTTGCATAAGCTAAATGCAACCGTGATCCCTATGAAAGTGGCTTAGATTAATTTAGTTTTAATTATTTATTTCATTTTGTTTTGTTTGTTTTGCTCGAGAACTAGCAAAATATTAGGTTTGTGGGTGTGATTAGCGGAAAATATATCAATATTTACCCTATTTTGACCTAATGTTGTGTATGGTTTCTCGGGTTTTATGAACGTTTTGATGAATTTTTGTTTGTTTTGCATATAAATAAAGCTTTGGGACTTAATGGAATCGACTTGGGGCTAAAATGATGAAAAACTGACAAAAAAGGCAAAAATGAAAAATTTATTGGTCATGCGCCGCGACGCGCACCAATA
The DNA here is from genome assembly GCA_019454045.1 of Zanthoxylum bungeanum. Lineage (NCBI taxonomy): Eukaryota > Viridiplantae > Streptophyta > Magnoliopsida > Sapindales > Rutaceae > Zanthoxylum > Zanthoxylum bungeanum. The sequence continues at coordinate 24,310 of SKCR01032796.1, read as the reverse complement.
ATTCAGCTGCCAACACGTGTCATCACTGTAGCACGCGTCGCGACGCCCTAGCCTTCACGCGTCGCGACGCCGACATAATAATTCAGTCTATTGACAACCGTCATCTATTGTAGCGCGCGTCGCGACGCGCAAGGCATATTTTTGCCTATAAATTGAGGCTGATTTCATTTTCCATTTTCATACTTTCCTTAAGGTTCTTAATAAGGATCTAAGGATTATATCTTATTTGTTTAGTATTCTAATTATGTATTTTTATTTTTAGTAGTAATAATAGTTTGTTTGTTTTATCTTTCTTTTATGTTTTGTAGTTAATTTCCGCTAGGGGAATTTGGTTTAATCTCCCTTATTTTATAATATATAAATTATCTTAAAGTCTGACTTAATTGGATACCGTCTTTATAGTCGGTTGGACTTAATTAAAATAATTTTAACCTGACTTAATTGGATACCGCCTTTATGGTCGATTGGAATTAATTAAAACATAACTTAATCAAGATACCGCCTTTATGGTCGGTTGGTAATATAATGCAAATTTATATATTATAATAAGGGAGATTTTTATATTTGAAATATTAAAGATGGATCCCCTAACCCCCAACATTTTATTTTTAATCTAGGGAAGTGATGAAGCACAATATTTATTAGTTTAATAATTGATTTCTTTATATAATATATATGTGATGCTTTGGCTTGTTTATTGAATCTTAACCTTAATGCTTATTGTTGTCTGATCACTAATAAGATTGATGTGGTAAACTTAAAATGAATTTGGAAAAGGGATTTTAGGTTTCAGCCTTAGATTTAATAGGTCACGATCTCACAATAAAAGATTTCCTTTCAGGATAGGAATATACCTGTCGGGCATGGGTAGCCATAATTGGAACTTGACCTTAATGAATTCGGGTAACTTAGTTAACATAGGAATATAATTAATTGGGTTACTTTGGGTGTTTGCATTCGACCATCGGAATAGGTTTTTGCATATCTTCGTGTTCCAAGTTAACAAACTGATTTATTACACATGTATAGGAGAATCAATTCATCATTAGAGTAATATTGGGCGGATTCACAACCCTAGATGTTTTCTTTATTATTAATTTCCTTTGTTTTATTTTATATTTTTATTTATTTATTTTAATCAAATCCAACTTCAACCAACGAACAATCCCTTCCTTCCCCAATTAGATACTTGTAAATAAGTAGCATCAATAATTAACATTGCGAGAAATTAAGTCCTCGTGGGATCGATATTTTTATACTACTTGAGCGATGCGTGCGCTTGCGTTACGTGTATGATTTCACCCGATCACAAACCAAAAACCTGTCAAGCAATACCTATTGTGTGAACAACCTCGTATCCTTACAAAACCACTCTAAAACTTCATGAAAAGTCGTTAAATGTGTTCTAAGCTTTGTTCTTGATGTAGAACATTCCTTAGACATCCTTGATAATTGAAATCTATGCTTTGTCATATCCTTAACTTATCATGCAGCCTTGCGCAATGAATTTACACATTTTATGCTCAAGCAGTCATTTTGTGTGTGTGTTTTGTTTAGAGAGAAGAGGAGTCACGAAAATATAGAGAATATGTTGAATAACTTGTTTATTGGAAAATGAGCATAACCCCCCTAATGTTTGAAAAAATTAATCGAGACCCCCCTGATGTTTAAAAACTAACCAAAACCCTCTAACTTTTGAAAATACTCTCACTATTTGATAGGGATGGCAATTGAGATGTTCCGTCTCGACCAAGTCTCATCCCGTTCCACCCTGATTACTATTCACGAAAAAGAAATTTCCCCAAAATGCGATCGGTATTTTGAATTGAGCGAAAATTTATTTTGAATCCTGGACCAAATGGTGTGGGATCCTAAATCCGGATCGGAATTTTGGACTTTTAGGTTAAAATTTGGGATTTGGGGTAAAAAAATTCATCTCCTAGATCGATTTTTTATTCAGGACAATATATTGGCCCGAAACCCTATTGAAATTTTCATTCCAAATCTTGAACCAAACGGGATGGGATCTTGATCGATATTCAAGATTTTCTGCCAACCCAACTACCAGGGGGTTTTGTTATAACAACAAAGAGTTTTTGTTTAGTGTTTAAACATTATGGGGTTTTGATTAGTTTTGTCAAATATCAGGGGGTTATATTACCTTCAATGAGGTTTTGGATAAATACACAAACAAATACAACTCTAATAAGGAAGAGAAAACTACCATATAAAAGCAATCGTGTAAGGGAAATCCTACTCTAAAAAGTCAAATAAAATCCTACATGATTTAAACCATATGTCTAATTAACTAACAATCTTTATAAACATGGGAAGCTATTTCATAGCCCTTATTATGTACAAAATAAAACCCCACATCAGTCCTAAGAGTTGAATCCCGTAACTATCCAAAACAGCCCCTTGAAATCAGCTCTCTAAGTTACATATCACATTTGCAGCCTTTAGTGCTTATTTTAGCACCATAAACTTCAAGAAACATGGCTTACAATCCTTTAACACATCCTTAAATTTTGCCCACAAATCTTGAATTATGCTAAATATTGTGCGGCACCCAACTAAGTTGTATACTCGTGCACAAAGGATTGTCACGCCTATGTCAGAAAGTTGGGACGAGACACGATGCCATATAAACACAATTCATAAACTTATGAGTTAAGTAAAAATGGGTGATCAAAATTTGAAACAAATTAAGAAAATTAGTAGTAAAGTAAAAGTGTGATTCTTTTCAACCAAAAATAGACATGCGCAAGAGCAAAGCACAAGCACAGAAGCAATTAATGCAAAGCAATGATAAAAAAAGGAAGAGAAATGTTGGTGAGTTGGTCGTGGTCATATGCATGGAAGTGATTCCCAATGAGAATCGAATCAGCCCACTTTCCTTTAATTCTCTCTTTACAGTTTGCTCTTCTACTTTCTTTACCATTCTCCAAGAGAATGGAGGCCAGTGTTGTGCCCCCTCTTCATTCTTCAATGTGTGTGTTATTTATTTTTTGATTTTTTTAATTTTTTTTAAAAATTTGATGTGTGATAAATAATAAAGAGAAAATGAGAAAGATAAAGTTGATATAGCAGCCGCAGAAAAGGAAAACAAAAAAGAAAAAGAAAAGATGGTCAAAATGAAACCTCGAAGACTTGTTTATTCCATCAGCTCCAAACTATCTTTATTGAAACTCACCATTTGTCTTTCCTTTTTCCTGTTTTGTTTTTGTTTTTGTTTTCAGTTTATTTAGTTTCCTTTTCTAAAACTTATTTCTTTCTACAATATCTATCTAAGCTCCTTAAGAGAAGTAAAAAAATCAAACCCATCAATATTTATTTTATAATAATTATTATTTTTACATATTATATACTGATATTTATAAATTACAATCACAAATCTATCGGACGCGTGCTTAAATAACTCTGTTATGGCACATACATATACCTAAATGTAGAACAGTTTGATCAACTCCAATTATTTGGAAGAAAATATAAGTGGGGGATTTAAACCTAAGTGAGGGATTTAAACGTAACATCTATATATTCATCTTTTTTTTAAAAAAAAAAAAAAAAAAAATTATCTTCTTCTATCGAAGTATCTAATTATGTAAGATTTAAATATTTGGCAAAAGAGATAAATTAAAAAGAAAAGTAATTTAAATATCATAAACTTTGGAGGATTGATTTGCGCTTTATAAGTTCATAGATTTCATTTCCTTACAAACCGTATGTTCATGGGTTTCTAATAATTAGTATCAAAGTCAACACCGTACCTCATAATTGCAATCGTGCAATGTATCGGTTGACATTGGTGTTGTAGTGTTCGGTCTGGACTGGGCAGACTAATGCAAAAAATTAGCATGCGTGGGCGTTGTGACTACTGAGTCTGGTGGAAAGTTATGGTCCATTTGTCATACATTGGCTAAGTATGGAATTGGCTAGTGCTTTATAAACCCACGAATTCCCTTTTATTACAAGCTGGTTTTTAAGAATGAGTTCTACCCATGAGTTTGTAACATATTCTTTCATGGATTAAAATTTATTTATTTTTGACTATTTAATGAATAAAAATTAATTAAAAATAAAGAAAGAAACTAAATAATAAACTAATTTCCTTTTCAAAAAATGAAACAACAATAAATTAATAGAGGAGTTTAAAAAATGGGTTATAATATTGAAAATTAAACTAAAAAAATGAAAGATGATTCGTAACTGACTATACTAGGAAGGTTAAGTTAAAATAGAATTAGAATTAAGTAAGCATGATTTTAGAATTATGTTCATTGTATTTGATCATTAGATAAAAGAGAGCAATGGTTTTGAGTTTTTCTATTTGGGAAATTAAAGGAATTAAAAATGTTGAGAGAGTGGTCAAAATTGACCAGAGAAAATGAGATCAATAAAGTAGTTAAAGTTAGGATATAAAGATTGTGTATATATCATGATTATTTGGTAAATATTTTTTAATTTAGATATATTTTCCATCTTCTCATGTAATTTATTATATGATATATGCAATTTAATAAAGGGGAAAAAAATTCAAATCTTTTGCAAGAATTAAATCAACTGTGTATACTTTTTTTTTAATCGATGGAAACCCACTGTTAAATCACTCATTTCGGGCTTAAGAGGAACAAATAAAACTCATCGCTATCTCATGCTCTTAGAAAAAACGTACTCCCTAAATTCAAACCAAAAACCTCAGTGTGAGATCCTGAATCCTACACCATCAAGTCAAGTTATATACATTAAAAAGAAAAAGAAAATTGATGATTTCTGTTATTGATTGTTATTGATTAATGTAATATTTTATAAAGAAACTATTCTCTTATTCCATAAGAGAATACAGGAATATTCAAACATGTAAAGCGGGAACAATTTAACTCATACTGATTGACAGCAATATGTTGATTGAGTTCTCAAAGCATAAAATGAAAGAGACTTGACCAAAATAATTGAGTTAAGCTTTAGTTTTTCCTGTTAAGAATATTCATTCATTACAATGTAAAGAAAATTCTGATATGGATTCCTTGTATTCCATTAAAATCCAGCCACCTGGTCTTTTATTTTTCAATTTTTCATGGAAAAGTTTTCACTATTGCTTTCTTCTGTCAAACACATTATAAGATTTTGCTTTGTGGGGACTGCATATAAATGGATTTGGTATGGTCAAAGGGACTTTTATGAATTCATGCTTCAATTGATTGAATAGATTCTTGGATTAGGGGTGTGTTTGTAGCCTAACAATATCTCATGTTTACTTTATGTGGGATCCTCAACTGTTGGCTAGATGTGGTGCTAGATATATATAACTGAAAAAATTCTCTGATATTTTCTTGGAAGAAAAGAAAATTATCATGATTCATTTTAATTTTTTAGTATATAAATTTCAATAACCTAACCATCATAAATTTTTAGAAAACTATATTTGGACAAATTTATTGAGAAATTTTGCGTGTATTAGTTGGTTTAACCGATAAAATCTCTTATTTTGCTACAAAGGAATGAGGTTTGAATGTTATTCTTCAAACTCTCAAATTATTAATTTTTTTTTTCACTAAATTTAAATTTAGAGAACCCAAGATGTAAATTTTCCCAAAATTTGGTCTTGCTAACACTATAGGTTTTGACAAAACTTTTCAACCTTAAGCTCTCGATGCCAATTGTAGGAAACCGTTTCCTTTTGCGCGGCGGAAGTTGCGGATGTGCTGACACCAGATCTTTAAAATTTTATTTGCCTTCTCCTTTGTTGAAGTCGAACTCCACCAAACTCTTGATGATTTCCTTTGAGATTCTACCGTAGAATCAACCACTCAATCTTCCGAGCTATATCTCGAAACCAACAAACCGAAGTGTGGGCTTCACTCACAAAGATCAACCTCTAAACTATTTAGAGAAGTATCAAACTCTAAACTATTTAGAGAAATAATATTGTCACAAAATCTTTTGGAAAGATGAATTAGATCAATATCTAACTCAAGTAGAATTTTTATCTCTTAACAATTAAGAAAAAAATTCTTGTTTTTCGAACTCTCTCACAACTTTTGTGTTTGCTTGAATTTTCTCTCTAACTCTCTTTTGTTGAAATTGGTGTAAATTATTTTTGCAAAAAATCACTCTATTTATAGAGTGGAGAAGGTAGATAATTTATTCTTTCCAACTTCAACCACCAAAATCCACTCATCATTTTAAATGGCAAAAACACTTGAGTGGATTATCCACCAAATCCATTAATTAATGGAATAAGTTAGGTAATTAGGTCAAAACTAATTAACAAAAACTTGGTGGATGATTTGGCAAACCATTAAGGCTTGTCTTGATAATGCATTTACCATTATCAAATAATGATATCATAATTATCTCATAAATATTCATTATCAGTTATGATGTAATAATTATCTCATAATTATTATTTGATTATCTCATAATCAAAAAATATTAGAAACATTATATTAAACTAATTTAATATTATTTTCATTTGTGACAAAAATATTATTAATCATATTAATAATATTTAAATATAATGTGAGCATATTATTAGACAATATAATTATATTAGGTTTGCTACAATTAATCGAGCTAGCACGGGGACCAAATGGACTTGCGGTTTCGAGCTTCAATAATTCCTAAATATAATTAAACTCTTTAATTAAATATTACGAATTATTAACTCCGCGTTATTCCACTAAAAACTCGAAGTTGAACTCCCGTTACCGTAGATGGAAAATATACGCCGAACAACTTCGGTGTCCATCGATATAGTCACTACATATGGATATAACCCTTCACGAATATCTCATAAATAGAGATGGGTCATAAGTCTACTATACCCCTCTAAATATTTTGTCTCTTAAGTACCATTGATTCTATGATGAATAATTAATTCATAACAATTATGAATATAATACTTTCTATTCGTAAGAGGAAAGTTGAGCGCTCAAAATTATTCAAGTCCCAAATCAACTCTTAAAAGAGATATTCTTCTACTTCTCGAAAGAATGAGTGAATTCCATATCTATGTAAAACGTTCCCAACTACACATCAAACTATATCCCCAAAATACGTAGTTATTGGCAGAGACTGCTACACCAACCTCACCATAGTAAATCAAAGGACACAGTCTGACATGTAGGAGTTCGTAGTACACTCAGGATTAAGATTAATCTATATATGACCATCTAGTAGATAAAATGAATTTCTTGGGTTAACAGATTTAAAAGAAATTCATTATTATCTTAGTCCAGTCATATATGATCATATCATACAAGGTGCATTCATTCTCATGTCACCAGATGAACGAACCCAGATCAAGGTCGTCATACAAGTATAGATGGACCGCAGCTATAGATAAACCACAAACAAAGTACCCACTCTGTTTGCTCTCTATGGATAATTTAGATTACTAACTTCAGACTTAAATCCTCTTGTGCATCAAACATACACTAAGTGTGAAGGTACAAAAGTAATCAAGGTAAACAAGACAATTAGACAATATGCAATTTAAATCAAACAAAATTTGATAAATGAATAATGTGTTTATAATTATTACAATAATCAATTCCGTTATACAACACATGAAGCTCTAGGGCACCTGAAACATCCACAAACAATAAGATACATGTGAGAAGCAAATGGAATATAAAGGGCAGATAAACCAAAATTAAAAATATTCTCATGCATTAAAAATAAAACAAATAAATCGACACTTACTCCCCCTTTTTTTCATGAAATGACAATGGATAAAAATAACATGTCAAAATAGTATATTAAGATACATTTTAAAGGCACATGTAAGAAGATATGCAAACATAACTTACTCCCTCTCACTAATAGCCCTACATAGTTAGCAAAATGAGCACATGAGAATTAAACAAAAAACTCACAATTATGCAATGTTAAATGAAATGCAATATGCAATGACATGAAACACACAAGCACACAATATGAGTTTAAAAAAACATAAAAAAAAGTCAAAAATGACTTAAAACAGTATTGTAAGCAAGTACAATGATACCCAGCCACTATTCAACTATTTATGACATGAAATAATATGCACCATTTTTTGTCATGCTAAATAATACACGCATGCATATGCATAAATACCAAAGCATAGCAAGCACTTGCGTGAAAAATAAGTGAAAAATAAGTCAGGGCTTAATACCTTATTTTATGAGCGGGACATAGCCAAAGAAGCTATATCTCATGACAAATCAAGTGCACAAAATTTGTGTTCAAATCCAGCACCACTAGGACCTGAAAATATGCAACATTGATTGCATGCTATAATATTTTCCTCCTAAATATGATGAGCTTATAAATAAAAACTCTTTCAAGTGAAGGGTTTTGGCCCCTTGACACTTTTGCACTTGAGACTCATTTAAACTGTTTTTATTTTTTTCTTTTTAACTGGGCATAACATAAGTTCATCTAGTCAAATGTCACACTATTTAATGAGCTAAGTATGATAGAGATTATATTTCTAGTCCAGAAACTCACACATGCGACCAAGTCTCAAGAGATAAAAACGTGTATGTGAGATGTAAACACAAGATATATTAAGGGTTTATATCACACACACTCATGCACATAGAGCATCAAAAAAAAAAACATATGTCACATGTATAAACATATATCCTATATACTAGGACCACATAGACATGTTTTTCAAGCCAAAAAATATTTTTTGTTATTTTTAATTTGATTTTTTTTTTCTTTTTAACACTAAAACAAGAAAATACAATATATGGCTTGTCATTATCCAATGGTATGTGGAGTTATAATCCCGAGTGTAGATAATACTACCATCTATTCAGAATCAGCTATGAAATTTATGTCCGGGTTTCCATCCTATATACCAAGGGACATATAACAAAAATAAAACACACCCATATGCAGTGAAAATAAAAAAATATGTAGTCGTGCAAATACATAAAACACACACACATGCATAATGAGAAAATATGAATGCAACTTCTAAGAAGAGGTACACCAAAGTGCGCTCTTATAATGCCTATTAGGATCAAGGCATTCAAAAGTTATTGGGAAAGAATTTTCCCCTCTCACCCAAATTTTCTTTGGAATCACTTTCACATTAGGATTCCTAGTCAGCAATGCAAGTTTCTCACTATTGAATTGAGTCTGTTTAGCTAGTGCAGAAACTTGAAAAGTTAGATTTGAAGAATCAAACCTAGTCGAAACACTCATGGGTATTTTCTTTTATTTTCGCAATAAGAAACATTTAGTCCTAGTATGTCATGACTTGTCATATTGATGGAAAACAACACAAACCTCGGATGGGAGATAGGTTTACCAGAAGCACCTCTTGGTTGAGGTTGTGCACAGAACGAGGAACCATATGGGGGAAATGCTTAATACTCAAGCTAGATTTAAACCACATGGGTTTTTTCCTAAGCCACGTGGAAGAGTGATAGACCCAATTTTAGACGTTGACCCCTTGTCACAACCTGACTCAACAAAATTTTCAGTCTAGCTTCTTAGTCTCGCTGGAAAATACAAACATCAGTATTCTAGCATTTTCAAGTTCTATTTTAAAAAAATTAACTCTATCAGCTAGACATTTATTCCGCTCCTTGAGTTCATCAATAACACTAAGGCTATTGTCAAGCTTGGCTTGAATTTCATTCTTTTCTAATTCCATTTCTTTCAGTCTTTTATTGACCTCAATGTTTGTCTTCTTGAAAGCTAAGCTCTCATTGAATAATGTCGTGTAAGCTACCTGAAGTTCATCCTCATTTATGAAGTCATCGTGAGAGAATTCTGAAACAGCATCTACATCACTAACATTATCCTCTCTCTCATCTGTCACACTAGCAGTAAATGTAATAAAATTCCTCTTATCCTTAGGAGACTCATCAGAAGTATAGTCATCTTCTGAATTACTAAGTAAGGATATCATAACATTTTTACCCTTAGACTTTAGGTATGTATGATATTCAGATCTTATATGCCTAAACCTTTTTACATCCATGGCATTGGATATCACAAGGTTTGCTATTATTATCCTCTCTAGACTCCATCCTACTACGACTACTCTCTCTAGGTTTGTTCTCTCTATCTCTATCAGTGGTACGACCATTCTTCTTCATCTTAAGAAATTTCTTAAACCTTTTAGCAAACATGGCCAAATCAATATCCATGGGAGTATTATCATTATCACCACTTAAAAAATCTTGTCCAACTTACTTTGCGATCTTCATCGCTATGGTCTTGGGATTTTTATATCCATGAAGTTTTCTCTCATAAACCTGAAGTTTTCCTTCGAGGTCCTCTAGTTTAAGGTGATCGAAGTCATCACATTCCTCGATGACTGTGATCTTTGGTAAAAATCATTTAGATAGGGATATAAGGATTTTCCTAACTATCTTATTCGTAGGGATAATATTGTATAGGTTAAAGTTGCAGTTAATAATATCATTAATCTCACATAAAAATTCATCAAAAGTCTCATCATCATTCATCGTAGCGACTTCAATAACAAGCTCTTGGAGTCTATTATTCTTAACTGACAGTGTGCCCTCATGCACAGTTTGAAAGATGTATCAAGCATGGCTATCTCACACACAGAAATTCTCCTAAACTCAGTGGAGCAAACATCGACAAGAATAGAATTAATGGCTTTAATATTCCTACTGCTATCAAACTCCTTCTTAGTCCAAGTCAGTTTATCTTTAGGGGAAGAGACCCTATCAACCATAACTACATGAGGTTCCACTCGTACTCTACTGAAATTCAGGCCCTCTCATCTAGAGACTTGAGGAACGCTCTCAACTAAACCTTCCAATGCAGGTACTCAATCTCATCAAATAACGGGGGACAATTTAAGAGTTGACTTTTCTCCAAAGCTAAACGAGTTAAAGATCACAGTCAGGATCTAATTCCAATTGAAACTTTAAAATTGTCCAAGGTTATAACCTTATGTGGAATTATTCAACTACTCTAATCTAAAATAAGTCAAAGTTAGACCAACTATGATATAAATCAACAGGCACCCTTAAATTGCTAAAGTATATATAAATAAATTAGTAAATCAAAGCAACAAAATAATCAAAACAAAGATTTTATTGACGAAGTGGAAAACTATTGACAGAAAAAACCACTATGAGTATATAGGCTACCAGCCAAATCCATTATAATGAGAAAAACTTACAGCACTGGTATAGGACCTATGGTGACAGCTTCACCGACTCGAATACCTCTAAACTGTAATAACTCGAAGAACTCCCCAAGCCCGTAATAAACGGCCTTCTCCAAAATCTCTGAAGTCTCTAAGTGAATCAATGATGTGAACTCGCAATGCCAAAACTCCGACTGCCAATATTCCTCCTAGAAAACTCTAAAGGCTTAGGAAATTGGGTTAGGGTTATGTTTATGTGTGGATGAAAAATCAAAACTCAATCTCACCAAAAAAATAAGACAGGGAAACCAGAGAATTCTTCTAGGTGAATTATCAAAAAGGTTGAAGATAAACAATATTGTAGCTCAGAATAAAGTGTTTCCAACAGTTGATAAGGTGGCTTTATGTTTGTTTATATAGGCAGGGTAGGGGTACGGTTTTCTTTGTCCAAAATAACCGACTTACGTACAGTCGTTTGAATGCCACAAGAATGAGTGACGAAAGTGAGCAAATCCGTAAAACCGTTTGAATATCCTGACGAAAGTACCTCGAACGTGAAGCCTTTGGATAGTTTCATTCGAATGTGACTCAAACTTGAAGCCTCTGGAAGTTTTTGTTCGAATGTCCACTCAAACGAACCACGAACGTAAAGTGTTCGAACCTAAACAAGAATACACCACGAACGCAAACCCTGAAAACTACATCTGATGTCATCTAAATACTTGTCCAATTGTACCGAGATCTTCAAGATTCATTACAACTCAATTGAACTTGTTTTGTTACAGACATTTCCAACAAACATGGAACTAACAGACAATTTAGTCATGGATGTGCCTCAATCATATTGTGATTGTGGTGTTTTTTTTTATTTTCAGTCCCAATGTATCTAATAATTAGATGACTAATAATTTAATCATAGGTGTGTCTCAGTTGGAGTGTGGTTTTTATAACGATAGTTACAATATGATAATTAGTTGGGAGTTGATAATTTAGTCTTAGGTGTGCCTCAATCACATTGTAATTGTTCCCTTTTTACATATAGTGTCACAATGACTGTCAATTAAATATGTGGCTGAGTGTGTATTTTTTTACCATAATCATAATGTGACTATAGTCGGTTTCATCCATATATAAAAATACAAAAGAGTAATTATTATTTAGTGCGTATTTAAAGCAAAAATAAGTTCTTTCAAAAAAATGCTCAAGTTCAAATCTTAAGGGATATAAGGGGTTAGAAACATGTATTTTTTTAAATGATCTCAATACTGACTAGAAAAACATGAAAATGATATCTTAAATCTAAACTAGGTATGCACCCAAGACCTCATTTAATCATATACTAAACTAGTTTTCATTGAGGATATTTAATTAATAGTAAAAAGAGAGCTTAATACATAAGCCAATGATTAACAACAATGTTACAACCCCAAAAAGTATGAGAAATACGATACCCCAATGTTTTAATCATATCCTGACAATTCAGCCAACGGTTTTGAATATCCTATGGAGCCCTAAGAGGTGAATTAGAAAATTAGATTAGGAACCAACATGGAGCCACCCTCTAGAGAATGCCAACCCTTCGCAACTGCAATCTCTAATGCAGTAATAGTTGTAACAGTCTCAGCATAGAATGATGTGTTAACTCCAAGTGACATGATAAAACCACCCAAGTAAATATCAACATGTTCTTTGAGAATTCCATCACAAGTAGAGAGACCAAGGTTTCCCTTTTAAAGGCCATCAGTATTAGTTTTAACTCAACCAAAATCAGGACGATGTCAATTGAGAATTAAAATCTTTGGAGCACAACCAAATTTATGAGGAAGACCCAGCTTATGTAAAAGCTCTTTATCTCGACCAAAGTACACATAATTAAGACAAATCTTAGTAAATATACTAAGATGTACCAAAATATCCACCTGAATCTGATAACTAGTAGCAGCTATATCTTCAAATCTCAATACATCATGGTTTTTCAATACTATATAAAAGAAAGTAAGCTACATAATCCAAATGTTATAAATAGGGGTGTGTATCGATCGGTTAGGTCGGTTAATCCTTAATTTTTAAACCGAATCGAAATTATTTGGTTAAGTAAATGATCAATCGATTTAACCATATGATGGCACATAACTATTAACCAACCTAACCATTATTTTTCGATTGGTTTTGGTTAATTCGATTATTAACCAGTCCAGAATCTCCACAAACAACAATCCACACTAACACATTTATACAAATTTAAATTCATAAAAAAAAACTTGTATTGTTGTAAAATATGTGTCATTAAATGAAATTTAACATGCATCAAACAGATCTACTATCATGCCAACCTTAAACCATAAACCTCAGTAGAATAAGAAAAACCTGGAAAAATATTGATGATACTGAAAACGAAATCCAAGTCGAGATGTCTCTGTCCTTAAGAACTTATTAGCCCCCGTCTCGGTGCTCTACGGATGCTATGTGGCTAATGTTCTCCCAGGATTCATTGGATACTTCTTATAGACGGGGCACTCATTTAACAAGATCTTGAACAAAGACAATGGTGGAAACTATCTTTTACTTAAAATACTTTCTAGTATGCAAGACTCTTAGAGAATATATATATATAAAATTCAGTGAATTGAAATGGGAATGTAATGCCTTATTTATAGACATGGAGGGTTACCATTGAAAAGGTACCATTATGTCTATTAAGATAATTCCTAAGGGTTATATCATTTTCTTCAAAGGATATACCATTACATTTAAACCCAAGGGTTTAATCTCTACACTTAAGATTACAACCTTTCATTTCCTATATATAAACTCTTACAACCATATTTTGAAAATTTCTTACAATCCCCCATAATTTTCTAAATATTCATGCAGACACTAAGAGAGTTCCCATGAAATAAAACTACATCAAAATAGGTAGCTTTCACCTTGATTATTTCCTAGTGAATGACAATCGGATTTACTTGGTGAACCAGTGACCCATAGTCTTGAACTGTTCCGTCTTTGGAGTAAACCAAGACAATTGCCAACACACAGCTTTACTTCGACCATTTCCTGTTCTACGGTTATGTTCATTTCGGCCATGAACATTGGTCATGGATTCATCAAGTCCTTTAGGGAATTCAGCCTGTAAAAATCCATTGGAAGCGATCTCACTTCTTACTTGAAATAGGTGATCTACTATAAAGAGGTAATATGCATTTACCCTCATTAAAAGCCTTAGCTTATCCTAACCATGACAGAAAGCACTATGCGTCATTATCAAAATGGGAAAAAGTATAAAACTCTACAGCTTGTTTTGAATTGCACAAAGTTTCAGTTGTCCTTTTTAAACCTAGATCTTGGGATCTTCAGTCAGCTAGGTTGGGTTTCCACAGTGATAATTATTAATTTATAGGCCTCAAGCCCATTCCCCTCGATGACTTCTCAACTTGCTCTCTAGGTAAACCTTTAGTAAGTGGATCCATTAGGTTTTTCTTTGATTTCACATAATCGATCGATATTATGCCACTTGAGATCAGTTGTCATATGGTATTATGTCTGCGACGTATGTGTCGAGACTTACCATTATATATTGTATTTTGGGCTCTCCCAATAGCCCATTGACTATCACAATGTATGCTTATCACTGGCACTAGTTTGGGCCAATTAGGAATATCCTCTAGGAAATTTCAAAGCCATTCCGCGTCTTCCACTTTTTTATCTAATGCTCTGAATTTTGATTCTATAGTAGACTGGGCAATGCATGTTTACCTCGAGGATTTCCATGACATGGCTGCACCACCAAGTGTGAAAACAAATCCACTCGAAGATTTGGAATCCACTGTATCAGATATCCAATTAGCATCATTATATCCCTCTAGAACAGCAGGATATCTCGTATAATGCAGACCATATTTTGAAGTTTCTCTCAGATACCTCAAAACTCTTATTATGGCTTTCTAGTGGTTATGTCCTGGATTTCTCGTATATTTGCTAAGCATGTTTACAACTTGAGCGATATCAGGTCGTGTGTAATTTTTGAGATACATCAGGCTTCCGATGATTCTCGAATACTCTAATTACGATATGTTTGAGCCAATATTCTTTGATAAATGAATAGTTAGGTCTACATGAGTTTTAGCCACATTTAGATCTCCTTTATTATATTTCTTAAGTATCTTCTCAACATAGTGAGTATGAGATAATATATACCCTTCTGATGTTCTGGAAATCTTAATTCCTAATATTACATCAGCTACTCTTAAATCCTTCATATCAAATTTGATGCTCAACACTTTCTTGCTAGACTGAATCATCTCATTATTACTACCAATTATCAGCATATCGTCTATGTAGAGACACACAATGACATATCATTTTTGAGTTGATTTGGTGTATATACATTTATCACACTCATTGATTTTGAAATCACTTGACAACATCTCTTTGTCAAATTTTTCATGTCATTGCTTGGGTGCTTGTTTTAATCCGTATAAGGATTTTACAAGTTTGCACACCTTCTGTTCTTGTCCAGGAACAATGAAACCTTCTGGTTGTTCCATGTAAATCTCTTCATCCAGTTCACCATTTAAGAATGTCGTCTTTACATCCATTTGATGTATTTCAAGACCAAATATAGTTGTTATGGCTATGAGCATTCTTATTGACGTGATACGAGTCACTGGTGAATAGGTATCAAAGTAATCAATGCCTTTTTTTTGTCTATAACCTTTTATGACAAGTCTTTCCTTGTACTTATCTATTGATCCATCTAGTATCATCTTCCGTTTGAATATCCATTTGTAGCCTAGTGGCTTACAACCTGGAGGAAGATCAACCAACTCCCAAATATGGTTTTCTAGGATGGAATCAATCTCACTATTGATAGCCTTTTTCCACAAAGGTGCCTCTGATGAAGACATTGCTTCTTTATAGCTATGAGGCTCATTTTCTAACAAGTATGTTAGAAAATCGGGTCCAAATGACTTAGACGTTCTAGCTTTTTTTTTCTACGTCTAGGTTCAATTGCCTCAAAATTTTTATATTGATCTGACTCTTGGTCAACCTGATCACTGTCTTTGACAGTATCAATAGTTCTTTTGAGAGACTATGTTCTTTATTTTTCCTTACAAGGAAATTTCTCTTCAAAAAATGTCACATTTCTTGACTCAATTATCATATTTGGATTGATGTCAGGAATTTCAGATTTATGTACCAATAATCGATACGCACTACTGTTGCGAGCATTTCCAAATATACAATCAATAGTTTTGGGCCATATTCTAACCTTAATAGGTTTATGAACCATTATTTTGGCAAGACACCCCCACACTTTTATATATTTGTAGGAATGTACGTGACCTTTCCATAATTCATATGGTGTCTTGTCCAATCTTCTGTGAGGTAGCTTGTTCAGAACATAGTTGGCGGAAAGCAAGGCTTCGCCCTACAAGTTCTGGGGTAAACTAGAGTTTGTTAATATGGTGTTCATCATTTCCTTCAATGATCGATTTTTGCGCTCAGCAATCTTGTTCTGTTGAGGCAAATAAGGAGCAGTAGTTTCGTGAATAATTCCATGATTGGAACAATATTCACCAAATGGTGACACATATTCACCACCTCTATCACTCTTGATTCTTTTGATTTTCTTGCCAAGTTGATTTTCAACTTCGTTCTTATAGTGTATAAAGCTCTCAATAGCTTCATATTTGCTCCTCAGTAAATACACATAACAAAATCTTGTGCTATCATCGATAAAAGTGACAAAGTACTTTTTACCGCCTCTTGTTTGCACAATATTCATATCACACATATCAGAGTGTACAAGTTTCAAGGGTTCAGAACTTAGTTCTATGGAATGAAATGATGCTCTATGCATTTTTGCTTCAACACATGCCTCACATTTATGTTTGTTATCAATTACGAATTTAGGTATAAGGTCCATGTTAATTAATTTATG
Source organism: Zanthoxylum bungeanum (assembly GCA_019454045.1). Classification (NCBI taxonomy): domain Eukaryota; kingdom Viridiplantae; phylum Streptophyta; class Magnoliopsida; order Sapindales; family Rutaceae; genus Zanthoxylum; species Zanthoxylum bungeanum. The sequence continues at coordinate 7,238 of SKCR01032796.1, read as the reverse complement.
CATTGTATCATAATTAACATGTCCTAACCTTCTATGCCATACATTTTATGACCCAATAATATAAGCGAAAGTTGTAGCTTTATTGTTAGCACTGTGTCGATTGACAGTCATTACATTGAACTTGAAAAGGCCCTCAGTGAGGTATCATTTTCCTACATAAACATCATTTTTTGTCAAGACAAACTTGTCAGAAACAAATACAAGCTAAAAGCCATTCTTGCTAAGGAGAGAGCCCTCATTGTGAACGTGCCAAAGCTTTCATAACGAGAAATTATCAGGACCAAAATCAGGAGTCACTAGTGAGTGATTGACAATGAGTTGTCTACCTAATGAATATACGTAGGCGAGACCGTGCCAAAGCTGTGAGTCGAAATATATTCATGGGATCCTACTCTCACTATGGAATTCAATTTAATTATTGAATTCCCATTCTCCATTGGGCATTACGGTATTACGTAAAGTAGTGGGAGACACTGCTGGGTTAAAAATCCATAACTAAAGCAGTGTGTAATTTTATGGAATTTTCTGCTTTTGTTTTCCTTTATTCTATATTGTTTATAGAATTATACTTCTAATCCACTGCATGCATAATATTTGAATATGTTTTCTGACTTTACGTATGGTTATGTATTTCTAAAATAGGTTCTAAAATGACAGAAGACTTAGATATTGTTAGATTAGTTCAAACTATCGGAAACTGTTGTTCCAATTTTCTTGAAAAATCAAGATGGTTAATGACTTAGTTACTAAGTCACGATTAGTAATCTAAAATAGATATTTGTTTTGGATATAGTTAACTAGTAAGAATAGTCATGCAGGACATTCTTCAATGTAAGCTCATTTCCGGATGTCATCTACAAAACCACTGTGACTTGTCCAACCACTCTAGAGGTAGGCGAATTTCCCATTGTCAGATGATCGCCACCACCAACCTTCTGATACGAGGAAAATATTTTGCTATCAGCACATATATGACGAGTAGCCCCAGTGTCTACCCACCATTCTCTAGGATTCCTAACCAAGTTGGCTTATGTTACCACAGCTGAGAGGTTCATTCTGAGATCTCATCAGTTAACTGTTCATCTTTAGTTACATGGGCCTCATTTTTATTTTTCTTGCCTTTGTCCTGAGACTTCTTATTTTTGTAGTCCTTTGCCATATGACTGTTTTTTCCACAGTTGTAGTACTTCCCATTGAACTTCTTGTGAGCTTGGGAAGAATCAACTCCATAGTCTTGTAGTTGGCCTTCTCGGACTTCATGTTGTCCTCTTCGATCCTCAATCGAACCCCAAGGACTTCAAGACTCATCTGCTTCTTTTTATGTTTCAGATAGCTCCTGAAGTCATTCCATGATGGAGGTAACTTTTCAATGATTGTGGAAACTTGAAATGTCTCACAGAGTTTCATTCCTTCATCCAATATTTCATGAATAATCAAGTGTAGTTCACCCAACTAAGACATTATCGTTCATGAATCTACCATTTTTTAATCCAGGAACCTAACCACGATAAATTTCTTTTACCCGACATCCTCGGTTTTGTATTTCTTCTCGAGAGATTCCTAGAGAATCTTCGCAGAAATCATGCCTTGGTACACATTATACAGGGTATTGTCAAGTCCTCCCAAGAGGTATTTCTTGCACAAGAAATCACCTAACGACCATGTCTCTTCTCGCAGTTGCTTGGTTGTTTCTGTTTCTCCCTCCACAAGACTCGGAGGATCTTTGAGGTACTTAGCCAACTGCAATGTTGTCAGGTAGAACAACATCTTGCTCTGTCATTGTTTAAAGTTTGCTCCACCAAACTTTTTCGATTTTTCTCCATGAGGGACCGGTACTGCGATATTTCCGCTAGCCATATGTAATTGGAAAATCAAACAGCAATCAATAATTCTACCAAAGATAAATTGCACAACGATCAAACGAATAATCTTTTTTAAGTGATATACTAAGAGTCCACTCGTTGTTATATTGGACACGAGTACCAAATAACATAAATCCTTGAATTTACGACTAAGGTTTCTTATGATAAGTAAATAAAAGAATATTCCCATAGGACGAGGGGGGTCATGAGTAACCACTTAAATTCGTGCCCACTTAGGCTCTTATCGCCTTTTTGACTGAATATCCTTTAAACACTTTCTCAATAGATATCTTAGACATTCAAACTTAGTATTACACTTCAATTCACAATATAATATTTGTAGAATTATATGGGTATATGTGTATTAATCAATCAAGCTTGGATGGAATTACGTCTGTAAAATTACACTTTTAATTCTCAACCAAGTATGCAACACATAATTAAATTTCAACTTTATCACTATGTGTATGCTTGTGATAATTCAACACCCTAATATTAAATTAAATTTATACTACCAAGTTTATTGTAATATAATATATGATTTTACTAAGTTAATATTATGACAATATAAATTAATGTAAGTCTATTTTAATCTAAAAGTAATTCCAAGATTAATTTCGTTAGTGTCACGTTTGTTTCTTCGTTCGAACGAAACTATCAAGTAAGTTCACGTTCATGTAGCATTCGTAAACGCGTTCTAATGAAGTGTTCCAGTGAGTTCACGTTTGTCTAGGGTTTGGGATCGCGTTCGAACGAAATGTTCCAGAGAGTTTACGTTCGTGTAGCGTTCGAAAACGCGTTCGAACCAAATGCTCCATAGGGTTTACATTCGAGTTGAGTTTGAAGACGCGTTCAAACGTTCTTATGAAAAAACAAAATTTTTCCTACGCATTCGTCGGGCGTTCGAACGCCCTTGCGTATTTTTCAAGCACATAATATATTTTTTTCCACAAAATTGACTATTAATACATGCAAATTCTCATCTAACAATACTAAAAGTAATAAGTTCTTAATGTTGGAGAATTATGACCCATAACATCACTATTTGTAAAAGACATTGTAGTTTTTGTACAAATTAATTATGTGACAAAGGAAATTACTATTTTATCATTTTGTAATTAGATTACTTTGATATATATAAATGATAAAAGTCCTTATGATTAGTTTCAGATTAATAAGATATGAGATAGTATTAATCCACGAACGGTTCAATAATTAAATATCCCTAGTCGTAGTATTATCGAGACTGGACATCGATAATGCGGAATAGACTAGTATTACACTTGTGCGTGTTATGGAAGCTTAACGGTATAGTTCTCATATATTTAAGTATAGGATACTTACGCAAGTGTGATAAGAGGTTATGTTAGCCGTTGGACCGGGAACAGCTTCGCTCTGGATAAACCCATCGGAATCCCATTGGTAGTATGACTATGTGTCTATGGGAATCTGTATCAGGGTTGGTGTATTTGGTCTTAACCTGAGACTTGCATCGCTAATACTTGCGACAATCAGTACGCTTTGGTTTTGGTCATTCGGGGCTTTAACAGGTTATGTGTACGCCTCTTCTGGGTTTACTGAGAATCGTAGTGTATTGGGTGTGATGACAAGATGGAAGTATCACTTTAGTCATATGGAGATGATGATCATGCAGGGATACAGAACTAGTACTCTAATATGCTGCAACTATCGGGATAATATGACTAGGTCATGATTATCTGATTAAAGAGACTAGTTTATTGTGATCCGATATATGCTTCGTATGAGGCAGACACAATTCCAGCCCCAGGCCTAACATGTGACATCTGATACTGGATCGTAATACGCAATATTTAATATACTATGCCTGATATAGATTATATATTCTTCGTTGAATATTTCTGGAGAATTGGGTAGGCACGGTGCTTTGCTAGAAGCCAACCATGTCTTGTAAATCGGTAAGAACGTGGTACGGGGTACGCACATGTTCGGATAGAACGACAACCGGATTTACTGCCAACATATCCAAAGATCTCTTGGGTCGCTTCCCAAAGATTCACCGATGACATTTGACTCGAACATAATTAATCTGGGATTAATTATAAGAGAGAGAAAATTAATCTGGAATTAATTACGGTAATAATTTATCTAGGATAAAATTCTAATAGAAGATAGAACGCGATTAATTTGGAATTAATCGATTGAATAATATATTAGATATATTAATAGAAATTAGATTTCAAAACGGAATTAAAATTGGATTTAATTTGGAATTAATTCGTAAGCGATTTTCGTAATAATTTTATGAGGCATTATTATTTAATTAAATTGGATTTAATTACGTCGCAACGGAAAATTCGTTTAATCGGATTAAATGAATCCGGGCCCGAGCGAAGTTGTGTGTTGAGTTATTCGACTTAAATTTGGAATTTAAAAGTGGTGGGACCCACTTGACTTACATCAACATGTTTGCCATTTGATAGAAGTTGTTATTGATTGAGTAAAACTTAGATTGCTTATGGAACACTCAAACCAAAATCAACACACTTTGTTTTTACTTTTTGAAAGATATGCACAACTTTTGGTGGTTGACTTTGGTATGTGGTTTTTTAGAAAACAAAATACGAAAACCAAAACTTCTCTCTTCTCTCCCTCACAAAGCCGAGCACTCTTCTCCCTCCCATGGAATTTTGTTCAAAATTTCTACAAGCTAGCACTTAAAGGAGTCAATTAAGGTGATAGGGAAACTCATCTTTGAGTTGGAAACAACATAGAAAGCTTGGAGCTTCATCTACATCTCTTGATTTTTGAAATCTCATTGATCAAAGTAAGTAAATTCTTCAACTTGTCTTTGATTTATTCACACATATATCATGACTTAGAGACCTTGGGCATGTCTAGGACACTTACAATGGTATCAGAGCCATATCTAAGTATGATTAATTTCTAGGGTTTATATACTTTATTTGGGGATTTTGTGTTTTGAGCATGATTTTTCCAAATAGGTTGTTTGGTTATGCTTTGATGATGATTAATTGGATTTGTGCATCATAAGAATTAAGAAAATTGATTAGATTAATTTTTCCCCAAACTCTTGAGCATGGCCGAAACTAGCCCTAGGAGTGTTTATGGTGATTCTTTATTAATTTGACTATTGGATGAGTTTATGACATGATATGTATATTGATTGTTGATTTAATTAGATTGAAATCAAGATTTGATATTATTATGCCCAACTTGCCGTGAACCATAAGCATGAAATGGATTGATTTTGCTTCAATTGTGTTGGACATAAATTGAATATTATAATGCATGATTAATTAGTTTAATTGATGTTTTGGAAATATTAGTTTAATTAATTATGGAAATTACACTTTAATTAAAATTAATGTAATATTTGGAATGTTGTATTAATTAAATTAGTCTTTAAAATTGGATTGGGCTAATTTTGTTGTATTTGGGCTTAATGGGCTTGGTTGGGCCAAGCTTGGTTTTGAACAATTGGATTGGATCCAAATTGGGCCTAAAACCATTTCCATAAAGTCCAAATATAACTTTTGGGCCTTTTAATATTTAATTGGGCCTAATGGGCCAAAATTGATTTTATGGCAAAGGATGATTCCTAATTGGGCCTTGGCATCTTGGATTGAATCCATAATTGCCAAAGCCCATGCCTTAAGAATTAATTAAAAGCTCATTGGACTTTAATTAAAATAGTATTGGATACTAATTGGGCCCTTGAGACCCATTTAGATTAGATTTAGAATCTAAGTCTAAAAGGCACTAAAATAAGTGTAATTATTTAATTTGGAATTAAATACGAATTAGTATTGGATACAAATTAAATTGGATTTAAAATTATAGTTCGATATAATTCAAGAATACGTACTTTGAGTATTTGTTCTTAAACGAGTTGGACTCGCGCAAATCAAATCGTTGTTTGAACATTGGATGGTCATTAATTCAAAGATTAATTAATTGGATTAGATTGATTGAATAACATGCTTTGTGTGAATACATGGATGTATTGTATGAATAATGTATATCGGATGGATATTAGAAGGGTGAGGGCAATTTTGGAAATTGTTGTAATAAATTTAGAATTTATTAAATTGGACCTACGTGTCCAGCCTATTATCTCTTTACTCTTTGTATTTCTCTTCTCACCAATTCCCCTCAATGTTAATGAGGTTTCTTTAATATATTATGTAATTGGGTAGAAGTATGAATAGTGCAAGCGGGAGAGAGGAAAGTGAGAGATTTGTTCTAAGAATAATTTGTTATATAACCATCTGTATATCATTATTAATTTATTCGTGGCTTATTATGCTTTTAGAATGCATGCTTAAGAGTGTATGATGAGACCTAATCAAAGATAACAAATTGGATGTCAATTTACGCAAAAAACCCCTCACTACAACATTAAGCGTTTTCCTTCCATTGAGTGGTTCTCTCTCAAGATCTAAGATTGGCTTTGATTTGTTGGCCAAAGTCAAGATCATTGTCCATCACGGATATGTTTGAACCACGAAGGCTTTTTTTATATATCGCATGTCTTGGGCAGTTGTGACTTGTTGGCCAAAGTCAAGGTCACTTATGTACATCGACGTGGATTATGAAGCTTTCCACTGTCAATGGGTCACACTTAACTGGAATCATTAAGCTTGTTGAGCCAAAGCCAAGGCTTAGTTGATTCAGAGGAAAAGGTTAGGAAATATATATTGGATATATATTTGGACTTGGAGGTCCACCTACCGGTTCTAGGAATTGGATGAGATCCAATTGATCTTGGAGATCTACCTAGTTAAGTTTCATACAGCTTGTTGGCCAAAGTCAAGGTTGTGTGTTATTTAACGGGATTCTAGCCTACTAGGAAACTAGGTTTCCCGAGTACTCAACAGAGGGTTAGAGGCTCGCCGAAAAATAGTGGGAGGCCAGTATTAAATTTGCAATTTCATTTAATACTTGCTAAATACGCGCTTTATTTTTCGTCGTTACATATATTTATTAGTTGGACTAATACTTTATTGTTTTTATTGAACAGTTGGATTGTACCCTTAAAATATCATTTGTAGTTGATTATATAGTTGGACTATAGTAATCATTACATTTGACTATACCCGATATCATTGATTGAATAGTTAGCCTATTGCAATCAAGATGACTGGAAAGATCAACGTTAGGGACATCATCATGGGTGATAATGTCTTTAATGGTTCTAATTTTCCAGAATGGTAGATGAATCTCATGATTGTCCTGGGAGCCGAGAAGTTGCTCTATGTATTAGACAGACCTCTCGGGCCTGAGCCTGGACATGAGCGGGTTGTTGATTATGAGCTTTGGAAGACTCACAGTGATGACAACTCAACTGCTCAGTCTATCATGCTTGCCGCAATG
>SKCR01032795.1:0-132526 GCA_019454045.1 Zanthoxylum bungeanum | reverse complement strand
ATAACTTGGGTGGGCTGTGTGTGTGTGGGAAGTTGGTGTTGTCTTAAGGAAGTGTTGCTAACACAATGGGCAGTTGGTGTTGTCTTAAGGGAGTGTTGCTGAGACATTGGGCGGTTGGTGCTGTCCGCAAGGAGTTGATGTTGTCTTGGACAAGGCAGTTGCGTTCACATGCAAGATAGTTGCGCATGTGAGAGGGCTTCCCATGCAGCATACATGCGGGGTAGTTGCGAGAGGCAGTTGGCGCGCACTTGCATGGCAGTTGGCGTGCACATGCAAGGGAGTTGGCTTCACATGCAAAACACATGGGACAGTTTCGAGGAAAACTGCCTACTAACCGTGCCCAATTGGGAAACATGTGGGGAAATTCGATTGGTACTCGTGTGTGTGAACTTCCTAGAGCAATTGGGATGTAACTGCCTTGTGATTATTGGCTGGTGCCTATTAGGCCAGCATACTCTAGGGCAGTTGGTGTGTAACTGCCGCTAGTATATATTGTGTCTGTGAAGGACATACGAGAGAGAGAGCATAGTACATGAGTGTACAAGGAGTGAATGTTCATTGTGAGCCTTTGTATGTTCTAAGCACGGTTCCTTGTAATTGCTTTGGTGAGTAATAGAAAAGGTTGGACATTGTCCTGTAAAGCTTTGTGTCTTGTATTTACTTGATACATGGGTTGCTTGTGTGCCTTACTGTGAAGGTGTGTGTGTGAACATTATGGAGTGACTGCTTGTGACTTGTGTCTGCTTGCAGGAAAAAGCTGACTATGTTGGGCGAACTTAGTGCCACACTTGGCTAAGAAAACTTGGGGTTGAAATTTAGCCTGTGGACAACTGGTATCAGAAAGTGTCGTCTTGGTTTGATGGAGGGCGGATCTAACGCCTGAATGTGCACTGAAGGAGGGGGTGGCCAAGTTGGAGCACTCGTTGGGGAGGGAGAGTCTAAACCGAGAGACCGTTCCTCCGTTGTTTTTGTGATGGAGCAATTAGCAGAGGAAATCGGTGGCCTTGGCAACAACAGGGAAAATCGTAGGATTCGACAAACGGACACTACGGGTTGATGCGGAAGAACGCATTCTTATAGTCACCAGAGACTGCGTGGATGGTTTTGTATGCGTGCAAAGAGTAAGGAGGGGATGATAGGGGGAAATCACTCTTCTAAATAGGGCATTGGGGGCGTGGACAACCTGCTGGGGTGAGGCCGCGACCCAAGTGAAAGTTTCTGAACCAAAATCATTCGTGGTGCTCGAAAACGCGAAGGAGTTGAAGAACTTCTTATGGGACATGGATCAGTATTTCAGGTTGCTATGTTTTAGAGGCGGAGAAAGAAAGTGACTATCACGAGCATGTACTTGGCGGTTTGGGTGATGTAAAATTATGGGGAGAAATAGGGTTAGGTGACTGATTTGAATGATGATGAAACAGCGAGGCGTCCCACAATATACACATGGGAGGCACTGAAGAAGGAGTTTGAAGGATCAATTCCCCCCCACCAACACAACGTGGATTGCAAGAGAAAACTGATGAGCGGAAAATATATCAATATTTACCGCCCCTTTTACTTAATATTTTGTATAGTTTCTCGAGTTTTATGAACGTTTTGATATGTTATAGTTTATTTTGTAGATAAAATAAAATCGGGACTTAATGGAATCAATCAGGACGAAATGCACAACAAATAAGGGTAAAAACTGGACTTTACATTTGAATTTTGGAGGTTGGAAACTTGAAATGGCGTTCTAACGAAGTACAATTTCAGAAATTTCAACTTTGCGCAATTTTCATATTTTGGCCATAACTGTCTACTCCGATATCGGATTGAGGTGATTCAAGTTCCAGATTAAACAAGACGCAAAGCTCTACAACTTTGACGTTCATAATAATTTCGAATTCTAAAGTTTTCATGACCGAAATTTATAAATATCTGGAAGTATGTAATGTGTAATTATTAAAGTCATTTTCAAAACAAAATAAAAAAATAAAAAAAAAATAAAAAATGGAAATTGTCAAACTTCCACCAAACATGCTTGCATGTTTGGTGGAGGATTTGGTGTCATGTTTGGTGCCATATTTGGTGGAGAAATTGGTGGAAGCCTTTATATTTGCCTATAAATACCAAACTAAACTTTGTAAATTTTTCATGCTTTATTTGGAGGAATTTCTCCATGAAAACCTAAAGGAAATTGTCTTGTATATTATTAAGTTTTCTTGTATTTTCTTTTTATTTAATTAATAAAATTTTGTGTGTTTTCATTTACAGCATGGCAAGTAATCTCATTCTGCTGGGGTGACAAGGTAATACTTTTAATACAATAAATTAGATTAATCTCCATTGTTTTAATTAAAATATGGATTAATTAGTTACCGCCTATATGGCCGGTTTAGGTGACAACCTTATTTACCGCATATATGGTCGGTTTAGGTAATAACCTTATTACCGCCTATATGGTAGGTTGGACTTAATTGAGACAAATGGAATTTCCGCCTTTATGGTCTGGTTAAATATAATTAATTAATCAGTAAACATTGACAATAATGGAGATTTCTAATTTTGAAATATTAAAAGTGGATCCTTTAACCCCAATATTTTCTTTCATTATTGTAATTTTACATTATTTTTTTCAAGTTTTTTTTATGATGTTTTGTGTAATTAAGTTTTTAGTAATCCTAGGTATGTGTCGTAGCTAAATACATAACATAGGGGTGTGTAACGAATTCCAATATCACTGGTTTATAAAGTTGATTATTTTATGTCTTGGGTAATATAAAGGTTTATTTATTGAGTCTTAAGCTTAATGCTTATTGTTAACTGGCCATTAATAAGATTGATCTGGTAAACTTAAAATAAACTTGATGAAGGAATTTTAGTTTTCAGCTTTAGACTCAATAGCTCACGATCTCAACTCTGGGCATGGTGACCCTTAGGTAGATTTCCTTACATGATAGACATATATATGTCGGGCGGGGGTAGCCACAATTGGAACTTATTCTTAATGAATTCAGGTAACTTGGTTAACATAGACATATGATTAATTGGGTTATTTGGGTGTTTGCGTCTGATCTTCGATAGAGGATTTTGCATATTTTCGTGTTTCAGGTTAATAAACCGATATATTGCACAAACATGAGATGACCACTTCATCTTTAAAAGATATTGGAATGATTCACAACCCTAGATAGTTTTATAATATTGAATTTTCCTTTAATTTACTTTCGCACTGTTTTATTTACTTGTTTTAGCAAAAATCATCATCCAATCAACAAACCAATCTTTTAGGTACTTGTAAACATTTAACTTCATAAATTGATAGCTAAGGTATTAAGTCCTCGTGGGATCGATACATTTTATACTACTTGAACGATACGTGCGCTTGCGATACATGAATGATTTCACCGATCAAGTTTTTGGCGCCGTTGCCGGGGACTTATTTATCTTTTACTATTAATTTTAGGGTTAGATACATTTACTTGTGTCTAATTTGTTTTTACTTATTATTTTTGTTTTCTTGTGTTTCAGGTTCTCAGTCACTACATGAGAAGAACCAGAAGCTTTGAAATCCGTCTGCTTGGCCCAGAAATTGAAAGAACTATCAGAAAATTGAGAAGGGAAAGACGTGAAGGTCAAGAAGCGCTGATCAATATGGAACCTGAACCGTTGGAAGTTGCACCACCAATTTCTATTCGAGACAGAACTATTCCGGCAGTTGACGGCTTCATTTCATGTATTGGACTTCCTCCCTTACCAGTAAATACGTGTGACATCAAAATATGCATTCAGATGATACAAAAATCAGTTCAGTTTAAGGGGAATGCAACTGAAGATCCTAATGCCCACATCAGCAACTTCTTGGAAGTTTGCGGCACATTCAATTACAATCGAGCGGCAGAAGAAGCAATGAGACTGCGTGTTTTCCCATATTCCTTGAAAGATAGAGCTAAGGCTTGGCAACATTCACTACCAACAGGTTCCATCACAACTTGGAATACTCTAGCCACCAAATTCCTTACAAAGTACTTTCCACCAGCCAGAACTGCAAAGCTGAGGAATGACATCACATCCTTTGTGCAATATGACTTAGAATCCCTCTGCGAAGCTTGGGAAATATACAAGGAATTGCTCAGAAAATGCCCTCATCATGAGATTGCAAAGTGGCTACAAGTCCAAACCTTCTATAATGGACTTCCTGGACTGATGAGAACTACAATTGATGCAGCTGCTGGAGGAGCTTTAATGGCAAAAGGAGAAGATCAAGCCTGAGACTTAATTGAAGAAATGGCCAACAACAATTCTCTGTGGCCAACAGAAAGAAGCATGATTCAATGAATAGCAGGAATCCACGAAGTCGGAGCCAACACAACAATGAATGGCAAGCTGGAGCAGATGTGCAAATTCATAGAAACACTTAGCACGCAAGTTGTAAACATCTCCGGTGCCATAAGTTCACCATATGGAGGAGCACCAGAGGCAAATCAACATGATGAGACGGTGAATTATGTCAACAATTTCAACAGACAGGGGAACAATCCATATTCCAACACCTACAACCCATGGTGGAGGAATCATCCCAATTTTGCATGAAGCAACAATTCAGGACAAAAGAACAATCCACCACCCGGATTCCAACAACAGAATAAAGGCCAGAAGTATGAAAAAGAATAAAAAATAAAAGAAATACTTACAGAGATGTTCAAAAAACAAGAAGCCAAGTACGATGCTATGTTTCAATCCCAAACAACATTCAATCAAAGCCAATCAGCATCTATAAAGGCACTGGAAAATCAAATAGGACAACAGGCTAATGCTCAGAGTTACAGACCGCAAGGTACCCTTCCTAGCAACACAGAACCAAATCCTAGGAACCGAGGGAATGAGCAATGTCAAGCCATTACTTTGAAAAGCGGTACTGAAATCAACAAAGATGTTGGAATCAAGGCAACTGTTGATGAATTTCCAAAAAAAAAAACAGCGAAGCAGATCAACAGATGGAGGAAAGAGAAGCAAAGCAAATGATCGAGAAAGATTCACTCCACCTCCACCATTTCCATAGTGTCTCCAGAAAAATAAATTAGACAAACAGTTTGCTCGATTCCTGGAGATCTTCAAAAGGCTGCATATCAACATTCCATTTGCAGAAGCATTGGAACAAATGCCCAGCTATGTCAAATTCATGAAAAACATTCTTTCACGAAAGCGAAGATTGGGAGATTATGAGACAGTAGCATTGACAGAAGAATGCAACGCTATCATTCAGAGGAAGTTTCCCTCAAAGTTGAAAGATCCTGACAGTTTCACCATTCCTTGCACCATAGGAGAACATAACTTCGGTAAGGCTTTATGTGATTTAGGTGCTAGTGTTAACTTGATGTCTTTTTCTATTTACAGGAAACTGTAAATTGGAGAAGCAATGCCCACCTCAGTCTCTCTACAACTTGCTGATAGATCGCTCATATTTCCGAGAGGTGTAGTTGAAGATGTGCTGGTCAAAGTTGACAAAATCATTCTCCCAGTAGATTTTATTATCCTTGATATGGAGAAAGACAAAGATGTACCTATCATCCTCGGAAGACCATTCTTAGCTACAGGAGTACAGGTCGAACTGTTATTGATGTACAAAAAGGATAACCAACCATGAAAGTGCAGGACCAAGAAGTTACATTCAATGTTTTCAAAGCCATGAAATTCCCGAATGATGAAAAAGAGGAGGAATGTTTTAGAATTGATGTTGTAGATATTATCATCCAGGATACTGATGCAATGCAACTTCCCACATATAAACTTGAAGCTTGCATCACCATCATGACTAACAACGAGCTAGATGATGAAATTCTGGAATGTATCAACTATCTTGACATACCCTTTCGCTTCAAATTGACACCACAAGTGGAAAGTTTGGAACTACCGAAAAAGAAGCGAATCAAACCTTCGATTGAAGAACCACCTCATCTGGAACTAAAGCTACTTCCGAGCCATCTCAGGTATGCATTCTTAGGAAACTCTTCTGATTACCTGTGATTATTTCTTTGTCTCTAACATTAGAGCAAGAAGATAAGTTGCTGAGAGTGTTATGAGAACACAAGAAAGCCATTGGCTGGACTATAACAGACATTTGAGGCATTAGTCCATCATTTTGTATACATAAAATTCTGATGAACGACGAATACAAAGCCACAATGGAGCATCAACGGAGATTAAATCCAATCGTGAAGGAGGTCGTTAAGAAAGAAATTATCAAATGGTTGGATACCGGCATCATTTACTCCATCTCTGACAGCACGTGGGTGAGTCCTATGCAATGTATGCCAAAGAAATGAGGAATTACTGTAGTCACAAATGAAAAGAACGAGATGATTCCAACAAGAACGATGACTGGATGGAGAGTATGCATGGACTATAGGAAGCTGAACAAAGTAACAATGAAAGATCATTTCCCATTACCATTCATTCTTCAGATGCTAGACAGATTGGCGGGACATGAGTTCTATTATTTTCTGGATGGATACTCGGGGTACAATCAGATTTCCATTGCCCCAGAAGATTAGGATAAAAATAATTTTATATGCCTGTATGGTACTTTTGCTTTCCGCATAATGTCATTTGGATTATGTAATGCTTCTACTATATTTCAACGTTGCATGATGGCCATCTTCTCAGACATGCTGGAACAAAGTATGGAGGTTTTCATGGATGATTTCTCTGTGTTTGGAGACTCGTTCGACCACTGCTTGCAAAATTTGGAAAAAGTATTACAAAGATGCGAAGATACCAACCTAGTACTCAACTGGGAGAAATGCCATTTCATGGTGCAGGAAGGCATTGTCCTGGGACATCAGATCTCACAAAGGGAATCGAGGTAGACAAAACAAAGATCAAGATAATTGAAAAACTACATCCACTGTCATCTGTCAAAGGGATTCGGAGTTTTCTCGGACATGCATGATTTTCAGGATATTTATCAAAGACTTCTCCAAGATTGCTAAACCTCTATGCAATCTACTGGAGAAAGATGTGCCTTTCAACTTCACCAAAAAATGTCACGAAGCTTTTGAGATCTTGAAACAAAATCTGGTCTATGCCCCCATCATAGTAGCACCAGACTGGACTCTTCCATTTGAGGTGATGTGCGATGTTAGTGATTTTACTGTAGCTGCAGTTTTGGGAAAACGCAAAGCAAAATTTTTTCATACCATTTACTACTCCAGCAGAACTTTGAATGAAGCACAACTCAACTACACAACAACTGAAAAGGAGCTGCTTGCAGTTGTGTTTGCTTTTGATAAATTTTGCTCTTTTCTGTTGGGTCCCAATGTGGTGGTCTACACAGATCTTTCAGCAATCAAATACCTGATCGCGAAGAAAGATGCCAAACTTAGATTGATCCGTTGGGTGCTTCTACTGTAAGAATTTGACATGGAGATCCGAGATAGGAAAGGGACAGAAGACCAAGTGGCAGATCACTTATAGAGGCTCGAGAATGGAGAAACAACTGGCAATGAACTGACAATCAAAGAAACTTTTCCAGATGAACAGTTCTTTCCCATGAAACAGGATGATGTCCCTTGGTATGCTGACTATGTAAACTACATAGTATCGGGAAAATGGCCGTTGGAATAGACACATCAGCAACATAAGAAATTCTTCAAGGAAGTCAAACACTATGTCTGGGATGAGCCGTACTTGTTAAAACATTGTGCTGATCAATTTCTGAGATATTGTGTTCCACAGAAGGAGGTCAATAGTGTCTTACATCATTGTCATTCATCACCATACTGCAGACACTTCAGCGAAAATAAAACTGCAGCCAAAGTCCTACAATCAGGTTTGTTCTGGCCTACTATGTTTAAAGATGCTTACTTATTTGCTCTTCAATGTGAAAGGTACCAGAGAACGGGAAATATTTCAAGGAGAAATGAAGGACCTCTTCAAAGCATTCTGGAAGTGGAGATATTTGATGTATTGGGGATTTATTTTATGGGACCCTTTGTTCCATCATTCGGAAACATGTACATACTAGTTGCAGAGGACTACGTCTCCAAATGGGTTGAAGCAATAGCACTGCCATCAAATGATTCAAAAGTGGTGATAAAATTCCTTAAAAAGAATATTTTCACTCGCTTCGGAACACCTCGGGCAATTATCAGTGATGGTGGCACACATTTCTGCAACAGATACTTCGATGCACTCCTATCTAAATACGGAGTTACTTATAAAGTTGCGACTGCCTACCATCCACAGTCAAATGGACAGGTTGAAGTTTCAAACATGGAGATCAAAAGAATCTTGGAAGGAACCGTTGGATCAACAAGGAGGGACTGGTCTACAAAACTAGATGACACACTATAGGCCTACCGGACAGCTTACAAAACACCATTCGGTATGTCCCTATATCGAATGGTGTATGGGAAAGCATGCCATCTACCAGTGGAGCTTGAACACAAAGCGTACTGGGCACTGAAGAAGTTAAATCTTGATCCACAAGTAGCAGGAGAAAAACGGCTCCACCAACTCAACGAATTGGAGGAATTTCACCTACATGCTTATGAGAATGCCATACTATACAAAGAAAAGACCAAGAAATGACATGATCGAAAAATAGTGCGCAGACAACTGGAACTAAGGGAGAAGGTGTTGTTATACAATTCAAGGTTGAAACTTTTCCCTGGAAAGCTGAAATCAAGGTGGTCAGGTCCATTTGTGATTACTCATGTTTTACCATATGGAGATGTTGAGTTACTTGATCCCAACACCAATGATACATTCAAAGTTAACAGCCAGCGTCTTAAGCACTACTAGGGAGAATCATTTAAGCGACAAAAAGAAAGTGTCACACTTTCAGATCCAGCCTAACGTTCGGGCAGTCATGTCTAGATGACGACGTTAAACTTAGCGCTAGCATGGAGACAACCCATGCAAATTGTGTATATATTCATATTTGGTGTGTTTTAATTTTTATGTGTTTAATTTTTATAGGTAAACTCACATTTCAGGATGGAAGACGTTCTCGCAAATCTTTACAAGCAATTTCCTTCTCTCCCTCAAAACTCTCTGATGAAAGTCTACAAAGCTCGCTAGGAACAAATGAGACTTCTAATGATCAAAGGTATTCCTAATAACATTCGTTGGATTATTGAAGCACATGTTCGATTGGCAGGTGAGTCCTCTGACTCTTTTATGTCATATCTGTCTAGTTTAGGAAGAAACACCTATGCTAAAAAGAGAAGAGCTAAAAGACTAGGTGTTTGCTATAAATGTGCACGCATAACATGTAATACTTATTGTCGTTCTTTAGGAATGGTGTCTGATAACCGTGAAGATAAAATTAAATTCATTAGGGATGGCTTGAGTAAGGAGTCTTTGGATGACATATAATTGACTATTGAGACGCATCCCAGTGGATATGTGCATCACGCAATTCACATGTTATATACACAATTTCGAAAAGAAAGACAACAATTAAGTCTCGGGAATCTGACTTTAAAAGACCCTATTTGCCAATTTATAAGAAAATTGGATGGGAAGCTTGTCCCTAACGCATAGACGTCATTCAAGCCGTTACTTCCTGTAAATATTATTTTCTCTTTGTATTTATCTAATAATTATGATTTATTTTGTTATTTTCTTTTATTTTCTCTAACAGGATCCATATTGTTTGACTTTCATGATATATTTTACTGTTTAGCTAATAATTGTCATTTGGCAGATACTAGTGCTATTATTACTCACCCTTTTTCAGGTTCTATAAATTCAGCTCATCATTGCACTCTTGAAGACATCTAGAGTTGAGAAATAAAAAAAAATGGAAGCAACTTAAGAAGGCGAGTTGTAAATATATGTGTGTTTTGCGGTACTAGTGTTGATTCTAAGCCAGAATTTGTTGCAGCATCACATGAATTGGGTAGAGTCATAGCTGAAAGGAATATGCACTTAGTATATGATGGTGGCAATCTTGGACTAATGAGGATCATTTCAAGGGCTGTACAGGAAGGAGGTAGTCAAGTTCTGGGAATCATCCCAAAACTTTTGGCAGAGGCGAATCTTATAGGACCATCAAACGGAGAGGAACTTATCGTACCAGGTATGTCTGAACGATTGGTAGAAATGATTAACCGTGCTGATGCTTTTATTGCTTTTCCAGGTGGCTTGGGTACGATGGAGGAAATTTTTACAGTACTATCTTGGGTGAACTTGAACATATATCAGAAACCGATTGGACTGTTTAACGCTGATGGATTTTATGATTTTCTTTGCGTGTTTCTTGATGATGCCCGGAGAAATGGGTTCGTGTCGAAGCCTATAAAAGTTATCCTCTTCACTGCCATAACAACCCATGATTTAATTGACCAACTTTTAGCATTTAAACCACAAATTGACCATATCCTTTCCAAGATTAACTGGTCTGATAATGATCGTAGTAAGAAGCGTCGGATAAATCTGGATCTTAACCTTTAATTTCTTTTTAGACGTAGAATACCAACTAACGAGGTACAATCCTCTAAACTTTTCTTCTACTTTTTAAACATTGGGGACAATGTATCAATTAGGTTTGGGGGAGGGGAATAGTTAACTAGTATCTTGTAAATATTTTATTGTTGTGTTGTTTTTATTTGATTTTTAGTCAAAAATTTTCAATAATAAAAAATAAAAAAATATTTTAAATGAATGAAAAAATAAAAAAATATTTTGTGTTTTTGTATTTTTAACTCGACTAATCAGGTGAAATTGGTGTGAGATAGCTGTGTAAGGAATTTCAACTCCTGAGACGTATCTCAACCTATTTCGTAACAAGTTAATTTTTGTTTATTTCCTTTTGAATTATTTAATTTATGAATTCTCCATAATACTGATTAAATTGGATCTTGGTATGCTCAGTTGACAGGTATTATCAATATGCATGGTAACATACGACCATGAGTTGTAATTGAAAAGTTTGTAATATTCAGTGCTCTAGTTTAATTGGAGGAAGCATCTAAAAAAGTGATGGAATAAAAAAAAAAGAAACATCTGAGATCCGAGTAATTAAGCCTGTAGGGGTGTTTTAACACCTAGTGCCCTAAAGCCGACTGGCTTGAGAGTCACTGGCCCAAAGCTCGCTACATGGATTGAAGATGTCGTAAATAAAAAAAAAGACACATCTGAGATCCGAGTAATTAAATCTGTAAGGGTGTTTTAACACCTAGTGCCCTAAAGCCAACTGGCTTGGTAGTCACTGGCCCAAAGCTCGCTACATGGATTGAAGATGTAGTAAAAAAAAATATTCATGGCTAAAAAATATGTGAATTCTGATATAAGTTTAGGACAAAAAAATTACTCTCTTTTCAACTACACTTATGAATATTGTGGGCACAATGAGCTAATTAATACATTATTGGTTGTGTATATGGAGAATGGCAAAAATAATTGGAGAATTTACTTATTTGGTAATTTAGAAAGAAAGAAAACAACTACTAACTTGGATAAGAAGTTTCACTTGTTTAGTCACTAACTTGTTTATTTTCTTTTCTATTGTCTTTTAGTTTTTGTGTGCATTAGATTGACGTTTGTGGGTATCATTGATGTAAGCCCTCACGAGACTAAAACTCGTCCACTAGGGACACCTAGGGGTTTAAAGGCTTGTTGCATACGCTAAATGCAACCGTGGTCCCTACGAAAGTGGCTTAGTTTAATTTTATTTATTTATTGTATTTTGTTTTATTGTTTTGCTCGAGGACTAGCAAAATGTTAGGTTTGAGGGTGTGATGAGCAGAAAATATATCAATATTTACCGCCCCTTTTACTTAATATTTTGTATAGTTTCTCGAGTTTTATGAACGTTTTGATGTGTTTTAGTTTATTTTATAGATAAAATAAAATCGGGACTCAATGGAATCAATCAGGACGAAATATGGAACAAATAAGGGCAAAAAATGGACTTTACATTTGGATTTTGGAGGTTGGAAACTTCAAATGACGTTCTAACGAAGTACAATTTCATAAATTTCAACTTTGCGTAATTTTCATATTTTGGCTATAACTTTCTACTCCGATATCAGATTGAGGTTATTCAAGTTCCAAATTAAATAAGACTCAAAGATCTACAACTTTGACATTTATAATAATTTCGAATTCTGAATTTGTCAAGACCGAAATTGATAAAATATCCGTAAGTGTGTTATGTGTAATTATTAAAGTCATTTAAAAAAAAACATAATAAAAAAAATAAAAAATAGAAATTGTCAAACTTGGTGCCATGTTTTATGCCATGTTTGGTGGAGAAATTGGTGGAAGTCTTTAGATTTACCTATAAATACGAAGCTAAACTTTGTAAATTTTTCATTCTTTCTTTGGAGGAATTTCTCCATGAAAACCTAAAGGAAGGTGTCTTGTATATTTATTAAGTTTTCCTGTATTTTCTTTTTATTTGATTAATAAACTTTTGTGTGTTTTCATTTACAGCATGAGTAGGTAATCTCATTCTGCTGGGGTGACAGGGTAATACTTTTAATATAATAAATTAGATTAATCTCCCTTATTTTAATTAAAATTTGGATTAATTAGTTACCGCCTATATGGCCGATTTAGGTGACAACCTTATTTACCGCCTATATGGTCGGTTTTACATTCCAGACGTAGTTTCCGCCTATATGGTCGGTTGAGGTAATAACCTTGTTACCGCCTATATGGTCGGTTGGACTTAATTGAGACAAATGGAATTTTCGCCTTTATGGTATAGTTAAATATAATTAATTAATCGGTAAACATTGACAATAAGGGAGATTTCTAATTTTGAAATATTAAAAGTGGATCCTTTATCCCTAATATTTTCTTTCATTATTGTAATTTTACCGAGAAGTTGGGCCTCAAATTGACTAAATCGGGGAGTAGCATTAAGGTTGTCAATTTGACATCAAAGCAAGTTCAAGGCACTGTTGCAGGAGTGTCTATACAACTTGGCCAGTGGCATGGGTCATGCACGTTGATGGCAGTACCTTTAGATGACTTCGAGTTGATTTTGGGGAATCAGTTTTTCATCCAAGCCAAGGTTGTGGTGATGCCTTACTGGGCAGGTCTTCTGATTGGTGATGAGGACCAACCATGCTTTGTCTCTGCTGTTGGAAAAGAGTGTGGGAATAAACGGGATGAGGGACAATGGGAGTTTGTATCAGCCTTACAGATTGAGAGTGGGTTGAAGCGCGGGGAGGAAACATATTTGGAGGCCTCATAGAAGTCAAAGTGGGAAAGATAGTGGAGGTGTCTGATGCAGTTGCGGAACTATTGATGGAATACAAGGATGTAATACCTTCAGAGTTACCGAAGTCCCTTCTGCCTCGAAGACCTACTGACCACAAGAAAAAATTGGTCTCTGGTACCTTCCGCACCCAAGTACCTTACCGGATGAGTCCTTCGGAACTAGTTGAATTGCACAAGCAATTGGAAGAGTTGTTTGATGACGGAATGATCCAGTACTCTAAAGCTCCATATGGTGCGCCTTGTTTTATTCCAGAAGAAGCAAGATGGATCCTTCCGGATGTGTGTGGATTATCGGGCTTTGAACAAGGTAACGATTTAAAACAAGTATCCGATTTCATTGGTGGCAGATTTATTTGATCGTTTGTCCAATGAGTTCTACTTCAAGAAGGTGGATTTACGGTCTGGATATTGGCAAGTTTGAATTACCGAAGGGGATGGGGGGAATACTACTTGTGTGACAACGTACGAATCATATGAGTTTTTAATAATGGCTTTCAGACTTACTAATGCACCAGCTACTTTCTGCAAGTTAATGAATGATGTGTTATTTGAGTTTATGGACCGTTTTGTGGTTGTATATCTGGATGACATTGTAATATATAGTGAGACCCTTACTGATAATTTGAGATTGGTGTTGGAGAAACTGAGACATCATGCACTGTATGTTAAAATAGAGTAATGTGAATTTGTCCAACAAGAAGTGATGTTTCTTGGTCATTGGGTGAGTCAAGGGCAAGTTCGCATGGACGAGAGAAAAGTCCAGGCTATTCGGGATTGGCCTAGTCCTCCGAAAGTTGCTGAGTTGCGGTTATTTTTGGGATTGGCTAACTATTACCGCAAGTTCATCAAGGGATATACAAAGCGGGTGGCTCCCTCGACTAATTTTCTGAAAAATGAACAAAATTGGGTGTGAAGTGTGCAATGCCAGACGGCATTTGAGGATTTGAATGGGTGATCAGTGAAATCACACACGTAACGCAAGCGCATATATCGCTCAAGTAGTATAAAATGTATCGATCCCATAGGGACTTAATACCTTAGCTATCAATTTATGACGTTAAATGTTTACAAGTACCTAATAGATTGATTGTTGTTTGGATGGTGATTTTTGTTTGAAAACAAGTAAATAAAACAGTGCGAAAGTAAATTAAAGGAAAAATCAATATTATAAAACTATCTAGGGTTGTGAATCATTCCAATATCTTTTAAAGATGAAGTTGTGATCTCATGTTTGTACAATATATCAGTTTATTAACCTGGAACAAAAAAATATAGAAAAGCCTCTTCCGATGGTCAAATGCAAACACCCAGTGTAACCAAATTAACTATATTCCTATGTTAACCAAGTTATCTGAATTCATCAAGATTAATTTTCATTTATGGCTACCCCTGGCCGACAGGTATATTCTTATCCTGTTAGAAAATCTACCGAAGAGTCTCTTGCCCCAAGGTGAGATCGTGAGCTATTGAGTTTAAGGCTAAACCTAAAATCCATTTTCCAAGTTTATTTTAAGTTTACCAAATCAATTTGATTAATAGCCAGTTAACAAGAAGCATTAAGTGTAAGACTCAATAAATAAACCTTTATATTACCCAAGACATAAAATAACCAACTTTATAAACCGGTGAGATTGGAATTCATCACACCCCTAGATAATATGTTTAGTTACAAAACATACCAAAAATTACAAAATGCATAGTTAAACAGAATAACATAATGGAAAATTAAAAGGAAAGAAAATTTCAACAATAAAAGAAAATGCTGGAGCTAGGAGTTTCATTTTTAATACTTCAAATATAGATTACTCCCTTATCAATTAATCATTTCTTGAATTAATTATATTAAAACCGACCATATAGGCGGTGAATGTCTTTTATCCAAAGTCCAACCGACCATATAGGCGGTAACAAAATCATATAAACCGACCATGTAGGCGCTAACAAAGTTAGCACCTAAACCGACCATATAGGCGGAAACTAAGTCCATAATATAAAACCGACCTTATAGGCGGTAAATAATTAATTCAATTTACTTATTTAAATTAAGAGAGTAAATCTAAATTATTATATTAAAAGTTTCACCCAGACTCCAGCAAAAAGAGATTACCTACTCATGATGTAATTAAAAACACATAAAAATTTATTAAATAAATAAAGAGAAAATACAAGAAAACTTAAATAAACATGCAAGACACTTTCTTTTAGGTTTTCATGGAGAAATCCACCAAAGAAAGCATGAAAAATTTACAAAGTTTAGTTTGGTATTTATAGGCAAATATAAAGGCTTCCACAAATTTCTCCACCAAACATGACACCAAACATAGAACCAAACATGCACATTTGGTGGAAGTTTGACAATTTCCATTTTTTTATATTTTTTTTATGTTTGAAAATGACTTTAATAATTACACATAACAGACTTCCGAATTTTTCATCAATTTCGGTAATGAAAACTTCAGAATTAGAAAATCTTATAAACTTCAAAGTTGTATATCTTTGAGTTTTCTTCAATCTGGAACTTCAATCACCTCAATCCGATATCAGAATAAAACGTTATAGCCAAAATACAACAATTGCGCAAAGTTGAAATTTCCGAAATTGTACTTCGTTAGAATGCCATTTCAAGTTTCCAATCTCCAAAATCAAAATGTCAAGTCCAGTTTTTACCCTTATCTGTTCCACATTTCATCCTGATTGATTCCATTACGTCCCGATTTTATTTTATCTGCAAAATAAACTAAAACACATCAAAACGTTCATAAAACTCGAGAAACTATACAAAATATTAAGTAAACGGGGCGGTAAATATTGATATATTTTCCGCTTATCACACCCCCAAACCTAACATTTTGCTAGTCCTAGAGCAAACAACAAAATAAAATACAATAAACAATTAAAATTAAACTAAGCCACTTTTGTAGGGATCACGGTTACATTTAGCGTATGCAATAAGCCTTTAAACCCCTAGGTGTCCCTAGTGGACGAGTTGTAGTCTCGTGAGGGCTTACAGTAACGATACCCACAAACGTCAATCTAATGCACACAAAAGCAAAAAGACAAGAGAAAATAGAATAAACAAGTTAGTGACTAAACAAGTGAAACTTCTTATCCAAGTTAATAGATGTTTATTTTCTTTCTAAATTACTAAATAAGTAAATTCTCCGATTATTTTTACCATTCTCCATATACAGAACCAACAAAGTATTAATCAGCTCATTGTGCCCACAATATTCATAAGTGTAGTTGAAAAGAGAGTAATATTTTTGTCCTAAAGTTATATCAGAATTCACACATTTTTTAGCAATGGAATTTTTTCCTGATTTTTTTTATTTACAATATCTTTAATCCATGTAGCGAGCTTTAGGTCAGTGACTCCCAAGCCAGTTGGCTTTAGGACACTAGGTGTTAAGACACCCTTAAAGACTTAATTACTCGGATTTCAGATATCTTTCTTTTTTTTTTATTTATTTATTTACAATCTCTTCAATCCATGTAGCGAGCTTTGGGCCAGTGACTCCCAAACCAGTTGGTTTTAGGGCACTAGGTGTTAAAACATCTCTTCAGACTTAATCACTCGGATCTCAGATGTTTTTTTTAATAACATCTTCAATCCATGTAGCGAGCTTTGGGCCAGTGACTCCCAAACCAGTTGGTTTTAGGGCACTATGTGTTAAAACACCTCTTTGGACTTAATTACTCGGATCTCATATGTTTTTTTTTTAATTAATATACATAATTTTTTTAAAAAAAATTACATCGCTTTTTTAGATGCTTCCTCCAATTAAATTATAGCACTGCATATTACAAACTTTTCAATTACAACTCATTACCTTATGTTACCATGCATATTGATAATAATTGTCAATTGAGCATATGAAGATCCATTTTAGTCAGTATTATGGAGAATTCACAAATTAAATAATTCAAAAGGAAATAAATAAAAATTAACATGTTACGAAATAGGTTAAGATACGTCTTAGGAGTGGAAATTCCTTACTCAGCTATCTCAAACCAATTTCACATGATTAGTCAAATTAAAAACACAAAAACACAAAATATTTTTTTGTATTTTTTTTAAAATTTTTTAATTTTTTAGAATTTTTTTTAAAGAAAATTTTTGACTAAAAACAAAAAAAACAACATAACGAAAAATAAAAACAAGATACTAGTCAACTATTCCCCTCCCCCAAACCTAATTGAGACATTGTCCCCAATATCTAAAAAGTAGAAGAAGAGTTTAGAAAATAATATCTGGTTAGCTGAAATTCTACATCTAAAAAGAAAATTAAAGGTTAAGATCCAGATTTATCCGACGCTTCTTACCACGATCATTATCTGACCAGTTTATCTTGGAAAGGATAGGGTCAATTTGTGGTTCAAAGGCCAAGAGTTGGTCAATTAAATCATTGGTTGTTCTGGCAGTGAAAATGATATTTTTTTACAGGTTTTGAAACGAATCCATTTCTCCGGGCATCATTAAGAAACACACAAAGAAAATCATAAAATCTATCAGCATTAAACAATCCAATCGGTTTCTGGTGTATGTTCAAGTTTGCCCAAGATAGCACTGTAAAGATTTCCTCCATCGTGCCCAAGCCACCTGGCAAAGCAATAAAAGCATCAGCACGGTTAATCATTTCCACAAGTCATTCAGACATATCCGGTACAATACATTCATCTCTGTTTGATGGTCCTATAAGATTCGCCTCTGCCAAAGGTTTTGGGATGATTCCCAAAACTTGACTACCTCTTTCTTGTTCGGCCCTTGAAACGTACCCCATTAGTCTAAGATTGCCACCGCCATATACTAGGTGCATATTCCTTTCAGCTATGACTCTACCCAATTCATGTGATGTCGTAATGAATTCCGGCTTAGAACCAACACTAGTAACGCAAAACACACAGATGTTTACAACTCGTCTTCTTGAAGTTGCTTCCATTTTTTTATGTATTTCTTTCTCACATCTGGATGTCTTCAAGAGTGCAATGACGAGTTGAATTTATAGAACCTGAAAAATGGTGAGTAATAATAGCACTAGTACCTGCCAAATGACAATTATTAACTAAACAGTAAAATATATCGTGAAAGTCAAACAATATGGATCCTATTAGAGAAAATAAAATAAAATAACAAAATAAATCAAAATTATTAGATAAATACAAAGAGAAAATAATATTTACAAGAAGTAATGGCTTGAATGACGTCTATGCGTCAGGGACAAGCTTCCCATCCAATTTTCTTATAAATTGGCAAATAGGATCTTTTAAAGTCAGATTCCCGAGACTTTAAATGTTGTCTTTCTTTTCGAAACTGTGCATGTAACATGTGAATTACGTGATGCACATATCTACTGGAATACGTCTCAAGAGTCAATGATATGTCATCCAAAGACTCCTTAATCATGTCATCCCTAATGAATTTAATTTTATCTTCACGGTTATCAGACACCATTCCTAAAGAACGACAACGAGTATTACATGTCATGTGTGCACATTTATAGCAAACACCTAGTCTTTTAGCTCTTCTTTTCTTAGCATGAGTCCTTCTTCCTAAACCAGACAGATATGACATAAAAGAGTCGGAGGAATCACCTGCCAATCGGACCCGTGCTTCAATAATACATCGAATATCATTAGGAATACCTTTAATCATCAGTGATCTCATTCGTTCCAAGCGAGCTTTGTAGACTTTCATCAGAGAGTTTTGAGGGAGAGAAGGAAATTATTTGTGAAGATTTGCGAGAACGTCTTCCATCCTGAAATGTGACTTACCTACACAAATCAAACACACAAAAATAAAACACACCAAATTTTAATATATACACAAATTGCATGAGTTGCCTCCCTGCTAGCACTAAGTTTAACGTCGTCAGCTAGACATGACTGTCTGAACGTTTGGCTGGATCTGAAAGTGTGACACTTTCCTTTTAAGGCTCAAATGATTCTCCCCAGTAGTATTTGACACGCTTTCTTTTAACTTTGAAGGTTTTATTGGAGTTGGGATCACGTAACTCAACGGCTTTATCTGGTAAAACTTGGGTGATTAAGAATGGACCTGACCACCGTGATTTTAACCTCCCAGGGAAAAATTTCAACCTTGATTTGTTGAACAATACCTGCTGCCTCCAGTTGTATGCGCACTAACTTCTCATCATGTTTCTTCTTGGCATTTTCTTTGGATTATTTGGCATTCTCAAAAGGCTGTATGTGAAATTCTTCCAAATCGTTGAGTTGGTGGATCCTTTTCTCTTCATTTGCTTGTAGATCAAGATTTAACTTCTTCTGTGTTCAGTACGCTTCATCTTCAAGCTCCACAGGCAGATTGTATGCTTTAAGTTTGTCAGTGGAACTTTGCATTTCATCAGAGTTCTGGACTGTGCTATCTATCACATCAAGTCTGAAACATTCCTAATTCTTTTCGTCATTCGGGAATTTCATGGCTTTGAAAACATTGAATGTTACTTCTTGGTCATGTACCCTCATGGTTAGTTCACCTTTTTGTACATCAATAGTTGTTCGACCTGTAGCCAAGAATGGTCTCCCGAGGATGATGGGCACGTCTTCATCTTCTTCCAATTTATGTGATGTCGTAATGAATTCTGGCTTAGAACCAACACTAGTACCGCAAAACACACAGATGTTTACAACTCGTCTTCTTGAAGTTGCTTCCATTTTTTTATGTATTTTTTTCTCAAATCTGGATGTCTTCAAGAGTGCAATGACGAGTTGAATTTATAGAACCTGAAAAATGTTGAGTAATAATAGCACTAGTACCTGCCAAATGACAATTATTAACTAAACAGTAAAATATATCGTGAAAGTCAAACAATATGGATCCTATTAGAGAAAATAAAATAAAATAACAAAATAAATCAAAATTATTAGATAAATACAAAGAGAAAATAATATTTACAAGAAGTAATGGCTTGAATGACGTCTATGCGTCAGGGACAAGCTTCCCATCCAATTTTCTTATAAATTGGCAAATAGGATCTTTTAAAGTCAAATTCCGAGACTTTAAATGTTGTCTTTCTTTTCGAAACTGTGCATGTAACATGTGAATTACGTGATGCACATATCTACTGGAATACGTCTCAAGAGTCAATGATATGTCATCCAAATACTCCTTAATCATGTCATCCCTAATGAATTTAATTTTATCTTCACGGTTATCAGACACCATTCCTAAAGAACGACAACGAGTATTACATGTCATGTGTGCACATTTATAGCAAACACCTAGTCTTTTAGCTCTTCTTTTTCTTAGCATGGGTGCTTCTTCCTAAACCAGGCAGATATGACACAAAAGAGTCGGAGGAGTCACCTGCCAATCGGACCTGTGCTTCAATCATACATCGAATGTCATTAGAAATACCTTTGATCATCAGTAATCTCATTCGTTCCAAGCGAGCTTTATAGACTTTCATCAGAGAGTTTTAAGGGAGAGAAGGAAATTATTTGTGAATATTTGTGAGAACGTCTTCCATCCTGAAATGTGACTTTACCTACACAAATCAAACACACAAAAATAAAACACACCAAATCTTAATATATACACAAATTGCATGAGTTGCCTCCCTGCTAGCGCTAAGTTTAACGTCGTCAGCTATACATGCTGTCTGAACGTTAGGCTGGATATGAAAGTGTGACACTTTCTTTTTGTCACTCAAATGATTCTCCCCAGTAGTGCTTGACACACTTGCTTTTAACTTTGAAGGTTTTATTAGAGTTGGGATCACGTAACTCAACGGCTTTATCTGGTAAAACTTGGGTGATTAAGAATGGACCTGACCACCGTGATTTTAACCTCCCAGGGAAAAATTTCAACCTTGATTTGTTGAACAATACATGCTGCCTCCAGTTGTATGCGCACTAACTTCTCATCATGTTTCTTCTTGGCCTTTTCTTTGTATTATTTGGCATTCTCAAAAGGTTGTATGTGAAATTCTTCCAATTCGTTGAGTTGGTGGAGCCTTTTCTCTTCAGTTACTTGTAGATCAAGATTTAACTTCTTCTGTGTGCAGTACGCTTCATCTTCAAGCTCCATATGTAGATTGTATGCTTTAAGTTTGTCAGTGGAACTTTGCATTTCATCAGAGTTCTGGACTGTGCTATCTATCACATCAAGTCTGAAACATTCCTCCTTCTTTTCATCATTCAGGAATTTCATGGCTTTGAAAACATTGAATGTTACTTCTTGGTCTTGTACCCTCATGGTTAGTTCACCTTTTTGTACATCAATAGTTGTTCGACCTGTAGCCAAGAATGGTCTCCCGAGGATGATGGGCACGTCTTCATCTTCTTCCATGTCAAGGATAATAAAATATGTTGGGAAAATGAATTTGTCGACTTTGACCATCACATCTTCAACTACACCTCTTGAAAATGTGAGCGTTCTATCATCAAGTTGCAAAGAGATTGAGGTGGGCATTGCTTCTCCAATCTGCAGTTTCATGTAAATGGAAAATGACATCAATTTAATACTAACACCTAAATCACACAAAGCCTTACCGAAGTTGTGTTTTCCTATGGTGCAAGGGATAGTGAAACTGCCAGGATCTTCAACTTAGGGGGAAGCTTCCTCTGAATGATGGCGCTGCATTCTTCTGTCAATGCTATTATCTCGTAATCTCCCAATCTTCGATTTCGTGACAGAATATCTTTCATGAATTTGAAATATCTGGGAATTTGTTCCAATGCTTCTTTAAATTTAATGTTGATATGCAGCTTTTTAAAGATCTACAGGAATCGAGCAAACTGCTTTTCCAGTTTATTTTTCTGGAGACGCTGTGGAAATGGTGGAGGTGGAGTGAATTTTTCTCGATCATTTGATTTTGCTTCTTTTTCCTCCATTTGTGGCTCTGTTTCGCTGCTTTATTTTAGAACTTCATCAGTGGATGCTTTGATTCCAACATCTTTGTTGATCTCAGTACCGCTTTTCAAAGTGATGGCATGACATTGTTCTTTCCCCATGTTCCTTGGATTTGGTTTTGTGTTGCTAGGAATGGTAAGTTGCGGTCTGTAACTCTTAGCATTGGCTAGTTGTCCTATTTGATTTTCCAGTGCCTTTATAGAAGTAATTATGCTTTGATTCAATGCTGATTGGGCTTGAAATATAGCTTCATTTAATGCTGCTTGATTTTCAATTAATGCTGCTTGATTTTGAAACATAGCATCATATTTGGCTTCTTGCTTTTTCATCTGGGCAAGCAAATCTTCTATTTCTGGCTTCTTCTCATACTTATGGCTTTGATTTTGCTGTCGGAATCCTGAAGGTGGATTGTTCATTTGCCCTGAATTATTGTTCCATGCGAAATTGGGATGATTCCTCCACCATGGGTTGTAGGTGTTGGAATATAGATTGTTCCCCTGTCTGTTGAAATTACTGACATAGTTCACCATCTCATCATTTTGGTTGTAAGACTCTGCCTCTGGTGCTCCTTGACCGATGTGATCACACTCGTATAACGCAAGCACATGTATCGTTCAAGTAGTATAAAATGTATCGATCCCACGAGGACTTAATACCTAATCTATTAATTTTTGAAGCCAAATGTTTACAAGTATCTAATAGATTTGTTGTTTGATTGGATGGTGACTTTAAAATAAAACAAGTAAATAAAATAGCGTGAAAGTGAATTAAAGGTAAAATCAATATTATTAAACTATATAGGGTTGTGAATCCTTCCAATATCTCTTAAAGATGAATGGTTATCTCATGTTTGTGCAATAAAACAGTTTATTAACCTGGAAAACGAAATTATGCAAAAGCCTCTGTCGATGGTCAGATGCAAATACCCAGTATAACCCAATTAATCATATGTCTATGTCAACCAAGTTACCTGAATTCATTAAGATTAAGTTCCAATTGTGGCTACCCCCGCCCGACAAGTATATGTCTATTCTGGAAGGAAATCTATTAAGGGGTATCTAATCCTTAAGGGAGATCGTGGGCTATTAAGTATAAGGCTAAAACCTAGAATTCCTTTGTCAAGTTTATTTTAAGTTTTCAACACAATCTTATTAATAGCCAGTTAACAAGAAACATTAAGCTTAAGACTTAATAAATAAACCTTTATATTACCCAAACTATAAAATAACCCCTTATAAACCGGTGATATTGGAATTCATCACAACCCCAGATAACGGGTTTAGTTACGACACATATCTAAGGCTAGTAAAAGCTTAAATAAAGTAAATGACATAAAATAAATACTGAAAATTAAAAAAGTAAATAAAACAATAAAGAAAATGATGGGGTTAGATGATCCACTTTTATTACTTCTAATTTAGATATCTCACTTATTATAATATATAAACTTTACGTGATATTACCAACCGACCATATAGGCGCTATCCTGATTAAGTCAAATTTATAATTAATTCCAACCGACCATAAAGGCTGTATCCAATTTAGTCAGGTTAAAATCAATTTAATTAAGTCCAACCGACCATAAAGGCGGTATCCCATTAAGTCAGATTTTAAATAGTTTATATATTATAATTAAGGGAGATTAATCTAAATATTAGTAATAAAAGCTTAACCTTTAACCCCAGCAGAGGGGAGTTATTTCCTCATGCTGAAAAATAAAATAAAGACAGAAAAGTAAAATAAAGAAAGAACTATTGCGTAAGTTAAAATAAATTAAATACAAAAAGATGTAAATAAACAAGCAAGATACAATCTTCTCAGTATTCTTAAGGAATTCCTCATAAGAAAGTATGAAATGAAATTCTGAAATCGACTTCAATTTATAGGCAAAGTTTGGCCTCATGAGTCGCGACGCGTGGAACATTGCGCGTCGCGATACGCCGTCGATTAAACGAGATCGTGACACATGGCGTCGACAGGGACGACATCTGAATTATGTTTTGGCATCGCGACTCCAAATGCTTTCGCGTTGCGACTCTGTCTTCATCATGACATCAGCAATGATCTGTTTCAATGATGAGTGTCGGCAGCATGTGATGGTGACACGTGTCCGACGCACGTTAGCAAGATTGTTGTGATGTTGACACGTGGCAGGCGCATGTTAGCCAGTCTGCTGTGATTCTGACATGTGTTTGGCGCACGTTAGTGGTGAATGATAGCAGTCGATGTATTTTAGCACGCACATTTTAGCAAACAGCGTATTTTAGCAGGAATTTACATTTTTGCCCTTTTTGTCTGTTTTTCGCTATTTTGGCCCCGAATTGATTCCAAAGAGTCCTGTTATTTTATTTATCTTCAAAATAACACAAAACACATCAAAATATTCACAAAACTCAAGAAACTATGCAAAATATTAAGTAAAAGGGACGGTAAATATTGATATATTTACCGCTTATCACACCCCCAAACTTAACATTTTGCTAGTCCTCGAGCAAAATAACAAAATAAAATGCAATAAACAACATTAACATAAAATTAAACTTGGCCATTTTCATAGGGATCACGGTTGCTTTTAGCGTATGCAACAAGCCTTTAAACCCCTAGGTGTCCCTAGTGGACGAGTTGTAGTCTCGTGAGGGCTTACAGTAACGATACCCACAAACGTCAATCTAATGCACACAAAAGCAAAAAGACAAGAGAAAATAGAATAAACAAGTTAGTGACTAAACATGTGAAACTCCTTATCCAAGTTAGTAGTTGTTTTATTTCTTTCTAAATTACTAAATAAGTAAATTCTCTGATTATTTTTACCATTCTTCATATACACAAGCCAACAAAGTATTAGTCAAATCATTGTGCCCACAATATTCATAAGCGTAGTTGAAAAGAGAGTAATATTTTTGTCCTAATGTTATATTAGAATTCACACCTTTTTAGCAATGGAACATTTTTCTGATTTTTTTTTTTTTGCGTAAAATAAATAAAGCAACATCTTTAATCCATGTAGCGAGCTTTGGGCTAGTGTCTCCCAAACCAGTTGGCTTTAGGGCACTAGGTGTTAAGACACCCCTACGGACTTAATTACTCAGATTTCAGATGTCTCTTTTTATTTTTATAACATCTTTGATCCATGTAGCGAGCTTTGGGCCAATGACTCCCAATCTAGTTGGCTTTAGGGCACTAGGTGTTTAAACACCCCTACAGACTTAATTACTCGGATCTCAGATGTTTATTTATTTTTTTTTATTTTACTTTTTTTATTCCATCGCTTTTTTAAAGCTTCCTCCAATTAAACTAGAGCATTGAATATTACAAACTTTTCAATTACAACTCTTGTCGGTATGTTACCATGCATGTTGATAATACCTGTCAACTGAGCATAAGAAGATCAATTTTAGTCAGTTTTATGGAGAATTCACATATTAAATAATTCAAAAGGAAATAAATAAAAATTAACTTGTTGCGAGCTAGATTGAGATATGTCTCATGAGTGGAAATTCCTTACACAACTATCTCACACCAATTTCACCTGATTAGTTAAGTTAAAAAAATGGACAAAAACACAAAATATTTTTTTATTAATTTTTTAATTTTTTTGAATTTTTTTTTTTGAAAATCTTTGACTAAAAATAACACAATAAAAATAAGACACTAGTCAACTATTCCCTCCCCCAAACCTAAATGAGACATTGTCCCCAATATCTTAAAAAGTAGAAGAAGAGTTTAGAAAATAGTATTTGGTTAGCTAAAATTATACATCTAAAATGAAAATTAAAGGTTAAGATCCAGATTTATCCGACGCTTTTTACCACGATCATTATCAGACCAGTTTATCTTGGAAAGGATATGGTCAATTTATGGTTTAAAGGCTAAAATTTGGTCAATTAAATCATGGGCAGTTCTGGCAGTAAAGATGAGATCTTTTACAGGTTTTGACATGAACCCATTTCTCCGGGCATCCTCAAGAAACACACAAAGAAAATCATAAAATTCATCAGCATTAAATAGTTCAATCGGATCCTGGTGTATGTTCAAGTTCGCCCAAGATAGCACTGTAAAAATTTCCTCTATCGTGCCCAAGCCACATACCTGGCACGATTAGTTCCTCTCTGTTTGATGGTCCTATAAGATTTGCCTCCGCCAAGGGTTTTGGGATGATTCCCAGAACTTGACTACCTCATTCTTGTACAGTATTTGAAACGATCCCCATTAGTCCAAGATTTCCACCACCATATACTACGTGCATATTCCTTTCATCTATGACTCGACCCAATTCATGTGCTGCCTCAACGAACTCTGGCTTAGAACCGACACTAGTGCCACAAAATACACATATATTTACAACTCGTCTTCTTGAAGTGGCTTCCATTTTTTTTTTTAAATTTCTTTCTCAAACCTAGATTCCTTCAAGAGTGCAATGATGAGTTGAATTTATAATACCTGAAAAAAGGTGAGTAATAATAGCATTAGTACCTATCAAATGACAATTATTAGCTATACAGTAAAATAAATCGTGAAAGTCAAAAAGTCTGGATCCTGTCGGAGAAAATAAAAGAAAATAACAAAACAAATTACAATTATTAGTTAAAGACAAAGAGATAATAATATTTACAAGAAATAACGGCTTGATTGATATCTATGTGTTAGGGTTAAGCTTCACATCCAATTTTCTTTTAATTGGCAAACATGGTCTTTTAGAGTCAGATTCCCGAGACTTAAATGTTGTCTTTCTTTACTAAATTGTGTATATAACATGTGAATTGCGTGATACACATATCCACTGGGATGCATCTCAAGAGTCAATGATATGTCATCCAAAGAATCCTTACTCAAGTCATCCTTAATGAATTTAATTTTATCTTCACAGTTATCAGACACCATTCCTAAAGAATGACAAAGAGTATTACATGTCATGCGTGCACATTTATAGCAAACACCCATTTTTTTAGCTCTTCTCTTTTTAGCATAGGTGATTCTTCTTAAACCAGACAGATATGAAACAAAATAGTCAGATGACTCACCTGCCAATCAAACTCGTGCTTCAATAATCCAACGAATGTCATTAGGAATACCTTTGAGCATCAGCAGTCTCATTCGTTCTAAGGGAGCTTTATATACTTTATCAGAGAGTTTTTAGGGAGAGAAGGAAATTACTTCTGAAGATTTGTGAGAACTTATTCCATCCTGAAATATGACTTTACCTACAAAATTAAACACATAAAAATAAACTTATCAAATCTGAATATATACATAAATTGCATGGGTTGCCTCACAGCTAGCGTTAAGTTTAACGTCATCATCTAGAAATGACTGCCCCAACGTTAGGTTGGATCGTAAAGTGTGACACTTTCTTTTTGTTGCTTAAATGATTCTCCCCAATAGTGCTTGACATGCTGACTGTTAACTTTGAATGTATCATTGGTGTTGGGATCAAGTAACTCAACAGCTCCATATGCTAAAACCTGAGTGATCACAAATGGACCTGACCATCTTGATTTCAGCTTTCCACGGAAAAGTTTCAATCTTGAATTGTATAACAACACCTGATGCATTGGTTCCAATTGTCTGCGCACTATTTTTTGATCATGCCATTTCTTGGTATTTTCTTTGTATAATCTGGCATTCTCATAAGCCTGTAGGAGAAATTCCTCCAATTCATTGAGTTGATGGAGCTGTTTCTCTCCTACTGCTTGTGGATCAAGATTTCACTTCTTCAGTGCCCAATACGCTTTATGTTCAAGCTCCACTAACATATGGCACACTTTCCCAAACACCATTCGATATGGGGACATACCAATGTGGGTGTCTTGTAAGCTGTCCGTTAAGCCCATAATACGTCATCCAATTTTGTAGACCAGTCCCTCATTGTTGATCCAACGGTTCTTTCTAAGATTCTTTTGATCTCCCTGTTTGAAACTTCAACTTGTCCATTTAATTGTGGATGGTAGGCAGTGGCAACTTTATGATAGGAGTGCATCAAAGTATATGTTCCAGAAATGTGTGCCACCATCACTGATAATTGCCCGAGGTGTTCCGAAGCGAGTGAAAATATTCTTTCTAAGGAATTTTATCACCACTTTTGAATCATTTAATGGCAGTGTTATGGCTTCAACCCATTTATAGACATAGTCAACTGCAACTAGTATGTACATGTTATCGAATGATGGAACAAAGGGTCCCATAAAATCAATCCACTATACATCAAATATCTCAACTTCCAGAATATTTTGCAGAGGTCCTTCATTTCTTCTCGAAATATTTCCCGTTCTCTGGCACCTGTCACATTGAAGAGCAAATAAGTAAGCATCATTAAACATAGTGAGCCAGAACAAACCCGATTGTAGGACTTTGGCTGCAATTTTATTTCGGTTGAAGTGTCCGCCGTATGGTGATGAATGACAATGCTGCAAGACACTATTGACCTCATCATGTGGAACACAACGTCTCAATAATTGATCAGTATATCATTTGAACAGGTACGACTCATCCCAGACATAATGCTTGACTTCTTTGAAGAACTTCTTTCGTTGCTGATGTGTCCATTCCAACGACCATTTTCCCAATACTATGTAGTTTACATAGTCAGCATACCAAGGGACATCATGTTATTTCATGGCAAATTGTTCATCTGGAAAAGTTTCTTTGATTATCAGTTCATGGCCATCTGTTTCTCCATTCTCGAACCTCGTTAAGTGATCTGCCACTTGGTTTTCTATTCCTTTCCTGTCTAGGATCTCCACGTCAAATTCTTGCAGTAGAAGCACCCAACAGATCAATCTGGGTTTGGCATCTTTCTTCGCGATTAGGTATTTAATTGCTGAATGATCTGTGTGGACCACTACTTTGAGACCCAGCAGATAGGAGTGGAATTTATCAAAAGCAAACAAAACTACGAGCAACTCATTTTCAGTTGTTGTGTAGTTGAGTTGAGCTTCATTCAGAGTTATGCTGGAGTAGTAAATTGTATGGAAAATTTTTACTTTACGTTGTCCCAAAACTGCACCTACAGAAAAATCACTAGCATCATACATCACCTCAAATGGAAGTCCAGTCCGGTGCTACTATGATGAGAGTAGAGATCAACTTTTGTTTCAGGATCTCAAAAGCTTCGTGGCATTCTTTGGTGAAGTTGAAAGACACATCTTTCCCAGAAGATTGCACAAAGGTTTAGCAATCTTTGAGAAGTCTTTGATAAATCTCCTTTAAAAACCTGCATGTCCGAGAAAACTCCGAATCCCTTTATCAGATATTGGTGGAGGTAATTTTTCAATTGTCTCGATCTTTGCTTTGTCTACCTCGATTCCCTTTTGTGAAATCCGATGTCCCAGGACAATACTTTTCTGCACCATGAAGTGGCATTTCTCCCAGTTGAGTACCAGGTTGGTATCTTCACACCTTTGTAACACCTTTTCCAGATTTTGTAAGCAGTGGTCGAACGAGTCTCCAAACACATAAAAATCATCCATGAAAACCTCCATACTTTGTTCCAGCATGTCTGAGAAGATGGCCATCATGTCGTTGAAATGTGGGAGGAGCATTACATAGTCCAAATGGAATTCTGCGGAAAGAAAAAGTTCCATATGGACATGTAAAAATGGTTTTCTCCTGATCTTCTGGGGCGATGGCAATCTGATTGTACCCCGAGTATCCATCCAGAAAATAATAGAACTCATGTCCCGCTAATCTATCTAGCATTTGGTCAATGAATGGTAACGAGAAATGATCTTTCCTTGTTGTTTTGTTTAGTTTCTTTTAGTCCATGCATACTCTCCATCCAGTCACTGTTCTTGTTGGAATCATCTCGTTCTTTTCATTTGTGACTACAGTAATTCCTCCTTTCTTTGGCATACATTGCATAGGACTCACCCAAATGCTGTCAGAGATGGGGTAAATGGTGTCGGCATCCAACCATTTGATAATTTCTTTCTTCACAACCTCCTTTATGATTGAATTTAGTGTCTTTTGATGCTCCACTGTGAGTTTGTACTCGTCGTTCATCAAAATTTTATGCATGCAAAATGATGGACTAATGCCTCGAAGGTCTGCTATAGTCCAGCCAATGGCTTTCTTGTGTTCTCGTAACACTCTCAGCAACTTATCTTCATGTTCCAATGTTAGCGAATAAGAAATAATCCCAGGTAAATCAAAAGTGTTTCCTAAGAATGCATACCTGAGATGGATCGGAAGTAGCTTTAGCTCCAGCTACGGTGGTTCTTCAATCGAATGCTTGATTCGCTCCTTTTTCGGTAGTTCCAAACTTTCCACCTGTGGTTTCAATTTGAAGCGAAATGGTCTGTCAAGATAGTTGATACATTCTATAATTTCATCATCTAGCTCGTTGTCAGTCATGTTGGTGATGCAAGCTTCAAGTTTATCTGTGGGAGGTGGCATTGCATCAGTATCCTGGATGAGACTATATACAACATTAATTCTGAAACATTCCTCTTCCTTTTCATCACTCGGGAATTTCATGGCTTTTAAAACATTAAAGGTAACTTCTTGGTCCTACACTTTCATGGTTAGTTATCATTTTTGTACATCAATAACAGTTCGACATGTAGCCAAGAATGGTCTCCGAGGATGATAGGTACATCTTTATCTTCCTCCATGTCACGGATAATGAAATTTGCTGGAAGAATGAGTTTGTCGACTTTGAACTACACCTCTCAGAAATGCGAGTGTTCTATCAGCAAGTTGCAGAGAAACTGAGGTGGACATTGCTTCTCCAATTTGTAGTTTCCTGTAAATCGAAAAAGGCATCAAATTAACACTAGCACCTAAATCACAGAAAGCTTTTCCGATGTAATGTTCACCTATAGTGCACGGGATGGTGAAACTGCCAGGATCTTTCAATTTTGGGGGAAGTTTCCTCTGAATGATGGCGCTGCATTCTTCTGTCAATACTATTGTCTCATAATCTCCCAATCTCCATTTTTATGACAAAATGTGTTTCATGAATTTAACATAGCTGGGCATTTTTTCCAACGCTTCTGCAAATGGAATGTTGATATGCATCTTTTTGAAGACCTCCAAGAATCGAGCAAACTACTTGTCCAGTTTGTTTTTCTGGAGACGCTGTGGAAAATGTGGAGGTGGAGTGAATCTTTCTCGATCATTTTCCTTTGCGTCTTTTTCCTCCATCTGTGGAATTTATTCTTTTGGAACTTCCTCAATGGATGCCTTGATTCCAATATCTTTGTTGATTTCAGTACCGCTTTTCAAAGTGATGGCTTAACATTGCTCCTTCCCTTTGTTCCTTAGATTTGGTTCTGTGTTGCTTTTCCTTTTGGCGGTCTGTAACTCTGAGCATTGGCCAGTTGTCCCATTTGATTCTCCAGTGCTTTAATATATGCTGATTGGCTTTGATTGAATGTTGTTTGGGCTTGAAACATAGCATCGTATTTGGCTTCTTGCTTTTTGAACATCTCTACAAGCATTTCTTTTATTTCTGGTTTTTTTTTTCATACTCCTGGCCTTTGTTCTGTTGTTGGAATCCGGGTGGTGGATTGTTATTTTGCCCTGAATTGTTGCTCCATGCGAAATTGGGATGATTCCTCCACCCTGGATTGTAGGTGTTGGAATATGGATTTCTCCCCTGTCTGTTGAAATTGTTGACATAATTCACCATCTCATCATGTTGGTTTGTCTCTGGTGCACCTCCATATGGTGAATTTGTGGCACCGGCTATGTTTACAACTTGCGGGCTAAGTGTTTCCATGAATTTGCACATATGTTCCAGCTTGGCATTCATTGTTGTGTTGGCTCCAACTTCGTGGATTTCTGCTATTCGTTGAATCATACTCATTTCTGTTGGCCACAAGGAATTATTGTTGGCCATTCCTTCGATTAGGTCCCAGGCCTGATCCTCTCCTTCTACTATGAAAGCTCCTCCAGCAGCAGCATCAATTGTAGTTCTCATCAGTCCAGAAAGTCCATTATAGAAGGTTTGGACTTGTAGCCACTTTGCAATCTCATGGTGAGGATATTTCCGGAACAATTCCTTGTATCTTTCCCAAGCTTCGCAGAGGGATTTTGAGTCATGTTGTACAAATGATGTAATGTCATTCCTCAGTTTTGCAGTTCTGGCTGGTGGAAAGTATTTTGCAAGGAATTTTGTGGCTAGAGTGTTCCAAGTTGTGATGGAATCTGCTGGTAGTGAATGTAGCCAAGCCTTACCTCTGTCTTTTAAGGAATATGGAAAAACACGCAGTCTCATTGCTTTTTCAGCCGCTCGGTTGTAATTGAAAGTGCCGCAAACTTCCATGAAGTTGCTGATGTGGGCATTAGGATCTTCAGTTGCATTCCCCCCAAACTGAATTGATTGTTGTATCATCTGAATGCATATTTTGATGTCACACGTATTTTCTGGTAAGGGAGGAAGTACAATACATGAAATGAAGCCGTCAACCACCGGAATAGTTCTGTCTCGAATGGGAATTGGTGGTGCAACTTCCAAAGGTTCAGGTTCCATGTTGATGATTGATTCTTGTCCTTCTCGCCTTTCCTTCTCATCTGTCTGATAGTTGTATCAATTTCTGGATCAAGCAACAATTTTTAAAGCTTCTGGTTCATCTCAAGTAGTCACTGAG
Organism: Zanthoxylum bungeanum; assembly: GCA_019454045.1. Classification (NCBI taxonomy): domain Eukaryota; kingdom Viridiplantae; phylum Streptophyta; class Magnoliopsida; order Sapindales; family Rutaceae; genus Zanthoxylum; species Zanthoxylum bungeanum. Next base: position 99,844 of record SKCR01032795.1, on the reverse strand, counting down.
AACCTAAAACATAAGAAAACAGAAATAATACGTAAAATCAAATTAGACACAAGTAAAGGTATCTAACCCCAAAATTAATAATGAAAGAAAAATAAGTCCCCGGCAACGGCGCCAAAAACTTGACCGGCGTGATCACACACGTATAACGCAAGCGCACATATCGTTCAAGTAGTATAAAATGTATCGATCCCATGAGGACTTAATACCTAAGCTATTAATTTATGAAGCCAAATGTTTACAAGTATCTAATAGATTTGTTGTTTGATTGGATGGTGACTTTAAACTAAAACAAGTAAATAAAATAGTGTGAAAGTGAATTAAAGGTAAAATCAATATTATTAAACTATATAGGGTTGTAAATTTCCAATATCTTTTAAACATGAAGTGGTTATCTTATGTTTGTGCAATATAACGGTTTATTAACCTGGAACAAGAAATTATGCAAAAGCCTATGTCGATGGTCAGATGTAAATACCCAGTATAACCCAATTAATCATATGTCTATGTCAACCAAGTTACCTGAATTCATTAAGATTAAGTTCCAATTGTGGCTACCCCTGCCCGACAGGTATATGTCTATCCTGGAAGGAAATCTATTAAGGGGTATCTAATCCTTAAGGGAGATCGTGGGCTATTAAGTATAAGGATGAAACCTAAAATTCCTTTGTCAAGTTTATTTTAAGTTTACCAAATCAATCTTATTAATGGCCAGTTAACAAGAAGCATTAAGCTTAAGACTTAATAAATAAACCTTTATATTACCCAAACTATAAAATAACCCCTTATAAACCGGTGATATTAGAATTCATCACAACCCCAAATAACAGGTTTAGTTACGATACATATCTAAGGCTAGTAAAAGCTTAAATAAAGTAAATGACATAAAGTAAATACTGGAAATTAAAAATGTAAATAAAACAATAAAGAAAATGATGGGGGTTAGATGCTCCACTTTTATTACTTCTAATTTAGATATCTCCCTTATTATAATATATAAACTTTGCATGATATTACCAACCGACCATATAAGCAGTATCCTGATTAAGTCAAATTTATAATTAATTCCAACCGACCATAAAGGCGGTATCCAATTTAGTCTGGTTAAAATCAATTTAATTAAGTCCAACCGACCATAAAGGTGGTATCCCATTAAGTCAGATTTTAAATAGTTTATATATTATAATTAAGGGAGATTAATCTAAATATTAGTAATAAAAGCTTAACATTTAACCCTAGCAGAAGGGAGTTATCTCCTCATGCATAAAAATAAAATAAAGACAGAAAAGTAAAATAAAGAAAGAACTATAATGTAAATTAAAATAAATTAAATACAAAAAGCTGTAAATAAACAAGCAAGATACAATCTTCTCAGTATTCTTAAGGAATTCCTCATAAGAAAGTATGAAATGAAATTCTGAAATCGGCCTCAATTTATAGGCAAAGTTTGGCCTCATGCGTCGCGACGCGTGGAACATTGCGCGTCGCGATACGCCGTTGATTAAACGAGATCGTGACACGTGGCGTCGGCAACGACGGCATCTGAATTATTGGTTTGGCATCGCGACTCCAAATGCTTTCGCGTCGCGACTCTGGCTTCATCATGACATCATCAATGATATGTTTCAATGATGAGTGTCGACATCATGTGATGGTGACACTTGTCCGACGCACGTTAGCAAGATTACTGTGATGTTGACACGTGGCAGACGCATGTTAGCAAGTGCGCATGTTAGCAAGTCTGCTGTGATTGTGACATGTGTCTGGCGCACGTTAGTGGTTCATGATAGCATTCGGTGCATTTTAGCACGGCGTATTTTAGCAGAAAATTTACATTTTTGCCATTTTTGTCTGTTTTTCGCTGTATTGGCCCCGAATTGATTCAAAGAGTCCTATTATTTTATTTATCTATAAAATAACACAAAAAACATCAAAATATTCACAAAACTCAAGAAACTATACAAAATATTAAGTAAAAGGTATGGTAAATTTTGATATATTTATCGTTTATCACTCCTCCATATGGTGAACTTGTGGATCCAATATTGTCTTGCATACTAAGAGTTTCCATGAATTTGCATATCTTATCTAGCATGGCATTCAATACGCTGTTGGCTCCAACTTAGTAAATTCCTGCTATTTGTTGAATCATGCTCCTTTCTTTTGGCCACAAAGAATTATTGTTGGTCATTTCTTCAATTAGGTCACAAGTTTGATCCTATTCTTTTGCCATTAAAGCTCCTCCTGCAGCAGCATCAATTTTAGTTCTCATTAGTCCAGAAAGTCCATTATAGAAGGTTTGGACTTGTAGCCACTTTGCAATCTCATGTTGAGGATATTTTCGGAGCAATTCCTTGTATCTTTCCTAAGCTTCGCAGAGGGATTATGAATCATGTTGCACAAGGGATGTTATGTCATTCCTCGACTTTACTGTTCTGGCTGGGGGAAAGTACTTTGCAAGGAATTTGGTGGCTAGAGTGTTCCAAGTTGTGATGGAACCTGCTGGTAATGAATGTAACCAAGCTTTAGCTCTATCTTTCAAAGAATATGGGAACACACGCAGTCTCATTACTTCTTCAGCCACTCGGTTGTAATTGAATGTGCCGCAAACTTCCAGGAAGTTGTTGATGTGGGCTTTAGGATCTTCAGTTGCATTCCCCCCAAACTGATCTGACTATTGTATCATCTGAATGCATGTTTTGATGTCACACGCATTTGATGGTAATGAAGGAAGTACAACACATGAAATGAAGCCGTCAACCACCGAAATAGTTCTGTCTCGAATGGGAATTGGTGGTGAAACCTCCAAAAGTTTAGGTTCTTGATTGTTCATGTTGATTAGTGCTTCTTGACCTTCTTGTCTTTCCCTTCTCAACTGTCTGATTGTTCTTTCAATTTCTGGGTCAAACGGACGGATTTCAAAGCTTCTGGTTCTTCTCATGTAGTTTATGAGAATTTGAAACACAAGAAAACAGAAATAATAAGTAAAAATAAATTAGACACAGGTAAAGGTATCTAACCTCAAAATTAATAGTGAAAGATAAATAAGTCTCTGGCAACAGCGCCAAAAACTTGATCGGTGAAATCACACACGTAACGTAAGTGCACGTATCACTCAAGTAGTATAAAATGTATCGATCCCATGAGGATTTAATACCTTAGCTATCAATTTATGACGTTAAATGTTAACAAGTACCTAATAGATTGATTGTTGTTTGGATGGTGATTTTTGTCTGAAAACAAGTAAATAAAACAGTGCGAAAGTAAATTAAAGGAAAAATCAATATTATAAAACTATCTAGGGTTGTGAACCATTCCAATATCTTTTAAAGATGAAGTGGTGATCTCATGTTTGTACAATATATCGGTTTATTAAACTGGAACATAAAAATATGGAAAAGCATCTTCCGATGGTCAGATGCAAACACCCAGTGTAACCCAATTAACTATATTTCTATGTTAACTAAGTTATCTGAATTCATTAAGATTAAGTTCCAATTATGGCTACCCCCGCCCGACAAATATATTCCTATCCTGTAAGGAAATCTATCGAAGAGTCTCTTGCCCCAAGGTGAGATCGTGAGCTATTGAGTCTAAGGCTAAACCTAAAATCCCTTTTCCAAGTTTATTTTAAGTTTACCAAATCAATCTTATTAATGACCAGTTAACAAGAATAATTAAGCTTAAGACTCAATAAATAAACCTTTATATTACCCAATACATAAAATAACAAACTTTATAAACCGGTGATATTGGAATTCATCACACCCTTAGATAATATGTTTAGTTACAAAACATACCTAAAATTACAAAATGCATAGTTAAACAGAATAGCATAATGGAAAATTAAAAAGTAAAGAAAATTTCAACAATATAAGAAATTGCTCGAGCTAGGAGTTTCACTTTTAATACTTCAAATATAGATTACTCCCTTATCAATTAATCATTTCTTGAATTAATTATATTAAAACCGACCATATAGGCAGTGAATGTCATTTATCCAAAGTCCAACCGACCATATAGGCGGTAACAAAATCATATAAACCGACCATGTAGGCGGTAACAAGGTTAGCACCTAAACTGGCCATATAGGCGGAAACTAAGTCCAATAATATAAAACCGGCCATATAGGCGGTAAATAATTAATTCAATTTACTTATTTAAATTAAGGGAGTAAATCTAAATTATTATATTAAAAGTTTCACCCCAGACTCCAGCAAAAAGAGATTACCTACTCATGATATAATTAAAAACACATAAAAATTTATTAAATAAATAAAGAGAAAATACAAGAAAACTTAAATAAACATGCAAGACACTTTCTTTTAGGTTTTCATGGAGAAATCCACCAAAGAAAGCATGAAAAATTTACAAAGTTTAGCTTATTATTTATAGGCAAATATAAAGGCTTCCACCAATTTCTTCCCCAAACATGCCACCAAACATGGCACCTTTGGTGGAAGTTTGAGAATTTCCATTTTTTTTTTTTAAAATGACTTTAATAATTACACATAACACACTTTCGGATATTTTTTATCAATTTCGGTAATGGAAACTTCAAAATTCAAAATTCTTATGAACTTCAAAGTTGTAGATCTTTGAGTCTTCTTTAATCTAAAACTTAAATCATCTCAATCTGATATCGGAATAAAAAGTTTTGGCCAAAATACGACAATTGCGCAAAGTTAACATTTCCGAAATTGTACTGCGTTAGAACGCCATTTCAAGTTTCCAATCTCCAAAATCAAAATATAAAGTCTCAATTTTATTTTATCTTCAAAATAAACTAAAACACGTCAAAACGTTCATAAAACTCGAGAAACTATACAAAATATTAAGTAAAAAAGGGCTGTAAATATTGATATATTTTCCGATCATCAATGAGGCGGTAGCAGAGGAGCATTTTTTGTGATTTTCTGACCTTGAGTTACCATTTGAGGTGTACACTGATGCTTCTGACCGATCCATTGGGGATGTATTGGTGCAGAATTCACATACGGTTGCCTTTGAAAGCAGAAAATTGAAGGATGTCGAGCAACAGTATTCAACACATGAAAAGAAGATGACAGCAGTTGTTCACTGCCTAAACACTTGACGATATTATTTGTTGGGTTCGCACTTCAAGGTAAAGACGGGCAACGTTGCCAACACAATCTTCCAGACACATAAGAAGTTGAGTCCTAAGCAATCGAGGTGGCAATAGATGTTTGCTGAGTTTGATTTTGAGTGGGAGCACCGACCTGGGAGGCATAACCTAGTTGCGGATGCTCTTAGTGGCAAGGCTGTGGTGGAGACAGTAGCGGCAATCTTGGTTTTGGAGAGTGATTTTCTAGACCGAATCAAAGAGGTATCACTATTGGATCATGTTTATCAATGATTAGTGGGGAAAGTTACTGATGGTTAGGTCCGAAAGTATTAGATAGATGCTGGTATGCTCTATGCAAAGGGAGGAAGACCATTTGTCCCGAGTTACGGGAACCTTATGAAGGAGTTACTGAGGGAGACACACGATGCTCAGTGGGCGGGACATCCAGGTGTTGAGAGAATATTGGCTTTGCTGGCTCGGAGTTGCTATTGACTGAGGATAGATCATGATGTTGATGCCTATGTGAGATTTTCCTAGTGTGCAACTGGATAAAATGGAGGGGAAGAATGAGGCAGGGATGCTACAACCTCTGCCTATTCCGGAATAACCATGGAAAAGCGTTTCTATGGACTTCATTGGGGGATTTCCAATAGTGCAAGGATATGGTTCATACTGGTTATAGTGGATCGGTTTTCTAATTATGTTGTAATCATGGCAGCATCGCATACGTGCCTTGCGGAGGAAACTGCACGCCTATTTTTCAAAGATGTGGTGAAACACTTTGGGCTGCCGTAAGACATAGTGAGTGACCGAGATGTACGATTCACAGGTCGATTCTGGACTGAGTTATTTAGCTTGATGGGGTCAGACTTGAAATTTTCTACGATAAATCATCCTTAGACGGATTTCAGACGGAGAGGGTGAATGGGTTTTTGGAAGAATATTTGAGGCATTATGTGACCGCGAATTCGAAGAATTGGGTGGAGCTGTTGGATGTGGCTCAGTTCTCATACAACTTGCACAAGAGCTCATCAACGGGGATGAGTCCTTTTGAAATAGTATTGGGGCAATAGCCGCTGACCCCGCATGAGGTGATCAAGCAGAGCATTGGAGGCAAGTGTCATGCTGCGTATAGATTTATACGAGAGAAGCATGAGTTGCTGCAATAGGCGAGAGATAGCCTTGAGAAGGCTGTGCGTCGAATGAGGAAGTATGTTGACAAGAAGATGAGGCTGCTGGAATTTCAGTTGGGTGACCGAGTGTTATTGAAATTGACTCATCAGATTTGGAAGAAAATCAGCAGTAAGACAGTTCACCGCGGGTTGGTGTCGAAATATGATGGTCTATTTGAAGTAGTGAAACGGGTTGGTCAAGTAGCTTATCGTTTGAAGCTGCCGGATAGGATCAATGTGCATCATACATTCCATGTGAGTTTCTTGAAGCTGTTCCATGAAGACAATAATGAGAGTCGGGTTCAGAAAAGTTGAGCTCCGCCAACAATTCGGAAATAGTTTGACAAGCAAATTGAGAAGATATTGGATCACAGGGTGATGGGGCAGAGTAAGAAGAATTGACGGACATATTTCTTGGTTCAGTGGAAAGTTTGCGTTGAGGCAGACGTAACTTGGGAACAGAATACTATTTTATGGAAATTTGAGAGGGTAGTCCAGACATATCTTGATTCAGTTGCAACGAGGGTGTTGCCTAGTTCAGGTGGGGGTGGTTTGTTAGCCCCTTAGATTGGTTGCTCGAAGAAATTGGGAACGAGAGGCTTTGGCGGCAGCCAAGCACTCATAAGAAACGCATGGCTTGGGTGGGCTCTGTATGTGTGGGCAGTTGGTGTTGTCTTAAGGAAGTGTTGCTAACACATTGGGCAGTTGGTGTTGTGTTAAGGGAGTGTTGCTGAGACATTGGGTGGTTGATGCTGTCCATATGAAGTTGATGTTGACTTGGACAAGGCAGTTGCGTGCACATGCAAGGCAATTGAGCATGGGAGATGGCTTCACATGTAGCATACATGCGGGGTAGTTGCGAGAGGCAGTTGGCGCGCACTTGCAAGGAAGTTGGCTTGCACATGAAAGAGAGTTGGCTTCACATGCAGAACACATGGGGCAATTGCGAGGAAAACTGCTAGTAACCGTGGCCAGATGGGAAACATGTGGGGAAATTCGATTGGCACTTGTGTGTGAGAGAACTTCCTAGAGCAGTTGGGATGTAACTGCTATGTTATTATTTGGCCGGTGCCTATTGGGCCAGCACACCCTAGGACAGTTGGGGTGTGATGAGCAGAAAATATATCACATTTTACTGCCTCTTTGACCTAATATTTTGTATGGTTTATAGGGTTTGATGAACGTTTTGATGTGTTTTTGTGTGTTTTGCAGATAAATAAAGATTTAGGACTCAATGAAATCAAATCAGGGCTGAAACGACGAAAAACGGACAAAAATAGACAAAAATGAAATTTTACTACTCACGCGTCGCGACACACATACCTCTTTGCGTCGCGACGCGCCTCTATTATGAAGCTGCCGATAATTACTGTATACGCGTCGCGACGTAAAGCACCTACGCGTCACGACGCGTGGCGCTCCACAGACACGTGTCTAGGCATGGCAATAAGACCTGGACCGACCCGGGTCCAGGTAGACCCCGGTCTTAAAAATTTAGACCCGGGTGAATCCGGATCCGGACCCGGGTCCGGAAAAAAAATAAATAATAAATATAATAAATTAAAATATAATGAAAAATATAATATAAAATATATACATATATATATATATATAATATAAAAGAATACAATTAAAAAAATATAAAGAATTGAAATAAAACTAATAAAATTGACAAAATCCAAATATTAATATAAAATAATACAATTAAAAATTTTAAAAAAAATTAAAAAAAAATAATAAACCGGGTATCCGGATCCGGACCGGGTAGACCCAGGTCCGGACCCGGGGTAACAAAATTGCTTCCGGATCCGACCAGACCCAGGTCCGGATCCGGATTTTTCCATCTCTACACGTGTCATGATCTCAGAAGAACGCGTTTACACGTCAACGCATCGCGACGCAGACTACCCCAAGCGTCGTGACGCTGGTCCGGTTTTTCTGAGGTCTGTTATCCAACCCAACAATTATCCTTGGATATCAGAGCCATTCAACACAACATTTGCTCAACAGAACGCAATAGGGAGATGTGAGATATGTGATGGTAACCACCCGAGCATAAACCACAACTACAATTCAGGGTGGCAGAACTATCAAAGACCTTCATATAATGAACCAACATATTTTACTGAACCACATTTTACATCTTATCCACCATCTACTTACGATCATCAAGGACTAGAACCATCAGTGGGAAGATAGTTGATAAAAAGGCTTGAGAAACGGGAAGCTGAACAGGATGCAACATTTCTGGATCACATAAAAACCTTACAGAGGCTGACAAATGAATTGAGACAAATAATCAACAACCAAAACTACATACCTCACGGAACAAATTCAAATAACACTGACAAAGCCTTCAAGTACCAAACATTTCACAATGACACCTTAACAGAGGAAGAGGCTGGGCAGTATTAGGAGCCAGATGTATCAGTTCAGGAGCCTGAACCAGCAGAATCTCAATTTTATTTTTATTATTCATCGGACTCTGATGAGGAACAAGAAGTAGAGCTGTTTGTACCAACTACTAGTGAGGATGAAACTTTGTATCCTCAAAATGAAGATCTTGGAGCATGCATTGCACTGATGTTTGAAGAAGAGCTACCCGAGCCATTCATACCAACCATAGAGGATAAAGGCCTACAATCAAACACATCTTTACATCCTCAGGTTGACACATATGGAGCATGCATTTCACATATGACAGATGAAGAGCTGAATGCGAAAAATCCTAAAATACATTTGTGAAGAAAATGTGGAGAAATAAGCAGAACAAATGGAGGAGCAAATGTCTTACTATATTGAAGATCTCATGCATTCAGAAGAAACATCACTGTTTTGGGGAGTACAGATCAAAGACATCGCTTAGAAACTTGACAGAATGGTACTCCCATTCCAAGTCAAACACCATATGAGAGCTCCTGATTTTCTTTCCTACTTTTCAGGAACCACAGGAGCGACAAAGTTTAACAAGGTGGCACAAGCATCGAGTCGAACAAAATTCTTTTTGCCACCTCACCGTTGGAAGAGACCCTTCAAAAGTAACACACATGGGATTGTCCTCTCTCGGACGTCCAAAACCACGCTGAAGCCTCCTTGACAGATGGACTTCAGTCACGCTGGCTAAAGACGTAAATTTTGCACTAGCAAGGAGCCAACCCATGCAATTTCTATTGTCATTGTAATTTCTGTTTTCGTATTTTTGTGTACACATGTTGTAGATTTTTTTTAATTTTGTGTGTTAGTTTTACATGGAAAAGTACAGACGGAGCACTTAAAGCAAAGCAAGCCAGTTAAATTTGGGATATCACGGAATAAAATTTGACAACATCGTGAGGATAAAAATTCAATTCAGTAGAGACGGTGGAGTAATGAGTCAGCTCTTGATACGGGTCTAAATGGATTTGTTCTTCTTAGGACTCGATTTTGTCGAGGAAAAAAAACTGTGTCGCGACGCAACCTACCCACGTCGCGATGCAAACGAGGCAGAATCTATACTTTGGTTAAGTCTTGAGCATCGCGACGCACCATTTCCTCATCGCGACGCAAATGAGGCAGTGAGTCCCACTCCCGTAAGCCTTTCGAGTCGCGACGCACAAACCTATCGTATCGTGATGCGCCAACCAATACACGTGATCCCCCAAAAATTAGGGCTATACGTCGCGACGTAAACTCCTTCTGCGTCGCGATGCGCTCGCAATTTCAGGCCTTAAAACAGCCCTCCACGCCATTTTTCTTCATTTCTCTTCTTCTCTCATTCGAATTTTTCTCTCAAATTTTCTCACATACTTTACATTTTCTCTCACACCAAACACTCTAAACAACCACAAAAACTCAAATTTCATAAAAACCTTCTACCAAAACAAAACCCATGCCGTGTTAAGCTCGAATTTGGACTCGAACAACTCTCCATTTGATTGAAAGGCTCGAATCTGGGGATTCCATCTCGTGATTTGGGTAATTTCGTTCCTTTCTCTCCATTTTCTGTAATTTTTCTTTTTCATTGTGCGATTTTGTGTTTTAGATTTGTGATTTTGGATTTGTGGTTTGGTTGATAAAATCGTAGTACTGGGGGCGAAGGTTGTGTGATCTGAAAATTTGTGAAGTGTTAGATTAGGTTGAATTTGGGAAATCTTAAATATTTAGAGGAAACTCTGTCCGTTTTTTTTTTTTTGAAATCCCATGGCACCAAAACGAGCCCGTAGAAAAGCAGCAGCTGAACCATCTTACAATAATGAAAAATTCATGTCTGCGGTCGCTGAGAAACGCTACGAGAGAATTGTGCGACAAAAAGTCCCAATCATCAAGCGGGGCTTTGAGATTAACTCGGGGCAATTCCCTCAGATTGATTCTATTTTTTCCCAGAGGCACTGACATAAGCCTTGCCAGCAGCCTTCCCCTGCCTGCATTCCCATGGTGAGAGAATTCTACGCGAATACTTACGAGCATATAGCGTACCAAGTATTAATGAGAGGCCAAATGGTGGCATTTGATTGGTCTACAATCAACAGATTTTATAGGCAGTCAGATATAGATGAGGACGATTACATTGAAACAATCGAGCACCATGACTTGGAGACCATCACTATAACTCTATACCCCCAATGTTGTATGGGATATTAACAATAATGGGGAACATGTTAAAATGAGTTCTAGGTTTCTAAAGCCCGATGTCCGAGTTTGGTTCCATTTCTTGACCCGCACCTTCTTACCTGGTACCCACATTACAAATTTCACCAAGGAGCGGATGATTCTGGTTTACTCGTTAGTTGAGGGACATTCAATAGATATATGTGGGCTGATTTCAAGTAATATAGTTCGGGCAGCTTTCTCTGCACAGACTGGAATGCTATATTGCAGTCTCATCACTAAACTCTGTGAAGCAGCTGGGGTGCCCATTGACCCTAGAAAGAAGTCCATACAGCCCACCACTGCCCTTACTGAACGTATTGTCTATCAACTACGAGCAGAGAGAGTCCCTACACAAACTGGCCCTTCTTTTTCTATACATGTTGCTCCACCACCGCAACCTCACACTGCTCCGTGAAAATCGCAATCCCGTAGTATGTCACATCGCATTGAACGGATGGAATCTCGTATTGACTTCCTCGTTCAAGATAGCTTGGCAACGAGATAGTTGCTTCAACAAATGGCTCGCCATTTCAACATGAATGATGAGCAGTTTCCAGTATTTCCTGATTTTCCAGAGGACGGTAGCGACGACGATGAGGCTGAGGAATGATCTAACCCAGGTACGATTGTTCCCTTATCTTTCTTTTGTTTTGTAATGCATTAGGGACAATGCTCAGTTTAGGTTTGGGGGTATGGTTGTCTATTTTTCTTTTCCCTGCATTTCGTTTGTTTTGTGTGTTTTAATTTTGCATGCTTTATTTCAAAAAAAAAAAAATCAAAAAAAAAGTCTAATGATGAGATTGTTTATCTTAGTAAAAAGTTTTAGGAAAAGATAAATGCTAATCTCATTTTTATCCTCTACTTTGAGCCTAATATCTAGGTCAGACTCATATGCACTTAAAAAATAGTTCTGTAGCAGTTAAATAATAAGGGATTGACAAAGTGACTAGTTGAAATAATCGGTGATTGATGAATGATTGTTTGCCTGAATATCTATTTATGTCTACATTTATTTTTAATATGCGGTATGATGATTAAAAAAAAGTTGAATAAAAACTAACCAAGCGAGTACTTAGTAACCGGACGTCTTGGCCTCAGTAAGCAGTGACTGTTCGCGTCAAACGAAAAAGCTTGAGTTAGTTAATTAATAAAGTTTCTACTTAGTAATCGAGCGTCTGCCTCAGTAAGCAGTGATTGTTCGCGTCAAACGGTAGAACCTTTAAACATCCGAGATCTGAGTAACTAAGTCCGTATGGGTGTCTTAACATCTAGTGCCCTAAAGCCAACTAGTTTGGGAGTCACTAGCCAAAGATCGCTACATGGATTAAAGATGTTATAAAAAAAAATCAGCATACCTCATTTTGTGCATATTGTAGTAGACAGCACAATTTTAGATACTCAGGTTGGTTTGAACCATTAGCTACTGAGAATTTAGATGAAATCACCAAGTTGATAACTTAGAGTCAAAGCTGTTTGCAAAATTATTCACACACACACACTTAGAGGCTGACTTAGATACTTTTTTCAAAGGAAAGGATTTTAGTTGTAGTAAGCATTTTGAAGGTTCCTTTAACTTCGTTGTTGGACATTCTCTAAGGACATTGTATATATAGTTTTCGTTTTCCTTTATTTCTTTCTTTCTTTTGTCTTTATTTGTGATTGCATGTGCATGATTGACGGTTGTGGGTATCGTAGCTGTAAACCCTCACGAGACTACAACTCGTCCACTAGGGACACCTAGAGGTTTAAAAGCTTGTTGCATACGCTAAATGCAATCGTGATCCCTACGAAAGTGGCTTAGTTTAATTTAGATTTTGTTGTTTATTTCATTTTGTTTTGTTTGCTTTGCTTGAGGACTAGATAAAATTAGGTTTGAGGGTGTGATGAGCGAAAAATATATCACATTTTACCGCCCCTTTGACCTAATATTTTGTATGGTTTCTCGGGTTTGATGAACGTTTTGATGTGTTTTGTAGATAAATAAATATTTAGGACTCAATGAAGTCAAATCGGGGCTGAAACGATGAAAAACGGATAAAAGGGGCATAAATGGAATTTCACTCCTCACGCGTCGCGACGCTGTAGACACTTTATTTTTACATAAAGCCCAATGATGAGCCTCGTATGGAGGCACTACCTGATAAGTCACGGAAGTCGCGGGAAACGTTTGCCGGAAGGGAAAATTCAAAAATTAATAGCTCGTCAAATTTAAACTCGCTAGTTAGCCGCGGGTTCGCTCAGTCAATTCCTATTTTAAACATTAATTTGGCCAAAACCCCCGCACCCATCCAAAGCCCATACGCACCCATCTGAAGCCCACATGCATAACCCTAACCCTAATGCACCACTAAAACATAACTTAATCCAAACCCTAACCCTGGTTTCACATCCTCTCTCTCCCACGTCTCCTCTCTCATCCAGCATCTCCACGGCTCTCTCTCTCTTGCCCCTATTTCCTCTCTCTACAAAAAAAAAACCTAAAACAAAAACCCTAAGCTCTGGTGCAGCTCCCTCTCTCTCGCCTCCATCATCTTCTCTCAGTTACACAATCACCAAAACCTTGGACACTCTCACGGCCCCTCTCACTCCTTCACGTCTCTCTCTCTCATTTTACAAAAAAATGAAACCCTAATCCTCTGGCTTCTCCCATCATCTTCCTCTCAACCACTCGGAAAATAATGAATAAACCCTAGAGTAACAGCTTTCCACTCTCTCTTCTCAAAATCACTCTTCTCGGCAAACCTTCAACCTTAAGTCACACACATGCAGCCATTACCTCCACCAACCGATCACAAAATGAACAAAGACATATAAAACACAGACCCTTAGACCACAAACCCTAGCTAACTCACAGGCCACACGCAACAACTAAACACACAAACCCTAACAGACACTCGGCTTCAGACCTAATTCACGTGAACGGCAGCCTCCAAGCCTAGGCTTTCTTCTTCTGCTCCACCAACCGAATAAACAAAGCAGCCCCAAGATTCCCAAGAGTCCACCCGAAAACAACCCTAAAGCCACCATGAAAACCCTCCAAGAAAGCAGCCACACACGACACACACAAAAACCTGGACACCACTCACTGAACGATACACAGACACACGACACACACACAAACCTGAGACACACGGCAGCAGTCACAAGCAAAAACCAAGAAAAGAGACACTAATCATCCAATTCACCTTCTCTCCACCCACAATCGACCAAGCCTGGCCCTCTACTAATCAAACGAACAAACAAGAAATAACCCTAAAGTCATGACCAACCTGCAAACAAAAGTAAACCAAGAAATAAACAAAAAGCCAAAAGAGAAAGCAATAAGTGGAAGACAACCAAAGTAACAGCAACGTGAAGAACAAGATCAAACCAGCCACGTGAACAATATAAACTTTCCTCAATTGACAAGCAAAACAGGCCAAACCGACAAAAACAAAACCACTTGACCGAAACGAAAAAAATATAATAACCCTTCAAGAAGCCCCCTGACCGAAACCAAGCCACAAAAAGTAGCCAAGCATCGAAACAGAGATCCCAAAATTAGCAGCCCTTACCCCTCCAAAAATCAGCCCTGAAACCAGTCCAAAAATCATCCAAAAAAAGTATCAAAAATACCCCAAAACAGTGAGTAAAACAACCCAAACAGTCACGGAAAACAGTCTCCAAACCTGTCCAAAAAACGATCCCAAACAGCAAAGAAAACGGAGAAAACAGCGAGTGGAAACCAAAAAAAATAGCGGAAATGTTAACCCTTCTGACGACGTCCCAACGCGCTCCCGGTAAGCGACTTAAAAGGTAACACCTGAGGGCACCCTATATTATATTTTATTTTTTCGTCCTGGAAACGGAATGCTTGGTTGGACGTGAAATATGTCCGACCAGGTATGCGAAGTCCTACATTAAAGACTGCCAAACTTTTGGTCACATCTCTCTTTAATGTTCCGTTATTTATCTTTATTTTAATATTCCGCATTTATTTGTTATTGGTCTTTTTATTTCTCATTTAATTTACTTTTATTGTTGTTTTTTTATTCAGCATTTATTTTGTGTTACTTATCTTTCTTTGTTATTTCGCATATTTGTCTTTTTGGTTATTTATTGTTATTTTACCACATGCATTTTTATATCTCACGTCTATTTTTATTTACATTGCGTCAATAATGGAGTGTTTTCTCTTGTGGTATATCGGATGGAAATCCAGACGTAAATTCCGTAGCCGAATCTGAATGGACGGTAGTGTGGTCTGTACTTGGGATATAACTCCACGTACCACTCGAGAAATACTCGCATAAGCCTAATTAACCTCCCTTTATTTGCTATTTATTCATTGACTCTTTTCCACATTTGATTATTTATTATTGTCATTGCCGCACTTCCCTGATTAACATGTTTTTAGAATTATGCATTTGCTTTCACTTACATTTATGTTTATGGGCGTGCAAACTTGTATGTCATTTGAATTATCTTGCATGTGTTGCATAAGACTTGGTTATATCATTGCTTAAACCCATTCATTATAATTGGCATAAGTAAGGGACCATTCCGAACCCAACGGTTTGAGGTATTCGCTTGCGAGGGGTGAGTGCGGCCTTAAATCATTTCCCAGTTCACACTGGGTGGTGACTCCATTTATTCTCCAATTTTGTCCCTCGCGGGCTACTCCGTACTCCCGACCGGGCCGTGAGCCCGGGCTGCATCGTCGTGTCTACATTCTGGTGACTCCACTGGGGATAGATAATCAGCCCCGAAATAATGCCTTGTAATGCTTGTGGTTTTTTGCTTTAGTTAACCTAGTCTCATTTATTGCATACCCTTTTTACCCCGATGGCGTCATGTATCGTGATGTCGCTTTCGCTCGAGGCGACAGATCTTTATATGGCATCATCACTCGTTGGCACGTACCTTAGGGTATAAAAAAGGTGCACTCACTTGGTCGCTTGAACCCTTGAGTGGGGAGGCCTAGTTGTGGGTAACCCTTCGCCGGCGGGAGCCTTTATCCATACCCTTATAAGCCCACATATGAACCATAGTTGTTTGTCCTATAGAAGCTACCCCATTTTGGTACATAAAATAAGTCATACCTAGGACAGAAATGGACTTACCACGAGTGTAGGAGGAATAAGGTCAGAAGGATATATGTTGTTTTGATAACCACTTGCATCTCATGAAACTTATGCATACACGCATCATGTTAACCCATGTGTCTTAAAAGCCATCATAGATATTTGTTGGGTTAGAGAAAGAGAGATTTGCCAAGAAGAGTTTAGCAAACATGGATATTGGGGAAGAGGAAGCTGAGAAAAAAATTTTAAAGCAAGAATAAAAAGACCATTGTGGGGCCTTCAGCAAAAAAAAGAAAAAAAAGAGAGAGAAAAAATAAAAAATTGTTTGTTTTTAATCTTTAATAGTTAGACATAAGTCCAATGATGAAATGGTTTGCTTTAGGGTGAAATTTTAGAAACGATAAGTTCTTGATGCGCTTTTATCTGATACTTTGAGTAATTGATCTATGTTAGACTCATAAGCACTTCATTATGGGTTCTTAGTAGTGAAAACCTGAGTAGTTGGCAAAGTGACTAGTTGAAGAAATTGCAAGTCGGTGAATGACCATTTGCTTAGATGTCTATCTTGATTTGCTTGTGTTACGATGTGTGGTATGGCTGAAAACAAAAGAAAAGTCTCGAAAAAAAAAGTATATATATAAAGCACCTATAACCGATAAGCATGAAGCTACCCATGGGCGAGTATTAGGACCACCATGAGGAGAAATGCTACCTTAAAGGGTAGGTGTGTTGAAAAAAAAATAAAGGAAAAAAAATAAATGAGAAAGAGAGACAAAAGAAAAAGAAAAAAAATATCATGCCATATTGAGCACGGAAAAGAAAATGCAGAGTATAATTGAGACATCTAGGTTGGTTTGACCCATCGAACCCAATTTTTAAACGAAATCATTGAGTTGGCTTACCTAGGGATCAAGCCGTAAAGGAATCTTTGCATACACACACTTTGAGTCTAGCTTAGATCATCTATTCAAAAAAACTCAGATTTGAGTTGCATTGAGTGCTTTGAAGGTTCTCTGGTCTCATTACTATACATTCTTCGAGGAAAATAACATGTATAACTATTGGGACTATTTTGTAGCCTGTAATGGGGTATGTTGATACGGAATGCCACACCACGTAGTCTACCTTGACCTAGTGCAAGCAGTGGAGAGCAGAAACCTAAACCAGGTCTGGGGGCGACCAGTCTACCACCTCGCGAATAAGGGACATAACGGGATCAAGAGCCATGAGACCAAAATAACTGAGCGATCACCAGAAAAGATCTGGCAGAAGGAAATTATAAGCAGGCCCAGGGGGCGACTAAAGACATTTGTAGGCAAAGGGCACCAAATAGCACAAGGAAGGCCTAACCCATCGGAATAGGAAATACATCTATGCATACATGTATACACGTCACATGCACGTAATTTTGTCTTGTTTTTGTTCACGGGTTTTGAAGAAAAGGAAAAATCGGCAAAGACAAGCAGTTTGGGGAATGAATCCCAGGATCAAGGCCCACATTACAAGCAGCCCAAGGAATAAAGCCTACATTCAGCACAATTTGGGAATAAAGCCCACACTCAACACAAGTTCGAGAACAAAGCCCAGGGAATAAAGCCCATAATCAACACAGTTCGGGAATAAAGCCCACTCTCAACACAAGTTCGGGAACAAAGCCCAGGGAATAAAGCCCATAATCAACACAGTTCGGGAATAAAGCCCACTTTCAACACAAGTTCGGGAACAAAGCCCAGAGAATAAAGCCCACAATCAATAGTTCGGGAACAAAGCCCACAATCAATTTAGTTCGGGAATAAATCACACAAACAATACAGTTCGGGAACAAAGCCCAGGGAATAAAGCCCACAATCAACACAGTTCGGGAATAAAGCCTACAATCAACACAGTTTGGGAATAAAGCCCACTCTCAACACAAGTTCGGGAACAAAGCCCAGTGAAAAAAGCCCATATTCAGTACAGCTCGGGAACAAATCCCACTCTCTACACAGTTCGGGAACAAAGCCCAGGGAATAAAGCCCACAATCAACAGATCGGGAACAAGACCCACGACTCAAATCGGGAACAATGACCCACAACTCAAATCGAGAACAAGACCCAAAAATCAAATCGGGAACAAGACCCACAACTCCAATCGGGAACAAGACCCACAACTCAATTCGGGAACAAGACCCATAACTCAAATCGGGAACAAGACCCACAAATCAAATCGGGAACAAGACCCTCAACTCAATTCGGGAACAAGACCCTCAACTCAATTCGGGAACAAGACCCTCATCTCAATTCAGGAATAAGACCCTCAACTCAATTCAGGAACAAAACCCTCAACTCAATTCAGGAATAAGACCCTCAACTCAATTCGGGAACAAGACCCTCATCTCAATTCGGGAACAAGATCTTCATCTCAATTCGGGAACAAGACCCTCAACTCGATTCGGGAACAAGACCCTCAACTCAATTCGAGAACAAGACCTTCATCTCAAGTCGGGAACAATACCCTCATCTCAATTCGGGAACAAAACCCTCAACTCAATTCGGGAACAAAACCCACTCGGTGGTTCGGGAACAACACCCATAGGTCGCAGTGCCTCGCCATCAATTCAACTCAGTAACGGTTCGGGAATGAACCATCTCATCAGTAACGGTTCAGAAATGGACCACCATCTCACATCAGTAACAGTTCGGAAATGAACCATCTCTCATCAATAACGGTTCGGAAATGAACAACCTCACATCAGTAACGGTTCGGGAATGGACCACCTCTCAAGTAACGGTTCGGGAATGAACCACCACCTCACATCAACTCATTTTGGTAATGAATCCTAGAGATCGCAGCATCTTGCAGAGATGAACCTTATGGGTCGCAGCACCTTGCCATCAAATCAATTCATTTCGAAGCATCTCTCAAAGCAGCAGGTACGTATGACAGCCGACGAACCAGGTAAGTAAAAAATACATGCATAACTTTGATAGGGTTGTCACTGTCACACACTGCATAAGCCCCATCAAAGTGGGGACGACTGTAGACACTGCATTTTTGCATAAAGCCCAATGATGAGCCTCGTATGGAGGCACTACCAGATAAGTAGCGGAAGTCACAGGAAACTGACCGGTGCAAACACACGCGTATAACGCAAGCGCACGTATCGTTCAAGTAGTATAAAAATATCGATCCCACGAGGACTTAATTCCTACTGTTGTTATTAATTATTGAATCTATTTATTTACAGATATCTAATTATAGGGAGAAGGGAATTGATTGCTTTGGTAGGTTGAATGTGGAATTACTTAATTAAAATAAAACAAAATAAAATACTAAGGAAAATAAATAAACAGACTCAAAAGATCTAGGGTCGTGACTCCACACAATACTGTTAAAAGGATGAATTGATTCTCTTATTTATGTGTACTAATTCAGTTTGCTAACCTGGAACACGAAAATATGCAAAAGCCTCTTCCGATGGTCAGACGCAAATACCCAGTATAACCCAATTGAACCATATGTCTATGTCAACCACATTACCTGGATTCATTAAGTTTAGTTCCAATTATGGCTACCCCCGCCCGACAGGTATATTCCTATCCTGTAAGGAAATCTATTAAAAGGGTTATCTATCCTCAAGGAAGATCGTGGGCTATTGAATCTAAGGCTGAAACCAAAATCCCTATGTCTAGTTCATTTTAGATTTACCCCATCAATCTTATTAATGCCAGTTAACAAGACGCATTAAGCTTAAGACTCAATAAACAAACTAAAGAACTACCCATAAAAAGAAAATCAATTATTAAGTGTATGTATTGTGTTTCATCACTTCCCTAGAATAAAAATAAAATACTGGGGGTTGACGATCCACTTTTACTATTTATAATTTAGATATCTCCCTTAATATAATACATAAATTAAACATGATATTACCGACCAGCCATAAATGCGGTATTCCTTATTAATTCAAATTAAGTCCGACCAGCCATAAAGGCGGTAATAGTAATTGAACATAAACCAGCCATATATGCGGTAATTACCTGTCACCTAAAGACCAGCCATATAGGCGGTGCCACATTATGTCAATTAAATAAAACTAGCCATTAAGGCGGTAATCTTTTATATTTTGAATTATAATTTCCATATTATATTTAAGGGAGATTAATCTAAATTAAAATAATAAAAGCTTCACCTTATCCCCAGCGGTAAATTAACTACTAAACATTAAAGAAATGTAGAAGAAGAGAACTACTATTACTGAAAATTAAAAGACATAAATTAAAAATATATTTATATATACAAAAATAGATGCTTCCTATAAAATCAGGGAGAATTTCCCAATGAGAGCATGAAGAAAAATGAATCTGGCGGCCTCCTTTTATAGGCTGATTTTGGATCAGCGTCGCGACGCTGAAAATGCACTAGCATCGCGACGTTGGCAACAGTATACGCGGAGTCCACGCGGGTTGACCACGCGGTGTCGGCTGTCTGCAATAATTGTGACACGTGTCATGCTCTGGTTGGCTGGCGATGCGGTCCAATGAAATCCTGCCACGTCAGCTTGTGATGGGTGGAAATTCGGTCTAATAGAATTGTGGCACGTGGCGTGCTCTGATTCATCAATATTCGGTCCAATAGGAAGAGGACACGTGGCACGCGCTTGGGTTGATCGAATAGGATGTTGACACGTGGCCGTCGGCGCACGTTAGCAGAACCGTTGTGATGGTGACACGTGGCACGGCGCACGTTAGCATGATCGGCGCACGTTAGCAAATTTTGACCAATCAGATTTTGACACGTGTAAAACGGCGCACGTTAGCAAGTCCGGCGCATGCTAAGCGTCGCGACGGGCAAGGCTTTAGCGTCGCGACGCGTAAAAGATGAAAATATCCCTGTTGACGCATTTTTATCCCAAATTGCCTCCAATGCTTTCCAAACTTTATTTATCTGCAAAATAATAACAAAACACATCAAAACGTTCATAAAACTCGAGAAACAATACAAAACATTAGGCTAAATGAGTGGGAATAAGTGATGTAATTACCACTCATCACACCCCCAAACCTAAAATTTTGCTAGTCCTCGAGCAAAACAGAAAATAAAATAACAAAAAGAAACAAAATTAACTAAGCCACTTTCGTAGGGATCACGATTGCATTTAGCGTATGCAACAAGCCTTTAAACCCCTAGGTGTCCCTAGTGGACGAGTTGTAGTCTCGTGAGGGTTTACAGCAACGATACCCACAAACATTTTACAAAAGTAAAAAGTTAGTTAAAACTAATGCACACAAAAGCAAAAAGACAAACAAAAGAGAATAAAGAAGTTAGTGACTAATCAAGTGAAATTTCTACTCCAAGTTATTAGTTGTTTTGTTTCTTTCTAAATTACCGAATAAGTAAATTCTCCGATTATTTTTACCATTCTCCATATACACAGCCAGCATAATATTAATCAACTCATTTTTGCCCACAACAGTCACAAATGTAGTTGATAAGAGAGTAATATTTTTGTCCTAAAGTTCTATCAGATTTCACACCTTTTTGTAGCAATGGAATAATTTTCAGATTTTTCTGATTTTTTCTTTGATTTTTCGAATTTTGACTTTTTATTTATATACAATACATTCCGTCTATGTAGCGAGCTTTGGGTCGGTGGCTCCCAAACCAGTTGGCTTTAGGGCACCAGGTGTTAAGACCCCCTACGGACTTAATTACCCAGACTTCAGATTCTATATTATATATATATATATATATATATATATATATATTTAGCATCTTCGATCCATGTAGCGAGCTTTGGGCTAGTGACTCCCAAACTAGTTGGTTTTAGGGCACTAGGTGTTAAAACACCCTTACAGACTTAATAACCCGGATCTTAGACGTTTTTTTTTTTTTTTTTTTTTTTACTCCATCACTTTTTGAGATGCTTCCTCCAATTAAACTAGAGAACTGAATATTACAAAC
The DNA here is from genome assembly GCA_019454045.1 of Zanthoxylum bungeanum. Lineage (NCBI taxonomy): Eukaryota > Viridiplantae > Streptophyta > Magnoliopsida > Sapindales > Rutaceae > Zanthoxylum > Zanthoxylum bungeanum. The sequence goes on along the minus strand of SKCR01032795.1, from coordinate 77,953 downwards.
TTTTCAATTTTAGCTCATGACCGTATGTTTCCATGTATGTTGATAATACCTGCCAACTGAGCATATGAAGATTCATTTTAGTCAGTTTTAAGGAGAATTTACAAATTAAATAATTTAAAATGAAATAAACAAAAATTAACTTGTTTCAAAAATGGTTTGAAATACGTCTCAGGAGTGGAAACTCCTTACTCAGCTATCTCTTACCAATTTCACCCTTTTAGTCAAAAAAAACAAAAAATGCAAAATATTTTTGTAATTTTTGAAAAAATTTCAATTTTTTTGTATTTTTCGAAAAATTTTGGACTAAAAATAAAAACACAATACAAACAAGTACTATTACTATACCAACCTCACCCCCAAACCTAAATGAGACATTGTCCCCCAATGTCTTAAAAAGTAGAAGAAGAGTTTAGAAGATAGTACCTGATTAGTTGAAATTCTACACAGGAAAATTAAAGGTTAAGATCCAGATTAATTCTACGCCTCTTACCACGATCGTCCTCGGACCAATTTATATTTGAAATGATAGGGTCAACTTTTGGTTCATAGGCTATGAGTTGGTCAATTAGATCCGGAGCAGTTCTGGCAGTAAAGAGGAGTTCTTTCATAGGTTTTGACACGAACCCATTTCTCCGAGCATCATCAAGAAACACACAAAAAAAAATCATAAAATCCATCAACGTTGAGCAGTCCAAGCGGTTTCTGGTGTATATTCAGGTTCGCCCAAGATAGTACTATAAAAATTTCCTCCAATGTACCCAAGCCACCTGGCAAAGCAATAAAAGCATCAGAACGGTTAATCATTTCCACCAGTCGTTCAGACATATACCTGGCACGATCAGTTCCTCTCCGTTTGATGATCCAATAAGATTTGCCTCTGCCAATAGTTTTGGAATGATTCCCAAAACATGACTGCTCTTTCCTTCCTGTACAGCCTTTGAAAAGATCCCCATTAATCCAAGATTTCCTCCGCCATATATTAAGTGCATATTCCTTGCTGCTAAGACTCGACCCAATTCCTGTGCTGCTTCTATGTATTGTGGTTTAGTACCAACAGTACTACCGTAAAACACACAAATGTTTTCAACTCGTCTTTTTGAAGTGGCTTCCATTTTTTTATGTATTTCTTTCTCAACTCTGGATGCCTTCAAAAGTGCAATGACGGGCTAAATTTATAGTACCTGAAAAAGGGTGAGTAATAATAGCACTAATATCTTCCAAAGGACGATTGTTAGCTAAACAACAAAAGAAATCGTGAAAGGTCAAAAAGTCTGGATCCTGTCTACGAAAATAAAGATAATTACAACAGAAAAGCAAATCAAAGCAATAATTAAGGCAACGGAATTGTGTACGCAATACGCCACTCGCGTAGTATAAATTCATTAGGATGTGTCTCAAGATTTCATTCCTTACTCAGCCATCGCAAATGAATTGTTTCTCATCTTTGATTGCCAAACACAATTCCTTTTGTCTTAAAATGCTTCGTTTATGCCTTTCCCTACAAAAATCACACAAAATTAAAAACTCCACAATATGTATACACAAAACAGAAATTACAACAAATTGCATGGGTTGCCTCCCTGCTAGCGCTAAATTTTTCGTCTTCAGCCAGACGTGACCGAAATTCATCTGTTAAGGAGGTTTCAATGTCGTTTTTGATGTCCTATTAAAGACATTCCCATGTGCGTTGCTTTTGAAGGGTCTCTTCCAACGGTAAAGTGGCAAAAATAGTTTTGTCTCATTCAGTGATCGTGCCACCTTTTTACTCCTTGTTGTTCCAGTGATTCCTGCAAAGAAAGAAAGAAAATCAGGAGGTCTCGTATGGTGCTTAACTTGGAATGGGAATTCCATTCTGTCAAGCTTCTGGTTGATATCTTTGGTTTGTACTCCCCAAAACAGCGATGTTTTTCCTGAATGCTCTGGATCTTTAATAAGTTCTGTCATCTGCTCCTCCATTTGCTCTGCTTCTTGCTCCACCTTTTCTTCTCACAGATGTATTTGAAAATTTCTGTATTCAGTTTTCATCTGTCATCTGTGAAATACATGCTGCAAAATTATCAACCTGAGGATGTAAAGAAATGTCAGATTTTAGGTCTTCATCATCTGATCTGGGTGAAATGATTGGCTCAGGTAGATCTTTTTCAAACATAATTGCAAAATAATCTCCATGATCTTCATTTTGAGGATACAGAATTCCATCCTCAATTTTTGATGCAGTTGGCACAAACATTTCACCTTCATCCTCGTCAGAATCTGAATAATAGAAATCAAATCGAGACTTTGCCGGTTCGGGTTCCTGAACTGATACCTCTGGTTGTTGATACTGCTCAGCCTCCTCCTCTGTTGAAGTGTCATTATGAAATGATTGGTACTCAAAGGCTTCATCAGTGTCATCAGAAAATGGTTCTTGAGGTATGTAGCTCTGGTTTTCTATTAATTGTCTGATCTGATCTGTCATTCTTTGTATGGATTCTGTGTTACTCTGAATTTGTGCATCAATTTGAGCTCCATGTTCTTTGAATATGTGAATCAATTGATCTTCCTCGGATGGTTCTGGTTGTTGGTAAAGATCAAAGGTAGATGGTGGATAAGATGGAAAATGTGGCTCTGTGAAATGTGATGGCTCATCATACCATGAAGGATTCTGATAGTTCTGCCACCCTGAATTGTAGTTGTACTCGCAATAATCGCTTGGGTGGTTACCATTACATATGTCACATCTCCACATTGAGTTCTGTTGAGCAAATGTAGTATTACTTGGTTCTGACATCCAATGATAGTCATTGGGCTGTACAACAGGCCTCAGAAAACGGACTGTTGCTCCCAGATTTGGGGTGTATCATCTTGTAACTCGTAATCTCTCAATCTCCCAGTAGTGTTCCATTGTTCAACCACCTGAAAACAAAAGAAAGAAATAAAAATTACAAATAAAAATAAAGAAAATTAGATACAAGTAAATTAGATAGTTTCAAAATTAACAACTCAAAAATATAAGTCCCCGGCAACGGCGCCAAAAACTTGACCGGTGCAAACACACGCGTATAACGCAAGCGCACGTATCGTTCAAGTAGTATAAAAATATTGATCCCACGAGGACTTAATTCCTACTGTTGTTATTAATTATTGAATCTATTTATTTACAGATATCTAATTATAGGGAGAAGGGAATTGATTGCTTTGGTAGGTTGAATGTGGAATTGTTTAATTAAAATAAAAACAAAATAAAATACTAAGGAAAATAAATAAACAGACTCAAAAGATCTAGGGTCGTGACTCCACACAATACTGTTAAAATGATGAATTGATTCTCTTATTTATGTGTACTAATTCAGTTTGCTAACCTGGAACACGAAAATATGCAAAAGCCTCTTCCGATGGTCAGACGCAAATACCCAGTATAACCCAATTGAACCATATGTCTATGTCAACCACATTACCTGGATTCATTAAGTTTAAGTTCCAATTATGGCTACCCCCGCCCGACAGTATATTCCTATCCTGTAAGGAAATCTATTAAAAGGGTTATCTATCCTCAAGAAGATCGTGGGCTATTGAATCTAAGGCTGAAACCTAAAATCCCTATGTCTAGTTCATTTTAGATTTACCCCATCAATCTTATTAATTGCCAGTTAACAAGACGCATTAAGCTTAAGACTCAATAAACAAACTAAAGAACTACCCATAAAAAGAAAATCAATTATTAAGTGTGTGTATTGTGTTTCATCACTTCCCTAGAATAAAAATAATACTAGGGGTTGAGGATCCACTTTTACTATTTATAATTTAGATATCTCCCTTAATATAATACATAAATTAAACATGATATTACCGACCAGCCATAAATGCGGTATTCCTTATTAATTCAAATTAAGTCCGACCAGCCATAAAGGCGGTAATAGTAATTGAACATAAATCAGCCATATAGGCGGTAATTACCTGTCACCTAAAGACCAGCCATATAGGCGGTGCCACATTATGTCAATTAAATAAAACTAGCCATTAAGGCGGTAATCTTTTATATTTTGAATTATAATTTCCATATTATATTTAAGGGAGATTAATCTAAATTAAAATAATAAAAGCTTCACCTTATCCCCAGCGGTAAATTAACTACTAAACATTAAAGAAATGTAGAAGAAGAGAACTACTATTACTGAAAATTAAAAGACATAAATTAAAAATATTATTTATATATACAAAAATAGATGCTTCCTATAAAATCAGGGAGAATTTCCCAAGGAGAGCATGAAGAAAAATGAATCTGGCGGCCTCCTTTTATAGGCTGATTTTGGATCAACGTCGCGACGCTGAAAATGCACTAGCGTCGCGACGTTGGCAACAGTATACGCGGACCTCCACGGCTCTCTCTCTCTCTCGCCCCTATTTCCTCTCTCTACAAAAAAACCTAAAATAAAACCCTAAGCTATGGTGCAACTCTCTCTCTCTCTCGTCTCCATCATCTTCTCTCACTTACACAATCACCAAAACCCTGGACACTCTCACGGCCCCTCTCACTCCTTCACGTCTCTCTCTCTATTTTACATAAAATTAAAACCCTAATCCTCTGGCTTCTCCCATCATCTTCCTCTCAACCACTCGGAAAATAATGAATAAACCCTAGAGCAACAACTCTCCACTCTCTCTTCTTAAAAGCACTCTTCTCGGCCAACCCTCAACCTTAAGCCACACACATGCAGCCATTACCTCCACCAACCGATCACAAAATGAACAAAGAGATATAAAACATATACCCTTAGACCACAAAACCCTAGCTAACTCACAGGCCACACGCAGCAACTAAACACACAAACCCTAGCAGACACTCGGCTTCAGACCTAATTCACGTGAACGACAGCCTACAAGCCTCGGCTTTCTTCTTCTGCTCCACCAACCAAATAAAGAAAGCAGCCCCAAGATTCCCAAGAGTCCGCCCGAAAACAACCTTAAAGCCACCATGAAAACCCTCCCCACAGCAGCCACACACACACACACACACAAAACCTGACACCACCTGACACCACTCACTGACCGATACACAGACACACGACACAGACACACGACACACACACAAACCTGGGACACACGGCAGCAGTCACAAGCAAAAACCAAGAAAAGAGACACTCATCAGCCAATTCACCTTTCCACCCATAATCGACCAAGCCTGGCCCTCCACTAATCAAACGAACAAACAAGAAATAACCATAAAGCCGTGACCAACCTGCAAACAAAAGTAAACCAATAAATAAACAAAAAGCCAAAAAAGAAAGCAACAAGTGGAAGACCAACAAAGTAACAGCAACGTGAAGAACAAGATCAAACCAGCCACGTGAACAATATAAACTGTCCTCAACTGACAAGCAAAACAGGCCAAACCGACAAAAACAAAACCCATTAACTGAAATAAAAAAATATAATAACCCTTCAAGCAGCCCCCTGACTGAAACCAAGCCATAAAAAACAGCCATGCACCGAAACAGTGATCCCAAAATCAGCAGCCATGTTGGGTTCTCCTAGAACATGCCAAGGATCTATTAAGCATAAAATTGTGTGAATTAACAAAGTAAGTTGCGGAAATATACTCACTTTGATCGGCTAAGGGATGTAGAGAATACAAAAATTTTGCTCCTTTGTGTAGTGCTTCAAGTTCTTCATTGTATGAATGGTTTAGCTGCAAACTTGAATCTTTGAATTCCAAACTCAATGGGATAGTTTCCCTATCACCTTTGTAGACTCCTTTAAGTGCTAGCTTAGGAAAAATTTGCTACAAAATTTCCTTATCACCAAGAGCAACTCTCGGCAATGTGCAAAGAGAAGAGAGTCAGATGCATTCACGGTAAAGAAGAAGAAAAGAGAGTGATGAGTGATATGCTTTGATTTTCCAAAATCAAAGTAAGCAATACCAAATCTCAAAGTTTGGTAAAGGTCACTCACCTTTCAAATAAAATAATGGAAGTGTGTTTTACAAGTTAAAAAAAAATCATCTAACAACTTCCATCACAAAAAAGTGATGAGATTGACTAGTGATGTGACTTGATGTGGGCCCCACTTTAATTCAAAATCCGAGTGGGCCCGCATAACACATATCGGGCTCGGGTTCGTTAATTCCGAGTTAACAAATTTTTCGTTGCAACGTTAATTAAATATTAAAGTCACTCGGGAATTAATTCTAAATTAATTCGTTTGCCCGAATTAAAATCCAATTTTAATTTCGCGTTGAAATCTAATTTCATTTAATATATCGAATATATTATTTAATCGATTAATTCCAAATTAATCGTTCTCTCTCTTCAAATCAAATTTTATCCCAGATAAATTCTCGTCGTAATTAATCCTAGATTAATTTTCTCTCTCTTCTAATTAATCCTATATTAATTCTGTTCAAGTCAAACATCATCGATGAATATTCGGGAAGCGACCCATGAGATCCATGGATATGTTGGCAGTAAATACGGTCATTGGACTATTTGAATATGTGTGTACCCAGTACCACGTTCCTACCGATTTACAAGACATGGTTGGCTTCTAGCAAAGCACCGTGCCTACCCAATTCTCCAGAAATATTCTTTTAATGAATATGTAATCTTTGTCAGGCGTAGTATACGTAGTATTGCGTATTGCGATCCAGTATCTGATATCACATGCTAGGCCTAGGGCTGGAATTGTGTCTGCCCCGTACGAAGCATATATCGGATCTCTAGAACTAGTCTCTATAATCGGATAATCATGACCTAGTCATATTATCCCGATGAATGCAGTACATACGGGTACCAGTTCCGTATCCTACGTGATCATCATCTCCATATGACTGAAGTGATACTTCCATCTTGACATCACACCCAATACACTACGATTCTCAATAGACCCAGAAGAGGCGTACACAGAACCTATTAAAGCCCCAGACGACCAAAACCAAAGTATACTGATTGTCGCAAGTATTAGCGATACAAGTCTCAGGTTAAGACCAAATACACCTACCCTGATTCGGATTCCCATAGACACATAGTCATACTACCAATGGGATTCTGAGGGGTCTATCCAGAGCAAAATTGTTTACGTACCACCGGTAAACAGAACCTCATATTACACTTGCATGAGTATCCAATACCCAAATATATGATAACTATGTCGTTACGCTTCCATAACACGCACAAGTGTAATACTAGTCTATTCTGCATTATCGATGTCCAGTCTTGATAATACTACGACTATGGATATTTAATGATTAAACCTTTGTGGATTGATACCGTCTCATATCTTATTAATCTGGTACTAATCATATGGACTTTTATCATTTATATATCTCGGTAATCCAATTACAAATGATAAAAGAGCTATTTCCTTTGTCACATAGTTAATTTGTACAACAATACCATGTTCTGTACAAATAGTGATGCTATGGGTCATAATTGTCCAACAATCTCCCACTTGGCCTATAGCCAATCACTCAAGTGTCCTACACATGAACTATGTATGGGTCACTCAAACTTCTGCTGAGAAACAACTTTCGTCAGCAGATTTGCAATGTTATCATCTGATGCGATTTATTTGATCATCACATCGCCACGATGTATGATCGAACGAATCAGATGAATTAGTCGAACTATATACTTGGATCATTAATGAGACCGCAGTTCCTTAGCCTGCACTGTAGCCTAGCTCAGCTGCTAACAGAACTACTCATAATCCAATTAGAATTATATAGATCCAAAATGCTTCTTTTGATGCCTCAGCTGCAGCAATGTTCCACTTTTTTGTTATTTATTCGGCAACAGATCTTGCTTGGAAGACTTCCAGCTCAATATTCTGTTATTCAAACTAAATATGTACCATTATTGCGACTTAAAGTCGTCTTTGTCGGTTTGGAAACTTACAGCGGTGAACCTAGTCACCTCAAGTTCTCATTTCTCCATATTCCCAGAAAGCATCTTTAGTTCATCCAAGATACTCAAGGATGTTCTTTACATCAATCCAGTGACCATCACCTGGATTGGCCTTATAGTGTCTACATATGCTCAAAGTATATGAGACATCAAGTCACATACATTTCAAAAATGTATGAGCTCTGGGAGGGTTGTCAGCAGCTTTCTAGATCTATCCCAGTAGATATTTATTCCTAGAATAAAGCCTACTTCTCCCAGGTATTCATGGAGAATTTTAATGAAAGCCAAACTTTCACCGATTATATTATGGGAATGTTATTGCTAAGAAGCAATACATCATCATCTTATAGGACATTCATTGTCAGTGCGCTCTCCCACTAACCTTCTTATATACATAAGAATCATCTTCGTTTTGAATTAAATCATTTACCATTATGATTACATCAAAATGCTAGTTCCAAGAATGCAATGCTTGCTTCAATCTATAAATGGATCGATTTAAGTTGCAAATCTTGTTTGCATGTTTTGGCATGACAAAACCGTCAGGATGTTGTAAACATCCTCCAAAAGGTTTCCGTTAAGGAAAGCGGTTTTGACGTCCATGTGCCATATTTCATAAATGAAACATGCAGCATTATCCAAATGGATTTAATCATGGCAACATGTGAAAAAATTTCGTTGTAGTCGATACTATGTCGTTGACGATACCCATTCTGTACAAGCCTAGCTGTGTACATTAGTATGTTACCATCCATGTATGTCTTCCTTGAAGACTCATATAGTACCAATAGGCACAATGCCTTCTGGTACATCAACCAGTGTCCAAACATGGTTGGTATACATGGAATCCATTTCGGATATCATGGCACTTTGCGATATAGCGGAGTTGATACCTTGTATCACTTCTTCATACGTAACTGATTCACCTTCCTCAATAAGATTGATATCTACATGAGGTGAGATCAGAAACCCATACCTCTTAGGTTATTTTCTGATTCTCTCCGACCTACGCGGTTCATGTGTATTCGAAGATTGTGGAACAGTCCCATCCCTGATGAACTGTTCGTGTTCCGTTAAGGATCGGTGCCATGAACAGTATTACTCTGATTTTCATCGAGTTTTACTTTCCTCCCACTTACCACTACATATATGAATTCCTCTTAGGAAAGCCGTATGGAGAGCAACAATTACATTGTTCTCTTATGAGTTGTATAAGTACTATACTTTGGTTTCCCTATGACAACCTACAAAATAGGCACTTATCCGATTTGGGTTCTAGTTTGGTACCATCCAAACATTTAGCATATGCCTAGCATTCCCAAATCTTCAGGAATGAGAATCCCAGTTTCTTTCCTGTTCATATCTAATATGAAGTCTGTCTAACAGATTTTCATGGAACCTTATTCAAAATAAATATTGCATTGTTTAATGCATATCCTTTGAAGGAAATTGGTAGCTCAGAGTGACTCATCATTAACCTTACCATGTCCAACAAAGTTCGGTTTCTCTGTTCGGACACACCGTCAAATTGAGGTGTCTCGGGAGGAGTCCACTGTGAAAGAATACCATACTCTTTCAAGTAATCTTGAAACTCATATGTTTCAGTATTTTACACTATGGTATGACCGTAATGTTTTTAATACTTTTACCAGTCTGTTTTCTTACTTCGTGTCGAAACTCTTTGAATTACTCAAAAGTTTCTTACTTGTGTTTCATAAGATACACATAACCGTAACGTGATGCCACATCCATAAAGGTTACGAAGTATTCATATCCACATCTAGCCTAGCTAGACATGGGTCCACTTACTTCACAATGAACGAGGGCTAACAGATCATTGGCACTTGCACTTTTACCAAGTAAAAGGTGTTGTAGGCACTTTGCCTAATAAACTAGATTCATAGACATCATTTGAATTAGAATCAAATATGTCCTAGTATCCACTCTTCGAAAGTGTGGATATATGAGTCTTGTTAATGTGTCCTAGATAACAATGTCACTTTTAAGTCTCAACAGATTTACAAAGTTTGAGTTTTTGTTTGTCATATTATATGTTTGAGATTCATTTATATTCTAAATATAAATTATGTTATTCACATCTAATGTGTTTATCTCAATATCATCTTTATAAACAAAACACTTAGTGTTCTAGAATATAAAGGTATACCCGTAACGGGTTAAACTAGATACAGAGATAATGTTCCTAGTCAAACTAGATACATTATAACAGTCACCTAATTTAAGTACATGCTCAAAGGGCAGTTCCAAAACTTAGGTTCCCACAGCCAAAACAGTGACTTTCGTCCCATTCCAACTCATAGGTCGAACTCAACTAAGGCCAGTCTTCTGCTAATTAGCAGATCCCTCACATCAGTACATATGTTTATATACCACATCCAGTATCTAAAATCCAATTTTATAACCAGCAGTGGACATGTTTATAACAAACATACCTGAAGTCGGAGCCATGCCTGATTTCACTTCCTTCATGTCTGCCTTTGTCCATACGGCAGTCACGCTTCTAGTGACCCCGTTTACCACAGTTTAGGCAGACATCTTAGGATATGTCATTTGTCTTCCCAGAAGACTGTGACAATTTTGCCTTTGCCCCTTTTCACATCCCTAGAAGTCTTCGGCCAAGCCTAGACCTTCTGGGATGTATAAGTAAGATGCGCATTGCGCTTCTTGCCCTTTTACAAGCTCTAGCTGTGTCTCCTTGAGCATAGCCATTAACTTTCCAAGAGTTTTCTTTTGCAATCAGTACTTCTAAGATCTAAGAATAGATCTATGAAGATCCTTCGATTTCAATTTCATACTATAAGGATCTAATCCTTAGTTCTGACGAAGAAATTAAGGAGTCTTTGCGGCAAGTATAACAGATTGAGCACTAAAGTTATCATCACGATGAGTCTTCCAAAACTCATGCTCTACTATTTGCTCAACTCCGGGCTTAGGCCCGAGAGGTCGCTTCTATCAAATAGAGTAACTTCTCAACTCTCAGGACTATCTTGAGATTCATTTCCCAATATGAAAATTAAAGCCGTAAAAGAAATTTTTCACCTAGGATTATGTCATTTGACGCTAATCTTTCAAGTCATCTTGATTGCTATAGTCCAACTATCTAATCAATGATTTCGGGTACAATCTAATGTAATGATTACTATAGTCTAACAATATAATTAACTATAATTTGATTGGTTAAATTCAAATGTATTGATTACTATAATCCAATTATATAATCAACTATAAATGAAGTAGTTTGAACGCAGTCCAACTGTTCAATTAAAACAACAATTGAATATTAGTCCAACTAATATATTTATAAATTATTAATGACGAAAAATGAAATGAGCGCATATTGGCAAGTATCTAAACGAAATTATAAATTTAATACTTGCCTCCCACTATTTTTCGGCGAGCCTCTAACCCTCTGTGGAGTACTCGGGAAACCTAGTTTCCTAGTGGGCTAGGATCCCGTTAAATAACACACAACCTTGACTTTGGCCAACAAGTTGTATGAAACTTAACTAGGTAGATCTCTAAGATCAATTGGATCCCATCCAATTCCTAGATCCAGTAGGTGGACCTCCAAGTCTGAAACATATATCCAATATATGCCAATATATCCAATATATTCCCCAACATTTTTCCTCTGAATCAACTAAGCCTTGGCTTTGGCTCAACAAGCTTAATGAAACCAATTAAGCGTGACCCATTGACAGTGGGAAAGCTTCATAATCGAGGTTGATGAACAAGAAGTGAATTGAATTTGGCAAACAAATCACAACTTGCCCAAGACATACGCTATGGAACAAAGCTTTCGTGATTCAAACACATCCGTGATGGAAAAAGGTCTTGACTTTGGCCAAAAAACCAATGTCAATCTTGGATCTTGAGAGAGAATCACTCAATGAAGGAAAAATGATTTATATAAAATGAGGGTTTTTGTCGCGATTTGGCAACCAAATTATTATCTTTAATTAGGTCTCATACACACACCTTAAGCATGCATTCTAAAAGCATAATAAGGCGCGATAAAATTAATAATGATATGCGAATGGATATATAACAAATTATTCCTAGAACAAATCTCTCAATTTCCTCTCCCCGGCTAGTATTATTCTAACTTCTACCCAATTACATAATACAATAAAGAAACCTCATTAACATTGAGGGGAATTGGTGAGAAGAGAATTACAAAGAGTCAATAGATAAAGGCTGGACACACAGGTCCAATTTAATAAATTCTAAATTTATTACAACAATTTCCAAAATTGCCCTCACCCATCTAATATCCATCTGATATACATTATTCATACAATACAACCATGTATTCACACAAGGCATGTTATTCAATCAATCTAATCCAATTAATTAATCTTTGAATTAAGTGATCATCCAATGTTCAAACAACGATTTGATTTGCGCGAGTCCAACTTGTTTATGAATAAGTACTCAAAGTGCATATTTTGAATTATATCGAACTATAATTTTAAATCCAATTTAATTTGTATTCAATACTAATTCATATTTAATTCCAAATTAAATAATTACACTTAATTATGTGCCTTTTAGACTTAGATTCTAAATTCAATCTTAATGGGTCTCAAAGGCCCAATTAACATCCAATGTCTATTTAATTAAAGTCCAATGGGCTTTTAATTAATTTATTAAGGCATGGACTTTGGAAACCAAAGCCCAATAAGGAATCACCATTTGCCATAAAATTAATTTTAGCCCATTAGGCCCAATTAAATATTTAAAGGCCCTTTAATTATATTTGGACTTTATGGAATGATTTTAGGCCCAATTTGGATCCAATCCAATTGTCCTAAACCAACTTGGCTCAACCAAGCCCAGAAGGCCCATATATAACATCAATAGCCAAATTCCAAATTGAAGCCTAATTAATTAAATTCCAACATTCCAAATATCACAATTTTTAATTAAAGTGTATAGCCATAATTAATTAGTTAAATTAACATTTCCAAAACACCAATTTAATTAATTAATCATGCTTTATCATTTTCAATTCATGTCCAACACAATTGAAGCAAAATCAACTAAAAACATGCTTCTCTATCTCACGGCATTTTGGGCATTTTATATCCGATTTTGATTTCAATCCAATTAAATCACAAATCAATATATTCATGCATTTTAAACACATCCAATGGTCTAAAAAATCAAAAAAATCATCATGAACTTCTAGGGTTCTACATTCGGCCATGCTCATCAAATTAGGGAAAAGTTATCATAATCCAAACATAACCAAACACTCAATTTGACGAAATCAGGCTCCAAGCAAAAATATCCAAATTCAAGTTTATGAACCCTAATTCATTTCATGCTTAATTTGGCTCTGATACCATTTTTTGGTTCTCCTAGAACATGCCAAGGATCTATTAATCATAAAATTGTGTGAATTAACAAAGCAAGTTGCGGAAATATACTCACTTTGATTGGCTAAGGGATGTAGAGAATACAAAAATTTTACTCCTTTGTGTAGTGCTCCAAGCTCCTCTTTGTATGAATGGTTTAGCTCCAAGCTTGAATCTTTGAATTCCAAACTCAATGGGATAGTTTCCCTATAACCTTTGTAGACTCCTTTAAGTGCTAGCTTAGGAAAAATTTGCTACAAAATTTCCTTATCACCAAGAGCAACTCTCGGCAATGTGCAAGGAGAAGAGAGGGAGATGCATTCACAAATAAAGAAGAAGAAAAGAGAGTGATGAGTGATATGTTTTGATTTTCCAAAATCAAAGTAAGTAATACCAAATCTCAAAGTTTGGTAAAGGTCACTCACCTTTCAAATAAAAATAATGGAAGTGTGTTTTACAAGTTAAAAAAAAAATCATCTAACAACTTCCATCACCAAAAAGTGATGAGATTGACTAGTGATGTGACTTGATGTAGGCCCCACTTTAATTAAAAATCGGAGTGGGCCCGCATAACACATATCGAGCTCGGGTTCGTTAATTCCGAATTAACGAATTTTCCGTTGCAACGTTAATTAAATATTAAAGTGGCTCGCGAATTAATTCTAAATTAATTCGTTTGCCCGAATTAAAATCCAATTTTAATTCCGCATTGAAATCTAATTTCATTTAATATATCGAATATATTATTTAATCGATTAATTCCAAATTAATCGTTCTCTCTCTTCAAATCGAATTTTATCCCCGATAAATTCTCGCCGTAATTAATCATAGATTAATTTTCTCTCTCTTCTAATTAATCCTAGATTAATTCTTTTTGAGTCAAACGTCATCAGTGAATCTTCGGGAAGCGACCCATAAGATCCATGGATATATTGGCAGTAAATACGGTCATCGGAATATCCAAATACGTGCGTACCCAGTACCACGTTCCTACCGATTTACAAGACATGGTTGGCTTCTAGCAAAGCACCGTGCCTACCCAATTCTCCAGAAATATTCTTTTAATGAATATATAATCTTTGTCAGTCGTAGTATACGTAGTATTGCGTATTGCGATCCAGTATCTGATATCACATGTTAGGCTTAGGGCTGGAATTGTGTCTGCTCCGTACGAAGCATATATCGGATCTCGAGTAACTAGTCTCTATAATCGGATGATCATGACTAGTCATAATATCCCGATGACTGCAGTACATAAGAGTATCAGTTTCGTATCATACGTGATCATCATCTCCATATGACTGAAGTGATACTTCCATCTTGACATCACACCCAATACACTACGATTCTCAGTATACCCAGAAGAGGCGTACACAGAACCTGTTAAAGCCCCGGACGATCAAAACCAAAGTATATTGATTATCGCAAGTATTAGCGATGCAAGTCTCAGGTTAAGACCAAATACACCTACACTGATTCGGATTCCCATAGACACATAGTCATACTACCAATGGGATTCTGAGGGGTCTATCCAGAGCGAAGCTGTTTCCGTACCATCGGTAAACAGAACCTCCTATTATACTTGCATGAGTATCCAATACCCAAATATATGAGAACTATGTCGTTACGCTTCCATAACATGCACAAGTGTAATACTAGTTTATTCCGCATTATCGATGCCCAATCTCGATAATACTATGACTATGGATATTTAATGATTAAACCTTCATGGATTGATACTGTCTCATATTTTATTAATCCGGTATTAATCATATGGACTTTTATCATTTATATATCTCGGTAATCCAATTACAAATTATAAAAGAGCAACTTCCTTTGTCACATAGTTAATTTGTATAACAACACCATGTTCTGTACAAATAGTGATGTTATGGGTCATAATTGTCCAACAAGCCCTTAACCCTCTGAAAATCAGCCCTGAAACCAGTCCAAAAATTATCCAAAAATAGTATCAAAAATACCCCAAAACAGTGAGTAAAACAACCCAAACAGTCACGAAAAACAGTCTCCAAACCAGTCAAAAAAACGGTCCCAAACAGTGAAGAAAACGGAGAAAACAGCGAGTGGAAACCAAAATAAATGACGGAAATGTTAACCCTTCCGGCGACGTCCCAACGCGCTCCCGGTAAGCGACTTAAAAGGTAATTCCTGAGGGCACCCTATATTATATTTTATTTTGTCGTCCTGGAAACGGCATGTTTGGTTGGACGTGAAATACGTCTGACCGGGTATGCGAAGTCCTACATTAAAGACGGCCAAACTTTTGGGCTGATCTCTCTTTGACGTTCCGTTATTTATCTTTATTTTAATATTCCGCATTTATTTGTTATTGGTCTTTTTATTTCGCATTTAATTTACTTTTATTGTTGTTTTTTTATTCTGCATTTATTTTGTGTTACTTATATTTCTTTGTTATTTCGCATATTTGTCTTTTTGGTTATTTATTGTTATTTTACCACATGCATTATTATATCTCACGTCTATTTTTATTTACATTGCGTCAATAATGGAGTGTTTTCTCTTGTGGTATATCGGATGGAAATCCAGACGTAAATTTTGTAGCCGAATCCGAATGGACGGTAGTGTGGTCTGTACTTGGGATACAACTCCACGTACCACTCGGGAAATACTCGCATAAGCCTAATTAACCTCCCTTTATTTGCTATTTATTCATTGACGCTTTTTCCCATTTGATTATTTATTATTGTCATTGCCGCACTTCTCTGATTAACATGTTTTTAGAATTATGCATTTGCTTTCACTTACATTTACGTTTTTGGGCATGCAAACTTGTATGTCATTTGAATTATATTGCATGTGTTGCATAAGACTTGGTTATATCATTGCTTAAACTCGTTCATTACAATTGGCATAAGTAAGGGACCATTCCGAACTCAACGGTTTGAGGTCTTCCCTTACGAGGGGTGAGTGCAGCCTTAAATCATTTCCCAGTTCACACTGGGTGGCGACTCCATTTATTCTCCGGTTTAGTCCCCCGCGGGCTACTCTGTACTCCCGACCGGACCGCAAGCCCGGGATGCGTCGCCATGTCTACAGACGCACATACCTCTTTGTGTCACGATGCGCCTCTATTATGACGCTGTTGATAATTACTATATACGCGTCGCGACGTAAAGCACCTACGCATTGCAACGCGTGGCTCTCCGCGGACACGTGTCATGATCTCAGTAGAACGGGTTTACACGTCAACGCGTCGTGGCGCAGACTACCCTATGCATCGCGATGCCGGTCCAGATTTTTTGCCTATAAATTGAATTCGATTTCATTTAGAATTTTCATACTTTCCTTTAGGTTATGTATAAGGATCTAAGGACTGTATCTTGTTTGTTTACATTTTTGTATTTTCAATTATGTACTTTTATTTCTAGTTATAATAATAGTTGTTTGTTTATCTTTCTTTTATGTTTAGTAATTAATTTCCGCTGGGGGAAAGGTGAAGCCTTTAATATGATAATCTAGGTTAATCTCACTTAATTTATAATATGGAAATTGTAATCTAATAATATGGATTAAAGTTGATACCGTCTTAATGGCTAGTTTTATTTATTTGACGTAATGTGACACCGCCTATATGGTCGGTCTTTATGTGATTGATGATTACCGCCTATATGGCTGGTTTGTGGACAAATAATAACACCGCCTTTATGGCTAGTTTGACTTAATTGGGAAATACTGACAAATTCTATATTATAATAAGTGAGATTCCTAGGTTTGAAATATTAAATGTGGATTCCCTAACCTCAGCACTTTATTATTATTCTAGGAAAGTGATGAAACACAATATTCTCATGTTTAATAATTGATTTATTATATTTTGGGTAATACTTTAGTTTGTTTATTGAATCTTAAGCTTAATGCTTCTTGTTGCCTGATCACCAAAAAGATTGATGTGGTAAACTTAAAATGAAATTGGAAAATGGATTTTAGGTTTCAGCCTTATATTCAATAACTCACGATCTCCCTTAAGGATAGATAACCCTTAATAGATTTTCTTACATGATATGAATATATATGTCGGGCGGGAGTAGCCACAATTGGAACTTGAACTTAATAAATTCATGTAACTCGGTTAACATAGGAATATGATTAATTGGGTTATTTTGGGTGTTTTCATCTGACCATCGGAATAGGCTTTTGCATATCTTCGTGTTCCAGGTTAGCAAAATGATTTATTACACATATATAAGAGAATTAATTCATCATTAGAATAATATTGTGTGGAATCATGGCCCTAGATGTTTGTGTCTTTTGTTTATTTTCCTTAATATTTTCTTTTGTGTTTTTATTTATTTATTTAGCAAATCCACATTCAACCAACCAATCAAGCAATCATTATCTTCTCCCTTTAATTAGATACATGTCAATAAATAGAATCAATAATTAATAACAACAATAGAAATTAAGTCATCGTGGGATCGATATTTTTATACTACTTGAACGATACGTGCGCTTGCGTAACGTGTGTGATTTCATCGATCAGGGTGTAACTGCCGCTAGTATATATTGTGTCTGTGAAGAACATACGAGAGAGAGCATAGTACATGAGTGTACAAGAGTGAATGTTCATTGTGAGACTTTGTATTTTCTAGGCACGATTCCTTTTAATTGCTTTGGTGAGTAATAGAAAAGGTTGGGCATTCTCCTGTAAAGCTTTGTGTCTTATATTTAATTGATACGTGGGTTGCTTGTGTGCTTACTATGAGGGTGCGTGAACATTATGGAGTGACTGCTTGTGACTTGTGTATGCTTGCGGGAAAATGATGACTACGTTTGGCGAACTTAGTGCCGCACTTGGCTAAGAAAATTTGTGGTTGAAATTTAGTCGTGTGACAACAGACATATTGTCTTGAAATGGAATATAACATTTCACAATATTTGTTTATAAACTTTATTGAAAAATGATAGAGAAATAAAGGAGGAAAAGGATAATAAATTACGTCGAAGATCGGTAGTTCCGAAAAAAACATTATATTGTATTTCATAAATTTATCACGTCAAATATGTATGGATATTGTTATTAGAGAAATTTAAAATGATTGAGATTTAAATTTGACACAGTTCACGAGACTCAAAAAAATTAATGTAACCAGTCAACAAATTTAATTGACCTAAGAAGGAAAAATATCAATTGTAACATCCCGCTTCCGGAGATGCTACCGGCAGGAGACAGGCTAATCCTACCTCCATAAGCCTCTAACTAACTCTTATGCAAGACTCATAATTGTTCAAAGCAATGCAGTCTATAGGGCCCAAATACTTATATGATGCTGAAATGATGAACTCAAAACTTACATAACTGGGACTCCATGCCCAAAAATACATATGTACAAAAAATTTACATCTTAACCTATACAACTTAAAATTCTTTTCATCTAAACTTATAAATGACTCGACTCTTATACGCCCAAGACCTAGTGACTGGCTGACTGCAACTCTGCTATTCGGCTCCTCAAGCTCTGATGTATATGGTCGACCGATCTAGTCACCAACCTGCAAAACTCAAACACTGTTGGATAGTGAGTCATAAGACTCAATAAGTAACTATGCTCCTACCTTAAGCGACAAACACACAAAGTTAAATTTATGTTTCTGTCTTAACCTGGGCTGTTTATAAAGTCTTTCAAATATTTACCAAGTCTGCATTAGCTATATAACTCTTATCCATTTTTCAAACATATTACTTGCTACCAGTCTTTCTACTATTCATACATATATTTTAAATCATTTTTCCTGTTTGCGTTCAACATCCATATCCTTATTCATTAAGTCAAGTCTTATCATGTTTTCGCTGCGCTACTCTGATATCTCAATACTTACCTACTTACTTTTTACTAATCTAGTTCGGACATTTATTATAATTATCTTTCATTTATTTTATTGAAATATCATCAAATCGGATTTATGAAATATTTTTCCTATTAAACGTTTATCACATAATCCTCAATCATGCATACATATATAAATGTAATTATATTATTATATATTGTTATTCACAAAGAGTTCCCCTTATGTAAACATTACAACTCATACAGACATCATTCATAAATACATATAAACATAATAATACTATCATGCATTAACGTCAACTATATGCATCTCAAATGATTTCTAAAATAGATGGTCTATATGCATAACTTATGAATTGTTTTCAGAAAAATTATTTTCTGAAAACCCTTTTCTGAAACTCTGTTTAAAAATCTCTTTATAAAACTTGTCTTTCTAAAAACATGCTTTAAATCTCTGATTTCTGGAAACTGTTCCTAAAATCTATTTTCTGAAAACTGTTTACTAAAATCTGACTTTTGAAAACTACTTACTGATGATCTGAAAATTGTGTACTGAAAATCTGAAAACTGAAAAACTGCTCTACGCCCAGGAAACCGACTCAACTGGACGTGTCTGGGAATACTCAACCGGGAACTAGTGATCTCTCTACACCCAGGACAACGACTCAACTGGGTGTGTGAAATTGGTGGTACTCTATGCCCAGGACCACAACTCAACTGAACGTGTCACACCACAAACTAGAACTGTGGGTGCGGATCTATGCTACCACCCAAGCTCTGAAACCAGGATTTCGAGGAATCTGTCATCCATAGTCTTGAACTAGGATCTTGGGGCGTTACGTATCGTCGTCCCCCCAGTCCTCTACATGTGCACATGTCTCTGTATCCGTTAATTCCAACTATATCAAGTTACATACTGGGGTGAGTTTTTCCCTCATGCCCCGAAAATATAAAACCATACTCTGTATCTCAAAACTGTAAAAATATTTTTTTCTGAAATACATTTCTTTCAAAAACATTTGAAACTTTTCTTTTAAAATACTTTGAATTTCGGAACCTTTCTTAACTTCAATTCAATTTCTAAAAAATGATAACACACTTATATGCATATTTCTTTCTTATGCTTTCTCTTACCCTAGCCATGCTTTCTTATGTGCCTATATATTATCATATATGTACGTGTATATGTCCATGCATACCTATAAATTAATGACATATGAATCCTATTATATATATATATATATATATATATATATATATATATATATATATATATATTCATCTTTAACTATCTTATAATCTATATACTAACTCTATCATTGATATACATCACATGCAGATGAACAAGTTCACTTACAATATAAATCATCACAATATTATAAACATATGCAATCTAATGTACCTTTTACATCCATAATATTATATATTCTTATTCAAACTTATTAAGCTTAATTGCTATAAATACATACATCTGCAAATTACTATTTTCAACTCAATGATACCATACATGCTTCAATCACGTTTACATCATCAGAGCTTAGCTTACTTTCATGACTTATAATATCAACGGCCCACAAGCAATCCAACAAATAGTTTATATTCATATATTCCTACTCAACTAACATAGACAAATGCATGACTTACAAATTAATGATATATGTATTCTATTATTTATATACATTCATCAAACATGCTCAAGTTATTTAATTTTATTGGAAATTAGGGTATCTAGGGTCCCTATGAATTTCTCAAGTCCTAATCCAAAGTTTCGTAAGGTAGAATATGACAACTCTAAGTGTGCTTTTCACTTAACAATTCATTGCACATAAGCTGATTTCATAATTTCATCAGTATTTATGAGTAACACATTTTCAAGCTAAGACTTTTTTTTAAAAAAAAAACATCATTTATGTGTCTAATTTCAGTAAATTCTTTTACGGATCTAGATTTCATTTCCTAAAACTGAATTTATATCCGATTTAGTTCATATTATTTAGGGGAAAACATGTTCAAATAACATGCAAGGCAGTCACATTACCAAATTCGCCATAAATTTATTCTTCAAATTCTAATTTTTGACCATGTTGCGCCTTATTATGTCTATTTCATGAATAATTTCATGGTTCATCAAACAGAGGTATTGAACTTGAGTTATAAGACAAATATTACCCATTATTCAGAAATTTTCGAGCAACATGTATATAACACACACTCATTAGCCATTTTCTGCCCCAATTAATTTAACTATAGCCAGCCATGAATTGCATGTATTCTAACATGTTATTTACTTAGTCTTATATACCCAAAACTCAATTACAATAACATCATAATTATTAAATGTAATAATGAATAAAATCATTAAAACCACCCAATTATTCACCCTCATCATCCAAGAACTCAACCATACTCATACACACTTCATTAACACACCAACCATGCACAAAATAACAAGCCCAAAAACCAATCCCTTACTACCGAAATTAACCTAACCCATCAGTTCATAAAATCATTCAATCGTTTTTTATTTCTTATCATTCCCAAATACAAGGAAATCATTGCATAGTATACTTACCAATTGCATCTATCTCCCTCTGTTTCTCCTTCTCGGTCTAGCCCCTCTCTTTCCTTTCACTGCTTTTGCTGCTCCCCCTGCTCACGATTCAATTGCTTCTCTCTCTCTCTCGGCTCCCATCACTCTCTCTCTATTCTTCTTTCTTTCTCTCGTCTCTGCATTGTTCTTTCTTCTCTCGGTCTCTCTTCTCTCTCTTTTATCTTCCCTTTCTTCTTTCTCGGCTTCGGCTTCGGCTTCGGCTTCTCTCCTTTTATCTGCTCTCTCTCGACTCTTCTCTCTTCTCTCTCTCATATCTAGAATTTATTTACACTTGCGTGAAAATTTTCAATTTAGTCCCTCTAATTTAATTCAATATTATTCTATAACTAATCTCTTGTAAAAATTCCCATTTTACTGTAAAAATAAACCTCGCACTCGGACGCGGCCTCATGCGTGAAAAATAAAATTCACGCTAACACTCTTAAATAAATATGGGATGTTACATCAATTTACACAACCGTATTGACGATAATTTAGACTCTGTTTGGTGTTGCGAAGAAAAACGTATGGTCAACAAACAATAGCTTATAAACGGTATTATGTAATTTAATTTATACCAAAAAAATAATTGTATAATATTTTGAAGGTGGGAAAAGCTAAAATTTTTAGTTTTTGCAAATAAATCACGATTAATAATCATAATTTTTTATCATTAACCAAACATTTAAAAATTATATTTTGACTACAATTTTATCCTCTCATCATTAATCACACCACAACACCAAACAGAGCCTTAGTGATGAGCGGTTAATATCCTTATATTTCTCGCCATTTGTCTTAATATTTTGTGAGTGATCTCGGAGTTAATGAGCATTTTGATGTGTTTTTGGTGTGTTTTTACAGCTTAAAATAATATCATAACACAATGGAATTAACTAGAGAAAAAAATGCAAGATAGGAAGCAAATTAGGAAGAATTCGAAGTCAAAACGCGCGTCCCAGTGCTTGATTGCTCTTCGAGACCCGCACTAGTTTAAAATGTAGACAATGTGCAGAATTTATGGCGCGTCGCGTCGCCGCCCTCTATGCGCCGCGATGCGCCGTCGATGGTATTACGCGTGTTCCCAATTTCATCATGGATCCAATTTTTAACAAGGAAACACCGCTAGACCTCTTATATAAGTATAAGTTCATCCCAAAACCTATTATCAAGCCTCATAACATAATTTTGGAGTCTCATAGCATAGAAGAACTCCTAGAGTAAGACAATAACGAGTGCATCAACTGGAGGTGTAGCCATTATTAGAACCCGACCTTAATAAATTTGGTTTAAATTAACTAACATAGACATGTAGTTAATTAGTTTAAATTGAAAATTTTCATCTGACCATCGTAAGAGGCTTGTGAATAATTTAGTGTTCTAGGTTAATAATTAATAAAAACAAATCAATTGAATAGAAAATGTATAAGCTTATTGTTTAAATGTTTAAGTGAAATTACAACGATAGGTTCTTCTATCTATAAGGTTTTCAAAGTTTTTTATTTGCATTTTATTTAATTTCAATTAAATTTCGATAAATCAACTTTCCTTCTCAATAGTTTGTTTCAAGTTAAATAGGTTAATCTTGATATTAACAAGATAATTATTAAGTCATTGTGGGTTCGACATCCGACTATCAGTCAATATATTACTTGAGTAATACATATGTTAGCGTGCTCGATATATAATTTCGCGATCAAGTTTTTGACGTCGTTGCCCGAGACTTATTTTATTTTTCTTTATTAGAATTATGACAACATTAATTGCTTAACTAAACACCCCATCCTTTTTTCTTTTTTCTTTTTTTTTTTTTTTCTTTTAATTTCAGGTATCATGAACGATAATCAGCCGAAACAACAGCCAGTAGCAACGTCTATCCAAATTCGGGATGGAACGATACCAATCATTGATGGACTTATATCTTGTATCGTCCTACCACCCCTTCTGGCTAACGCGTGCAACATCAAAATCTGTATTCAAATGATACAGCAATCAATGCAGTTTGGGTGTGGCCCAAATGAAGATCCAAATTCACACGTGCGTAATTTCCTGGAAAAATGCTGCAATTTCAACTTCACTAGAAGGGCAGAAGATGAAATTCACCTACGAGCTTTCCCATATTCATTGAAAGACAGAGCTGAGGGATGGCTTAGTCACTGCCAGCGAGGTCGATCACTACATGGACAAACTTAGCTAAAATTCCTTGTTAAGTACTTCTCTCCCATAAGAACAGCAAAGATGCATAATAATATCACCTCATTCACGCAATATGACTCAGAATCCTTATACGAGGCGTGAGAGAGATACAAATATAGGGGTTTTGGGCGGTAATTCGGGTAAATGTAGCGGAACGTGGAAAATCAAAATTTTTCGATTTCAATAATTTTTCTTGGGTAATTAAAATAAACTAATTTATCTTAATTACTCAATACTTAAAAACTGAAATTTTTACCTAAATATCAGATTTTTCAGCAATTACCGTTTTGCCCCAAAACTTTGTTATTTTAATCAACTTTAGTCCAAAATTGTCAAATACAATTCTAATTGATTCCGAATCAATCCTAAAATGATTTATACATGTCTTATACATGAAAATACAATTTTCAATTCAAAGAAACTGAATTTCCAGAATTTACCAAATGGTCCCTAAACTTTCAAGAATTTACAATTTGGTCCTTTTTGTTCAAAACATGCCAAGATCAAATCCAAAAATTCCAAAATTTAATATACATCATATATACATCAAATTGCATCACATATATGAAAATCCCCAAATTCGGTGAAGGTTAAAAATCATAATTTTATAATTTCACAAATTAACAAAATTAACACCAAATTAATTAAATTCAATACTTTAATTCAATTCTCACAACACCAATCAAGCAAGAAAAATTCTAGGTCAATCATGAGTGGCTAAGTAACTCTAGAATGACAACTTCCATAAAATGGTTAAAAAAGAATGCTTAATAAATAATTTAAAGCAATCTAAATCAATTTACATGCTTCCATCTTTCCTCTGAGTTCTCAATCATCAAATCACATCCATAAAAGAGTAGAGAACAAACTAAGCTACACATGTTGAAGCTTAGTATGATAGAAACAATTTTCATGAAGGACAAAGTAAGAAAACACTTACTAAAATCTTGATTTTCCAAGCTTTCTTTCTTACTTTTCTCCTTTTTTTCTCTCTTCCTCTCTTTGTATTTGATTTTTATAGGGTTCTTGAATTATGAAACAAAAAATAAAAAGTGGCCTTATATATTTTTTTCTTAATCACCGAAAATCAAGAAATATTGTAGGCTAAGTATTTTTATTTTTATTTCAAAATTGGAAAAAGATTTAATGAATATTTTTGGTGATAAATCATTAATCAAATTAATGTTTATCACAAAATATCCAATAAAATTATGCCAAATAAAACCAATCAAAATTGGTCACTTTATCCAATTAAAATCAGCCATTTAGTTTACTTAATAAAGTAAACTAGATATTTAATATTTAATTAATTTAATTATTTAACATTTAAATAATCAAATAATTAAATACAAATATCTCAAATATATGTATTATATTTACATTAAATAATCAAAATACATATATTAATAATAAATGTCAAATATCACAATTCGGCATTTAATAAATGGCCGAGAGATCTCAAAAGTCTGTATTTTCGTTTAACCGTTAAACGACTTATAAATAATCAGTATTATTTATAAAATTTGCCCTAGTGCCCAACGAGTATATCTCATTAGTGAGACTCTCTAGGTTCAGGCATATCCGTCACGAAATCCAATTTCGTGTCCATAATCTACCCATCCGTAAATTATGACGAACACGGATAAAATCTCTGAGCCATACAGGTCGAGGTCACTGCATACGTATAATCCTTCTGTCACAGGTATCAGAATTTTCCCAGAGATATAGATACAAACGTCAAATCTCTTTATGTATAATCTCGTCGACGATTCTATTAGCAATCTCTTAAATAACACTTAAAACTGATTTCTACAGTGTACCACGGGCCCATGGATTTAACATATTGTTAATTCCATAATGGATACCTATACTTTATACACAGAACTGACGGATCCTATCTTGATACGCACAGGATATCCTGAGGATCAGTCCACACTCAACGAACAGATGGAGGTCTGATCTAAATAGATCGGTGACGTGACTTCCATCAAAGTGTGGAGGATATTCTTATTGACGTTGGTGTACCATCTATTAAGAATCTTCGGTGAGTCGTTCAGTGTTTATCCGATATAAATACCTATGTGTCTATATGAGTCTCCCGAGACTCATGGTTCATTAAGAAACCATTAGAATCCAACATTCCAATATACGACACGTACCGGTCTCAGCGGGTTTACTTACTGATCAAGTAATTGTAAACCTTGACCAAGAATAGTTAAAGAATGACACTATTATGATACTACTAAATGTCAGTTGCGACGCTTTTGCCACTGTATCATAACCAATCACTCTACGGTCTTTTACGTCTTTACCATATAATAAAAGAATTCATATTATAGAAACTGTTTATTTTATTCACTAAAAAAATAAATACAAGAATATTTACAGGGAAATACATAATAAATTGGCGCTCAGAGCACCAACCCTAACAACAAAGACCTACTTTGCAAGTGTCCACATCACGATATTGCAAAGTATATATAAATCTAGATCTTCTACAATGAGCTTAATGGAATGATGAAGACTACAGTAGACGCAGCGGCTAAAGGTGCACTAATGGGCAAAGATGAGAATGATGCATGAGATCTACCGGAAGAGATGGAGAATAAAAACTCCTTATGGCCAACTGAAAGGAGTATTCAGCAGCAAGCGGCAGCAGCCTCTGGGTTAGAATTAAACACAACCTTGAATGCCAAGTTAGACCAAATCTGCATGTGTCTAAAGATCCTCGGCAAACAAGCTATGGATAATATTGGAGCTACAAATGCAGGATATATGGGAGTACGGAATGAAGAGCCCTATGCTCCACATGGAAAGTCTGTTAAATATATTAACAACTACAACAGAAAAGGCCACAACCATATTCTGATAGCTATAACCCTGGGTGGCAAACCAATCAAGGGGACGAGCAGAAGATGAAATTGAAGGAACTACTAGCAGACATTGATAAGCGGAAAATATATCAATATTTACTGCCCCTTTTACTTAATATTTTGTATAGTTTCTCGAGTTTTACGAATGTTTTGATGTGTTTTAGTTTATTTTGCAGATAAAATAAAATTGGGACTCAATGGAATCAATCAGGACGAAATATGAAACAAATAAGGGCAAAAAACTGGACTTGACATTTTGATTTTGGAGATTGGAAATTTGAAATGGCGTTCTAATGAAGTACAATTTCGGAAATTTCAAATTTGTGTAATTGTCGTATTTTGGCCATAACTTTGTATTCTGATATCGGATTGAGATGATTCTAGTTCCAGATTAAAGAAGACTCAAAGATCTACAACGTTGAAGTTCATAAGATTTTTGAATTCTGAAGTTTTCATTACCTAAATTGATGACAAATCCGAAAGTGTGTTATGTGTAATATTTAAAGTCATTTTCAAAAACAAGAAATAAAATAAAAAAATAAAAAAATAAAAATTGTCAAACTTCCTCCAAACATGCTTGCATGTTTGGTATAGGATTTGGTGCCATGTTTGGTGTCATGTTTGGTGGAGAAATTTGTGGAAGCCTTTATATTTGCCTATAAATACCAAGCTAAACTCTGTAAATTTTTAATGCTTTCTTTGGGGGATTTCTCCATGAAAACCTAAAAGAAAGTGTCTTGCATGTTTATTTAAGTTTTCTTGTATTTTCTTTTTATTTATTTAATAAATTTTTGTGTGTTTTTAATTACATCATGAGTAAGTAATCTCTTTTTGCTGGAGTCTGGGTGAAACTTTTAATATAATAATTTAGATTTACTCCCTTAATTTAAATAAGTAAATTGAATTAATTATTTACCGCCTATATGGCCGATTTTACTTTATTGGACTTAGTTTCCGCCTATATGGTCGGTTTAGGTGTTAACCTTGTTACCGCCTATATGGTCGGTTTATATGATTTTGTTACCGCCTATATGGTCGGTTGGACTTTGGACAAATGACATTCACCGCCTATATGGTCGGTTTTAATATAATTAATTCAAGAAATGATTAATTGATAAGGGAGTAATTTATATTTGAAGTATTAAAAGTGAAACCCCTAGCTCCAGCATTTTCTTTTATTGTTGTAATTTTCTTTACTTTTTAATTTTATGTTATGTTATTCTGTTTAACTATGCATTTTGTAATTTTAGGTATGTTTTGTAACTAAACATATTATCTAGGGTTGTGATGAATTCCAATATCACTGGTTTATAAGTTGGTTATTTTATGCCTTGGGTAATATATTGGTTTATTTATTGAGTCTTAGTTTTAATACTTCTTGTTAACTGGCCAGTAATAAGATTGATTTGGTAAACTTAAAATGAACTTGGAAAATGGATTTTATGTTTTTGCCATAGACTCAATTGCTCACGATCTCACCTTGGGGTAAATGTCTCTTAGGTAGATTTCCTTACAGGATAGGAATATACCTGTCGGCGGGGGTAGCCATAATTGGAATTTAAACTCAATGAATTCAGAGTTTCTTAATTAACATATGGATATAGTTAATTGGGTTACTTTGGGTATTTACATCTGACCATCAGAAGAGGCATTTGCATAACTTCGTGTTCCAGGTTAATAAACTGATATATTTCATAAACATAAGATAATCACTTCATCTTTAAAAGATATTGGAAGGATTCACAACCTTGGATATTTTCATATCATTGTTTAAAACTTAAAATCTACTTTTGTTATGTTTTTATTACTTGTCTTTAGTTTAAAATCACCATCCAACCAAAAATCAATCAATTAGATACTCGTAGACATTTAGCTTCATAAATTAATAGCTTAGGTATTAAGTCCTCGTGGGATCGATACATTTTATACTACTTGAGCGATATGTGCATTTGCGTAACGTGTGTGTTTACCACCGATCAAGTTTTTGGCGTCGTTGCCGAGGACTTATTTATCTTTCACTATTAATTTTGGGGTTAGATACTTTACTTATGTCTAATTTTTTTTTACTTATTATTTTTGTTTTCTTGTGTTTCAGGTTCTCAGACACTACATGAGAAGGATCGGAAGCTTTGAAATCCATCTGTTTGACCTAGAAATTGAAAGAACAATCAGACAGTTGAGAAGAGAAAGGCAAGAAGGCCAAGAAGCACTAATCAACATGAATAATCAAGAACCTGAACCTTTGGAGGTTGCACCACCAATTCCCATTCGAGACAAAACTATTCCGGTGGTTGACAGATTCATATCATGCATCGTACTTCCTCTCTTACCAGCAAATGTGTGTGACATCAAAACATGCATTCAGATGGTACAACAATCAGTTCAGTTTGGGGGGAGTGCAACTGAATATCCTAATGCCCACTTCAACAACTTTCTGGAAGTTTGCGGCACATTCAATTATAACCAAGCGGCAGAAGAAGCAATGAGACTGCATGTCTTCCCATATTTGTTGAAAGACAAAGCTAAGGCTTGGCTTCATTCACTACCAGCAAGTTCCATCACATTTTGGAACACTCTTGCCACCAAATTCCTTGTAAAATATTTTCCCCTTGTAGGGGTTTAATGGCGAAAATCCAGTAACGCATCAGAAATGCGGAAAATCAAAATTTTCCGATTTCAAATTTTTTCTTGGACTAATTAAATAAAATTATTATTTAATTACCCAATTATAAAATTTTGAAAAATTACAGAAGAAACCAAATTTCTTGGTAATTACCGAATTATCCCAATACTTTACAAATTGATCATTTTAGTCCTAAAATTATCAAATATAATTTTGGATGATTCTAAATCATTTCTAAAATAATTTCCAACATGTCCAACACATCAAAATCAGATTGCAACAAAAACCCCAATTTTTTGCTAATTGCCGAACAACCCAGAATTTTTCAGTTTTTGCAATTTGGTCCTTTTATGTTCAAAACATGCCAAGATCAAATTCAATCAACCCAAAAATTAATATGCAACATATAAACATCATAATACATCACATATATGAAAAGCCCCAAATTTGGAAAGGGTTAAGAATCCTAATTTTATAATTTCTTCAAATTGACAAATCTTACCAAATCAATTAAATCCAACATTTTAATTCAAACTTTACCACACCAAACAAGTCTCACCATCATGAAACAATTCAAGAACAATTCTAGGTCATCAATGAGTGGCTTAGAAACTCTATAATGGCAACATGATTATCAAATAATCAAAAGTAAGCCATTGAAACCATTTAAAGCTTACTTTATAAACCATACATGCTTTCATCTTTCAAACAAGTTCATAACCAATTAAAACACAAACTATAAGTGTAGAGACAACATTCTAGCAACACATGTTGAAGTTAAGCATGTTAGAAACATTTTCTAAGTTGAAAGATTTAAAGAAAAACTTACAAAATCAACAAATTTCCAACATTTTTCCTTCTGTTCTTCAAACTTTTCTCTCAACTCTTTTGTGTTTTTTTTTGTATAACTTGTTAACCTTAACCTAATGAAAATGAAACAAAACAATATATACTTCACAAAATTGCCCTTGGCCGAAAATTGGAAGCAAATATTAATATCTAGATATTTTTGTTTCATTTAAAGTTTGCTTTATCAACTTGCAATATTGATCATTACACAATTTAATGATATTCAAGAAGTCAAATAAAGCAACTTAAAGTATCTCCTAAAATATCAAAACTTAAGATATTTATATTTTTAATTAATTTAATTATTTAACAATTAAATAATTAAATAATTATTTAAATATAAATATTTTAAATATATGTATTATATTTACTTTAAATATCCAAATACATATATATTTATGATATTTGTTTAAATATCCAAATACATATATATTTATGATATTTGTCAAATATCACAATTTGACATTTAATTAATGTGTATTTAATAAAATCCATCATTAAATACAAATACACAATAATTAGGAAATGACTATTAGGTCCATTCGCATGTATCTTTCGTTTAACCTTTAAACGACTTATAAATAATCAGTATTATTCATAAAAGTTGCCCTAGTGCTCTACGAGTATATTTCACTAGTGAGACTCTCAAGAGTCAGGCATATCTGTCACGAAATCCAATTTCATGTTCATAATTTACCCACCCGTAAATTATGACGACCACAGATAAACTCACTGAATCATACAGGTCAAGGTCATGGCATATGTTTAATTCCTCTGTCATAGGTATCCGGATATATCCTAGAGATATAGATGTAAACATCAAATCTCTATATGGACAATCCCGTCAACGTCTCTATTAGCAATCTCTAAAAGAACACTTAGAACTCACTTCTAAAGTGTACCACGAGCCCATGGATTTTATCTGATTGCTAATCATATATGGACTACATATGCTCTGTACACAGAACTGACGGATCCTATCTCGACACACACAGGACACCATGAGGATCTGTCTACACCCAATGAACAGGCGGAGGTCTGATCTGAATAGATCGGTGACATGACTGCCATTTAAGTGTGGAAGATGTCTCATGTGCCTACAATGGTATCTCAAGTCGAAGAATCACAAATGTTACTCAACCTGAGAAGATTCTTATTGACGTTGGTGTACCATCCATTAAGAATCTTCGGTGAGTCATTCAGTGTTTATCCGCTATAAATACCTACACGTCTATATGAGTCTCCAAGACTCATGGTTCATTGAGAAACCATTGGAATCATATATTCCAGTATATGATATATACTGGTCTCAACGGGTTTACTTAACTGACCAAGTAGTGTAAACCTTGACCATGAATTGTCTGAGAATGACAACATCATGATACAACTCAATGTCAGTTGTGACGCTTTTGCAACTGTATCATGACTAATCATCGTAAGGTTTATTACATCTTTACCATATAAGAAGATATATTATATTATAGAAACTTCTCATTTTATTCATAATAAAACGTTTACAATAGTATTTTCAAGGAAATACAACGGGGAATTGGCGCTCTGAGCACCAACCCCAACACCCTCAGCCAGAACAGCAAGCTGAGGAATGACATCACATCCTTTGTACAACATGACTCGGAATCCCTCTGTGAAGCTTGGGAAAGATACAAGGAATTGTTTAGAAAATATCCTCACCATGAGATTGCAAAGTGGCTACAAGTTCAAACCTTCTACAATGGACTTTCTGGATTAATGAGAACCACAATAGATGTTGCTGCTGGAGGAGCTTTAATGGCAAAAGAATAGGATCAGGCCTGGGACTTAATTGAAGAAATAACCAACAACAATTCATTGTGGCCAACAAAAATGAGCATGATTCAACGAATACCATGAATTTACGAAGTTGGAGTCAACACAGCAATGAATTCCAAGCTGGATCAGATATGCAAACTCATGGAAACTCTTAGCATGAAGGTTAATACTGGATCCACAAGTTCACCATATGGAGGAGCACCAGAATCAGAATCGTACAACTAATATGATGAGACGGTGAACAATGTCAGCAATTTCAACATACATGGAAACAATCCATATTCCAATACCTACAACCCAAGTTGGAGGAATCATCCCAATTTCGTATGGAGCAACAATTCAGGGCAAAGGAAAAATCTACCACCTGGATTCCAACAACAAAATAAAGGCCATGAGTATGAAAAATAACCAGGAATAACAGAAGTGATGGCCCAGTTGAAAAAGCAAGAAGCAAAATACGACGCTTTAGCAGCTATGGTTCAAAATCAAGTAGCATTGAATCAAAGCCATTCAGCTTCTATTAAAGCACTGGAGAATTAAATGGGACAACTGGCCAATGCTTAAAGTTATAGACCGTAAGGTACACTTCCTAGCAACAGAGAACCAAATCCAAGGAATATGGGGAATGAGCAATGTCATGCCATCACTTTAAAAAGCGGTACTAAAATCAACAAAGATGTTGGAGTCAAGGCAACTGTTAAGGATATTCTAAAAGAAATCAGTGAAGTATATCCACATATGGAGGACAAAGAGGCAAAAGAAAATGATCGAGAAAGATTCACTCCACCTCCACATTTTCCACAACGTCTCCAGAAACATAAACTAGACAAGAAGTTTGCTCCATTCTTGGAGATCTTTAAAAAGCTGCATATCAACATTCCATTTGTAGAAGCGCTGAAACAAATGCCCAGCTATGTCAAATTTATGAAAGATATTCTGTCACGAAAGCGAAGATTGAGAGATTACGAGACAGTTGCATTAATAGAAGAATGCAGTGCCATTATTAAGAGGAAGTTTCCCCCAAAGTTGAAAGATCCTGGCAGTTTCACCATACCTTGCACCATAGAAGAACATAACTTTGGTAAGGCTTTGTGTGATTTAGGTGCTAGTATTAACTTGATTTCTTTGTCTATTTACAGGAAACTGTAGATTGGAGAAGAAAAACCCACATCAATCTCTTTGCAACTTGCTTGTAGAACTCTCATATTTCCGAGAGGTGTAGTTGAAGATGTGCTTGTTAAAGTCAAAAAATTCATTTTCACAACAGATTTTATTGTCCTTAACATGGAGTAAGACGAAGACGTGCTCATCATCCTCGGGAGACCATTCTTGGCTACAGGTCGAACCATTATTGATGTACAAAAAGGTGAACTAACCATGAGGGTACAGGACCAAGAAGTAACATTCAATGTTTTCAAAGCCATGGAATTCACAAATGACGAAAAGAATGAGGAATGTTTCAGACTTGATGTGATAGATAGTACCGTCCAGAACTCTGATGAAATGCAAAGTTCCACTGACAAACTTAAAGCATGCTGTGGGAACACAGGAAATCTGGGGTGACGCATGCTGTCCCGGGCTCGCGGCCCGGTCGGGAGTACGGAGTAGCCACGGGGGACTAAACCGGAGAGTAATGGAGTCGCCACCCGGTGTGAACCGGGAAAATGGTCCCTTACTTATGTCACTTGTAATAAAAGGATTTATGTAATAATTTAACCAGGCTTAAATAACATTTATTTCCAAAAATATCATGATTCTAAATTCATATGCATACATCAACAAGTTCATCACAACATGCAACATCACATAGCAATCTCATGAACATATTTCAATCCTATAATATGGAAAACTAAGAACAACCTAATCATGCTTGAGTACTATCTCATGAACCTATTAACCAAATAACATGCTAACAGCCTAATCATGCTTGAATACAATCCCGAGAACACATAGGATGGATAAATGCAGGGATACAAATAATATGGTTGGCTATATAACACAAGAAAGATCAACCAAGAGGCAATTATGTATGAATATGATAAGACAGACTCAGTTCAGTGTGTGCGCGTTCGTGTAGCGTTCGTAAACGCGTTCGAACGGTAAACAGAAGGTTCGCGTTCGTATGGCGTTTGATAATGCGTTCGAACGGAAATGAAACAGAATGCTCGCGTTCGTATGGCGTTTGATAACGTGTTCGAACGGAAATGAAACAGAATGCTCGTGTTCGTATGGCGTTTGATAACGCGTTCGAACGGAAATGAAACAGAATGTTCACGTTCGTATGGCGTTCGTGAACGCGTTCGAACAGAAATGAGACCTGATGCATGATAAGGCGAAAAATGCATGCGCGTTCGAGTTGCGTTCGTAAACGCGTTCGAACGGGAACAGACCTGATGCATGAAATGGGACGCAATACATAAACAACAAAATAAAGGGGCGCGACGAAGTACTTCCGTAAAGGTGGCCTTTTGGGGGCTCTTGATCTCTCAACGAGAGGACCTTTAGACCAACATATTAAGCCCATGCGCGTCACATCACATCATGCATACAAACATAAAGACAATCATATTCAACTAAGTATGTCCGATTGAACGTGTCTTGCATCCAACCGAACACACATCAACCGGCGCGGCAAAGCATCGTGGTAAAGGGCTTTAACCCCTCCCCATAGGGGATCTTTCATTCCACTTACTAAGCCCATGCGCTCGATTGAACCATGCATAAATAAGCAACATGCAGAATTTAGGTGACGAAAAATAAATAAATGAAAGCAACACAAAACAAGAGAAGGTGCCGTTTACTCAAGTGGTACGTGGAGTTGTATCCCAAGTACAGACCGCACTACCGTCCATTCGGATTCGGCTACGGAATTTACGTCTGGGTTTCCATCCTATATACCACAAGAGACGACACTCTTCCATTTCATTCAAGCCACAACATGCATCCATAAACGACTCTCATGCGAATAGAATTCAATGATAAAAAAAACGAATATAAACCAATGAAAAAAAGTGCCCTCAGGTCTAACCTTTTAAATCACCTCTCGGATGTACGGTACACGATCGTCGGAAGGGTGGATGCTCCGCAACTCTCCCGGTTCACTGGTTCACTGTTCTCGTTCGTTGTCTTACTGTTTTGAGTCGTCGTTCTCCATCTTTTGCTACTGTTTCCTTGTGGTTTCGCTGTCGTTTCCTCTTTATCTTTTGCTTACTGTTTTTGGGTGTGTTCTTCCTGTAATTTTTCTGTGTGTTGTGTATGAGCTAGGGACTAGGGTTGAGAAGGTTGGTGAATGGTTCTTTTTATAGGCAAAGGGTTAGGTTTGACAAGGAAAAGGATTTGGCTAATTAAATAGGGATTTGATTTGGTGTTGGTTAAGGGAAGCAATGGATTTGATTTGGTTTGGTTAAGGGAAGTCAAAGATTGAGGGGGGACAAATCTTGGCTAGATAGGGAAGGTTGAATATTTGATTGGTTTGGATTAGGAATACAATATTTTAAGTTAGGAATAATATATTGGTTGATTGATTTTAACTTGGTATGATTATATTTGATTGGTTTATGGTTAAAATATTTTATTTAATGTTTAATTTTAAATTAATATTTATTTATTTAATTTGGGGTGTGTTTTATGGGCTTTGGGGGGCTAATTGGGCTGGATGTGAGGCTAGCAGTAAAACTAGAATTACCGACACCGTTCGAACGCTTCCTCGAACGCGGCACGAACGCCCGCAATCCGTTTGACGTTCGAACGTAAACACGAACGTAGCACGAACGAAAACAGTGAACCTTGTTTATTCTGAATTTCCCCTTCCGATGTCCGTTTCCCGTGACCTCCGTGACTTAAAAGGTAGTGTCTCCAAAATGAGACTCATCATAGGGACTTATGTGTAAAAATGCAATGCCTACAGTCGCCCCCACTTTGATGGGACTTGTGTAATGTGCAACAGTGACAATCCTATCAAAGTTATGCAATGCATTTCTACTTACCTGGCTTGCCAGCTGCCACTTGACTTACCATGTGTTGAGTTGCGTTGATTTGGTGGTGAGGTGCTGCGACCCCTGGTTCATTCCCGAACCGTGCTCTATTTTTAGAGCACCATTTTCGGCATCTTTTGTGTGTGTGCTCCATTTTGGAGCGCCATTTCCGGCATTTGCTGTGTGTGTTCCATTTTGGAACGCCATTTTCGGCCTTTGCTTTGTGTGCTCCATTTTGGAGCGCCATTTTCGGCATCTGCTGTGTGTGTTCCATTTTGGAACGCCATTTTCGGCATCGGTTCTGAATGCTCCATTTTGGAATGCCATTTTCGGCGTCTGCTATGTGTGCTCCATTTTGGGGCGCCATTTTCGGCATCTGTTGTGGTAGCGGTCCATTTCCGAACTGTGCTGTACGAGATTGTGGCTCATTTTTGAACCGTTACTTGATGAGATGGTCTTTGCTGCTATAAACCTGCGAACACAAAACAAACATTGCATGTATGTGATATGTATGCATGTATGCATGTATATGTATTATATTCCGATGGGTTAGGCCTTCCTTGGTCCATTTCCGAACTGTGCTCCATTTTCGGAGTGCCTTTTCCGGCTTGATGTGAAAGTAGTCAATTTTCGAACCATGCTCCATTTTCGGAGTGCCTTTTTTGGCTTGTTCATTCCTGAATTGTGTTTCTATTCTTGGAGTGCCATTCCCGGCTAAACTGATACTGACGCTGATGTGGGCCTTGCCCCTAGAATGATGTGGGCCTCGCCCCAAACTGATACGGATATGGGCCTCGCCCCCAGACTGATATTGATACGGGCCTCGCCCTAAGACTGATACTGCTGATATGGGCCTCGCCCCCAGACTGATACTGATATGGGCCTCGCCCCAAGACTGATACTGCTGATATGGGCCTCGCCCCCAGACTGATACTGATACGGGCCTCGCCCTAAGACTGATACTGATGTGGGCCTCGCCCCCAGACTGATGTTGATACGGGCTTTTCCCTTGGGACTCATCCCCAAACTGATACTGATTCATTTCTGAAACTGACCGTACTGTTGTTGTTCCTGAAGATTCCCCGTGTTCTAAACATCACTGAATTTCATAGTGCCAAGGTTGAATGTTTTTCTCAAATATACTCATATTGTAGAAGAGATTCAACGAAATAATGTCTTTATTATCATTTTAAAGAAAATGATTCGAACATGTAGACCAAAAAAAATGCATGATCAAATAAACTAGGAGGGATGATTTCATCATTCGCAACATTGCCTTCTTTGTTGGCCTATGGTTCTCCACCGTTGTCATCCCCTATTCCTATGAATGAAGCTGAGTGGTTGAGAGTTTGGAGGACAAGGGTTTCGGGTAGGCCAGAGTTGATCATGTAGTTGGGTAGGGGATTTCTGTATGCGTTGGGTTGTTCTCTTTCTGGGTCAGGTATTTTGTAAGCATCAATGAGGTTTTGGATTTCATGCCTAAGGCGGGTGCAGCTGTCAGTTTCGTGGCCTCTCCTCTGATGGAAGTGACAATACAAGCTTAGGTTAAGGTTGGGTGGTATAGGATCTGGAAGTGGTTTAGGCTCTAAGGGTTTTTGGAGTCCTTGTCCCTTCAACTTCTCAAGTACCTTAGATAACGGCCTCCTCAGGTTAGAGAAATGCCGGTTCTTGACGGTAGCGACCTCGGCAGTAGCGGGTTTGGTCTCAGCAGGCCCCCCAAAAGTTCTTCTATTCTGGCCATAAAACTTTCTGTTTTCAGCCTC
This sequence comes from Zanthoxylum bungeanum, assembly GCA_019454045.1. Lineage (NCBI taxonomy): Eukaryota > Viridiplantae > Streptophyta > Magnoliopsida > Sapindales > Rutaceae > Zanthoxylum > Zanthoxylum bungeanum. Next base: position 40,187 of record SKCR01032795.1, on the reverse strand, counting down.
TTCTTCCACAATATTCATGACAGTTTCCCTTAACTGTCGAAAATCAACAATCATGGAGGTCATCCTCCTCAACTTGCCATAGATCGAGGGCTTAGTGCCCTTGATGATCATTTTAATCTGGTCCTTCTCAGAGGGCCGAGTCTGCATTTTCAGAAGCTGGCTTCTCCAGCGGTCTACATACTCCTTGAAGCTTTCTTCTGGCTTCTGCTTAGTGTTCTCCAAATCGCGGAGTGACAGATCAATTTCTAAGTCAGTGACATACTGTTTCAGGAAAGCATCATCTAACTCCTTCCAATCTTCCTTAACCTTCTTCTCAAGGCTATGATACCAAACCACAGGTGCCCCCTCGAGTGACATCCCAAACATCTATTGGACTTGGCACTGTGATAGGCCCATTGAACTCATGACTGAGACATATTGCTGCAGATGGACCCTCGGGTCTCCGTTCCCATTAAACTTGGCCATGTCGGGCATTTTAAACTGAGCTGGCAGCTGTTCTCCGAAGGTTATTGCCTCATAATCTAGAAAATCCTCGTTCATACCCCTCATTTTGCGGGTAACTGTTTCAACCTGATCCCGAAGCTTCTGAAATTCTGCATGAGACCCAATCACTCTGCCTGTTGCATATTCTGCCATGTCATCATCAAAAGTGGGGACATCATCCCCTAACCCATTTGGAGGCTCCTCACGCCTTACATTCTTAGAATCTCCCCCGGCACGGGGCACAGCCATATTTGTCATGGCAGTAGTCAAGGCTTGCAACTGTTCAGTAATCTTAGCGAAGCCATTTTCCAACTGATCTATCCGGGATACCTCATATCTGATTCACTCATGTCTGTTCTCAGTATTTTGGTGAGTCTTCCCTTTTTTTCTAACCCAACGGGAATCTCTCATGGCTTTCAAAACAAAAATGGGTTTCACATGGTGCATGTATGCATGAGGTGCATGTGATGCATGATATGCATGCGATACAAGAAATATATCAACTCATTAAAATTTTCACACAAATCGGCTCATCATCATTTTAGAAGTTTTTGGGCCAACTGTCATAGGAGTGAACTCGTCCCAGTTTAAATGGCCCAACGAGTTCACATCTCATGGCAAGGAGCCCAACTAAATCCGAATGGTAACGTTCCGAACACAATCACAAAGTGGCCCATCAATCATTTAGAAGTCTTTGGCCCAATAGTCATGAAATACGTTCTTGTCCCAGTTTAAATGGCCCAACAAGCCCATATCCCATGACAAATGGTCCAAATGGATCCAAATGACAATGTTCCCAAACACAAGCATAGAAGAAAGATAATGCAAACGTAATAATTTCTACAGTATGGCCCATCAACATTTCAGAAGCGTTGGGCCTAATAGTCATAAGGTACGAACTTGCCCCAGTTTAAATGGCCCAACAAGCCCGCATTTCTGACAATAGTCCAACTGCATCCAAATGAGGATGGTCCACAAGCACATACTCAAGGAAATAATTGTTACTTTAGCCAACCAGGTCTATGGGTGGGTTAGCAAGAGTATAGACAAAGGCTCTCACCGGCGAAGGATGGCCCACAACTAGGTCTCCCCACTCAAGGGTTCGAGCGACCAAGTGAGCGCACCCCTTTTTATACACTAAGGTACGTGCCAATGAGCTATGGTGTGTGACGGACTGTCAAATGGATTTCCCGTTGTAGATCCCCCAGAGGGAAGGTGGAGCGAGGCTCACTTAAATACCCAAGCCTCTTAGGCTCTTATCGCTTGTTGTCAGGAATAAACAACGAGTCCTCCAAATTAGTCCATCACAATAGGCTACAAGTAGATGGCTATCTAGGTGCCTTCACAGCTTTTCCTTCTAGAAAGGTAGTGAATGAAGGAAGACACCAAACCATTACCTAGCCTTAAAATGCCTTTGATTAAACCATCACTTTATCCACTATAGACACGGTCAATTAAAACATAAATCCAAACATCACAAGACAATATTTCGGGGCCGATTCTTTATCCCCAGTGGAGTCGCCAGACTGTGGGAACACAGGAAATCTGGGGCGACGCATGTTGTCCCGGGCTCGCGGCCCGGTCGGGAGTACGGAGTAGCCACGGGGGACTAAACCGGAGAGTAATGGAGTCGCCACCCGGTGTGAACCGGGAAAATGAGATTTAAGGCCGCACTCACCCCTCGCAAGGGAAGACCTCAAACCGTTGGGTTCGGAATGGTCCCTTACTTATGTCACTTGTAATATAAGGATTTATGTAATAATTTAACCAGGCTTAAATAACATTTATTTCCAAAAATATCATGCTTCTAAATTCATATGCATACATCAACAAGTTCATCACAACATGCAACATCACATGGCAATCTCATGAACATATTTCAATCCTATAATATGGAAAACTAAGAACAACCTAATCATGCTTGAGTACAATCTCATGAACCTATTAACAAATAACATGCTAACAGCCTAATCATGCTTGAATACAATCCCGAGAACACATAGGATGGATAAATGCAGGGATACAAATAATATGGTTGGCTATATAACACAAGAAAGATCAACCAAGAGGCAATTATGCATGAATATGATAAGACAGACTCAGTTCAGTGTGTGCGCGTTCGTGTAGCGTTCGTAAACGCGTTCGAACGGTAAACAGAAGGTTCGCGTTCGTATGGCGTTTGATAATGCGTTCGAACGGAAATGAAACAGAATGCTCGCGTTCGTATGGCGTTTGATAACGTGTTCGAACGGAAATGAAACAGAATGCTCGTGTTCGTATGGCGTTTGATAACGCGTTCGAACGGAAATGAAACAGAATGTTCACGTTCGTATGGCGTTCGTGAACGCGTTCGAACGGAAATGAGACCTGATGCATGATAAGCGAAAAATGCATGCGCGTTCGAGTTGCATTCGTAAACGCGTTCGAACGGGAACAGACCTGATGCATGAAATGGGACGCAATACATAAACAACAAAATAAAGGGGCGCGACGAAGTACTTCCGTAAAGGTGGCCTTTTGGGGGCTCTTGATCTCTCAACGAGAGGACCTTTAGACCAACATATTAAGCCCATGCGCGTCACATCACATCATGCATACAAACATAAAGACAATCATATTCAACTAAGTATGTCCGATTGAACGTGTCTTGCATCCAACCGAACACACATCAACCGGCGCGGCAAAGCATAGTGGTAAAGGGCTTTAACCCCTCCCCATAGGGGATCTTTCATTCCACTTACTAAGCCCATGCGCTCGATTGAACCATGCATAAATAAGCAACATGCAGAATTTAGGTGACGAAAAATAAATAAATGAAAGCAACACAAAACAAGAGAAGGTGCCGTTTACTCAAGTGGTACGTGGAGTTGTATCCCAAGTACAGACCGCACTACCGTCCATTCGGATTCGGCTACGGAATTTACGTCTGGGTTTCCATCCTATATACCACAAGAGACGACACTCTTCCATTTCATTCAAGCCACAACATGCATCCATAAACGACTCTCATGCGAATAGAATTCAATGATAAAAAAACGAATATAAACCAATGAAAAAAAGTGCCCTCAGGTCTAACCTTTTAAATCACCTCTCGGATGTACGGTACACGATCGTCGGAAGGGTGGATGCTCCGCAACTCTCCCGGTTCACTGGTTCACTGTTCTCGTTCGTTGTCTTACTGTTTTGAGTCGTCGTTCTCCGTCTTTTGCTACTGTTTCCTTGTGGTTTCGCTGTCGTTTCCTCTTTATCTTTTGCTTACTGTTTTTGGGTGTGTTCTTCCTGTAATTTTTCTGTATGTTGTGTATGAGCTAGGGACTAGGGTTGAGAAGGTTGGTGAATGGTTCTTTTTATAGGCAAAGGGTTAGGTTTGACAAGGAAAAGGATTTGGCTAATTAAAGAGGGATTTGATTTGGTGTTGGTTAAGGGAAGCAATGGATTTGATTTGGTTTGGTTAAGGGAAGTCAAAGATTGAGGGGGGACAAATCTTGGCTAGATAGGGAAGGTTGAATATTTGATTGGTTTGGATTAGGAATACAATATTTTAAGTTAGGAATAATATATTGGTTGATTGATTTTAACTTGGTATGATTATATTTGATTGGTTTATGGTTTAAATATTTTATTTAATGTTTAATATTTAATTAATATATTTATTTATTTAATTTGGGGTGTGTTTTATGGGCTTTGGGGGGCTAATTGGGCTGGATGTGAGGCTAGCAGCAAAACTAGAATTACCGACACCGTTCGAACGCTTCCTCGAACGCGGCACGAACGCCCGCAATTCGTTTGACGTTCGAACGTAAACACGAACGTAGCACGAACGAAAACAGTGAACCTTGTTTATTCTGAATTTCCCCTTCCGATGTCCGTTTCCCGTGACCTCCGTGACTTAAAAGGTAGTGTCTCCAAAATGAGACTCATCATAGGGACTTATGTGTAAAAATGCAATGCCTACACATGCCATCTGCCTGTGAAGCTTGAACATAAAGCGTATTGCGCACTGAAGAAGTTAAATCTTGAAATACAAGTAACAGGAGAGAAATGGCTCCACCAACTAAACGAATTGGAGGAATTTCACATACAGCCATTTGAGAATGTCAAACTGTACAAAGAAAATGCCAAGAGAAACATGATCAAAAGATAGTGTGCATACAATTGGAACCGGGCAGCGGGTAATGTTAAACAAATCAAGGTTGAAACTTTTCCTTGGGAAGTTAAAATCACGGTGTTCAGTTCCATTCTTAATCACCCAAGTTTTACCATATGGGGCCATTGAGTTATATGATCCCAACTCTAATGAAACATTCAAAGTTAAAATCAAGCATGTCAAGCACTACTGGGGAGAATCATTGGAGCGACAAAAAGAAAGTATCACACTTTCAGATCCAAGATAACATCCGGGCAGTCATGTCTAGCTGAAGATGTTAAACTTAGCGCTAGCATGGAGGCAACCCATGCAATTTGTGTATACATTGAGATTTGGTGTGTTTAATTTTTTTTTAGGTAAAGTCACAGGCAGGATGAAAGACGTTCTCGAAAATCTTCACAAGCAATTTCCTTCTTTCCCTTACAACTCTCTGATGAAAGTCTACAAAGCTCTCATGGAATGAATGAGACTTCTGATGATCAAAGGTATTCCTAATGAAATTCGTTGGATTATTGAAGCACGGGTCCGATTGGCAGGTGAGTCCTCTGACTCTTTTGTTTTATTTCTACCTGGTTTAGGAAGAAGCACATATGCTAAGAAAAGAAGAGCTAAAAGATTTGGTTTTTCTCTATAAATGTGCATGCATGACATGTAATACTCGTTGTCATTCTTTAGAAATGGTGTCTGATAACCGCGAAGATAAAATTAAATTCATTATGGATGGCATGAGTAAGGAGTCTTTGGATGACATATCATTAACTCTTGAGATGCATCCCAGTGGATATGTGTATCACGTAATTCGCATGTTACATACATAATTTCAAAAAGAAAGACAACAATTAAATCTTGGGAATCTGACTTTAAAAGACTCTATTTGCCAATTTATAAGAAAATTGGATGGGAATCTTGTCCCTGACGCATAGATGTCAATCAAGCCGTTACTTCTTGTAAATATTATTATCTCTTTATCTTTAATGAATAATTGTGATTTATTTTGTTATTTTCTTTTATTTTCTCAGACAGGATCATGACTTTTTGACTTCCATGATTTATTTTACTTTTTACCTAATAATTGTCATTTGGCAGGTACTAGTGCTATTATTACTCACCCTTTTTCAGGTTCTATAAATTGAGCTCGTTATTGCACTCTTGAAGACATCCATATTTGAGAAATAAATAAATAAATAAAAATGGAAGCAACTTCAAGAAGACGAGTGTACGCATTGTATTTTTGCATATAAGTCCCGATGATGAGTCTCGTATAGAGACACTACCTCTTTAGTTGTGGAAGCCGCGGAAACGGACGTCGGAAGGGAATAGTCCAGAATTGACACATTGTTGGATTTAATTCGCTGGAGTAGCTTCGGGTTCGCTTGTTGGACCTCCTCGTTTTGAAACACACCCTTAGCCCAAAACCCCATAAACCATACACCAATCCAAAATAATTAAACATTTAAAATACATGTCACAAATTAAATTAAAATCAATTAAATTAAACTTAAATTAAATGAAAATTAAATCACCTTCCTAAATTAAATCTAATCCTTTTCCTAAACTAAATAAATCATATTCCAAATTAAATAAAACACAAATTAAATTAAATTAAATTAAATTCCTAATTTAATTAAATCACCTACCAATTTAAATAAATCATATCCTTAACTAAAAAAGAATAAATCAAATCACTCCCCTTAATTAAAGATTTCCCTTATCACATTTTAATTAAAAAGATATCCAATTAAAACAAAAATCCTTCTCCTTCTCAAATAAAGTAAGCCTCCATCACTTTGCCTATAAAAATAGGCATTCACCTCCTTTATCAACCCTGGCTGATTCTCACAAAAAACACATCAAATAAACCCTAAAAACTCGGCCCTCTTCACGTAAACCACTGTCACACAGCTTCTTCCTCTATCGGCATTCACATAACCCTAAAACTAACCCTTCTCTTCTCACGACCACAGCCAAGACAAACAACATCATAAACCCTTCACAGCCCACGTAGCAACCTTATCTCCACGCATCAACACATGCCCCTCACGAAACCAACATGCACACACAAAAAAGCTCACGCATCAACTCCACGACACCTGCCCCTCACGAAACCAACTTCACGCACACACTACTTCGCACCTAACCCTCAAGCAGCGCACGCTCATGTCCTTCACTCAATCCACACGTTGCAGCCCACTCATCAGCCCTCTTAACGCATCGCTCAACACGCACTAACTGACCTCATCAGGCCACACAGAACTAACGCAAAACTCCCCTCATAGTCCACTCACCCCCTAACAATTATCCCTGAAAACCGCCGCACAAACCACCCCCATGTACGCCTAAAAATGTCCCCAAACTAGCCCCACTCACTGCCGCAAATACCCTCACTACACTGCCAGCAAATTACCGCGTAAATAACCCTTAAAACTATCCAGAAAACACCCCGAAACTGCCCAAAACTGCACAACTAAAACAGTCCAAAAACTGTCCCTAAACCCCCGAAAACTGCACCAAAACAGTCCCCTAATTGACTTAAAACAGTGACCAGAAAATATAGCCAAAACAGCAGTGAAACGGAGTGAAAACAGCAGCCCAAACAGTGAAACATCGAGGAAAAATGTTGGATTAGTGAACCAGAAAAGTTGCGGAGTAACAACCATTCCGACGGCCGTCTAACGCGTTTTCGACAAAAGAGGTTAGACCTGAGGGCACCCTTTTTACTTATTATCTTTTGTTTTTTTTATTTATTTTAATATATTATCGCATGAGAGTCGTTTATTGAGGCATGATGTGATTGTTGGATGAGCGGAATATGTGTTCCCTTTTGTGGTATATAGGATGGAAACCCGGACGTAAATTCTGTAGCCGAATCCGAATGGACGGTAGTACGGTTTGTACTCGGGATACAACGCCACGTACCACTTAATAGACATGTATTTCGTCTCATCCAAACTTGTGTTTGAGCATGTTATAATTCGTAGATTATTTATTTGTTAGTAAATCATGATTTAGCTTAGTTTGTTATTTATTTTCAAAGCATGATTACGTTATTTTAGGCATGATATTTTGTTTAGTTTATGATTATGTTTAAATAGTTATTTGTTTATTTTGGTTTAATGGTTCAATGTGTTCATTGTGCGATTTTATGTGTTTGCTGTTTAAAGACCTATCTCCAAGCATGCAAACTTAGATTAGGAATTATTTTGATGAATGCATATTAGATCTAAGTCACCTTTGAGCATACATGTTGAGTAGATTCGGTTAGTTTATTGCACAAATTGCATCATCACAAGTGACATAAGTAAGTGACCATTCCGAACCCAACGGTTTGAGGTCTTCCCTTGCGTAGGGTGAGTGCGGCCTTAAATCTTTGTCCCGGTTCACACCGGGTGGCGACTCCATGTTATTTCTCCGGTTTAGTTCCACCGCGAGCTATTCCGTGCTCCCAACTAGGCTACGAGCCTAGAACAGGGTCGCCGGTTTCTGTATCCTACAGTCTGGCGACTCCACTGGGTGAAATCGGCGACGCTATTCCAGGCTCACGGCCTAGTTGGGAGTACGGAATAGTCCGCGGAGGAACTAAACCGGAGAAATAACATGGAGTCGCCACCTGGTGTGACCCGGGAAAATGTGATTTAAGGCCGCACTCACCCCTCGCAAGGGAAGACCTCAAACCGTTGGGTTCAGCACTTGTGATGATATGATTTGTGCAATAAATTAACCGAATCTACTCAACGTATATGCTCAAGGGTAACTTAGGTCTAGTTGTATTCATCAAAATAACTCATAATCTAAGTTTGCATGCTTGAAAGTAAGTCTTTAAATGGCAAACACACAATATCACACAATGATCACATTGAACCATTAAACCAAAATAAACAAATAACAATTTAAACATAATCATAAACTAAACAAAATACTATGCCTAAAATAACGTAATCATGCTTTGTAAATAAATAACAAACTAAGCTAAATCATGTCTTAATAACAAATAAATAACCCACGATATACAACATGCTCAAACACAAGTTTGGATGAGATGAAATATGTGTCTCTTGAGTGGTACGTGGCGTTGTATCCCGAGTACAAATCGCACCACCGTCCATTCGGATTCGGCTATGGAATTTACGTCCGGGTTTCCATCCTATATACCACAAAAGGGAACACATATTCCGCTCATCCAACAATCACATCATGCTTCAAACGACTCTCATGCGATAATATTTTTAAAATAAACAAAATAAACGAAAGATAATAAATAAAAAGGTGCCCTCAGGTCTAACCTCTTTTGTCGTCTCTCGAAAACGCGTTAGACGGCCGTCGGAATGGTTGTTACTCCGTAACTTTTCTAGTTCACTAATCCAACGTTTTGGTGATTTTTGAGGGGGTTTCTGGACAGTTTCAGGGGTTGTTTGTGCGACAAAATTGGACAGGACAGTGAGGGAATATGCGGCAGTTTGTGAGGCAGTGCAGTGTGTGTTTTTCAGAAGGTGGCGTTAAGTGTAGGTGAGGTAGATTGGGCGCAAAGGGGACGTGTAGTTTGAGTTTGGTGCTAAGTGGCGTTGAAGGGCTATCAACGTGGGGCATGAGGGGTGATGAGTTGGGCGCAAATGGGACGTGGAGGCTGTGAATTATGACGTGTGGCATGGGCAATTAACGTGTGTGGAGATTGCGGGCAGATTTGGTTGATGCGTTGAGAGAGTTGTTGTTTGGTAAAGCGGCATGTGGCTTGAGTGCAAGGTGTCGTGAAGCTTGATAGTGGAAGCTATGTGGCTTGTCTCGGCTCTTGGTGGCTTGCGTGAAGGAGGCTAGGTTGTTTCTTGTGTGATTCTTGTGTGTATGAGCTCTTAATTTTAGGGTTGATTTCGTGAGAATGAGCCAGGGTTCAATGTGTTGGTGAAGGGATCTTTTTATAGGCAAATGGATGGGGGTTATCCTTGTTTGGGAAGGAGAAGGATTTGTGCATTAATTGGGAGATATTTTAATTATTGTGTGATAAGGAATCTTTTAATTAGGGAAGTGATTTGATTTAATTTGATTTATTCTTTTTAGTTAGGGATATGATTTGATTTAATTAGGAAGGTGAATTATTTTAATTTAGGCATGTGATTTATTTAAATTAGGAAGGTGATTTAATTTAATTTAATTGGATTTAATTTATTTGATTTGATTTGATTTAATTTGTGATATGTGTTTTAAATGTTTTAATTTTTTGGATTGGGCTTTGGTGGGCTTGGTGTGTGACTTGCGAGGTTTTGGGCTAAGGGTGTGTTTTAAAACGGAGGTCCAACAAGCAAACCCGCATCTACTCCAGCGAATTAAATCTAACAATGTGTCAATTATTGACTCTTCCCTTCCGACGTCCGTTTCCCGCGGCTTCCACGACTCAAGAGGTAGTGTCTCCATGTGAGACTCATCATCGGGACTTATATGCAAAAATGTAGTGCCTACAGTCGCCCCCACTTTGATGGGACTTGTGTAATGTATAACAGTGACAATCCTATCAAAGTTACGCAATGCATTTTTACTTACCTGGCTCGCCAGCTGCCACTTGACTTGCCTGCTGCTTCGAACTGAATTGAGCTGGTGTGAGGTGATTCGACCCCAAGGTTCATCCCTGCAAGATGCTACGATCTCTGGGAATCACTACCGAACTGCTGATGATTGGGATTTGTTCCCAAGTTGTGTAGAGAGTGAGCTTTGTTCCCTGGGCTTTGTTCCCAAACTGAATGTGATGGCGAGGTGCCTCGACCTCTGGGCTTTGTTCCCGAACCACCTGTGGCCGTTGTTCCCGAACTGTGTAAAGATTGGGCTTTGTTCCCTGGGCTTTGTTCCCATTGTGTTGAATGTGAAGGCGAGGTGCCTCGACCTCTGGGCTTTGTTCCCGAACCACTTGTGTAGTGAGTGGGCTTTGTTCTCGAATTGAATGTGATGGCGAGGTGCCTCGACCTCTGGGCTTTATTCCTGAGCCACCTGTGAGCTTTGTTCCCGAACTGTGTAGATATTGGGCTTTGTTCCCTTAACTGATTTGATTGTGCCATATACCCGGCGTGCTAAACCCCATACCCGAGGTGTCGCGGTTGCTGTGAATTGAGTTGATGTTGTTGTGCCATTCTCGGCGTGCTAAACCCCGTACCTAGGGCGTCGCAGTTGTGCCATTCTCGGCGTGCTAAACCCCGTACCTAGGGTATCGTAGTTGTGCCATTCTCGGCGTGCTAACCCCGTACCTAGGGTGTCGCAGTTGCGTCTCCATACCTAGAGTACCGCAATTGTCTGAATGATAACCCCGTACCTAGGGTGTCGCAGTTGTCTGGATGTCGTACCTGGCGTGCTAACCCCGTACCTAGGGTGTCGCAGTTGTCTAGATGTCGTACCTGGCGTGCTAACCCCGTACCTAGGGTGTCGCAGTTGTCTGAATGTCGTACTTGGCGTGCTAACCCCGTACATAGGGTGTCGCAGTTGTCTAGATGCCGTACCTGATTTTCCATGTGTTGAGTTGATTTGATTTGGTGGTGAGGTGTTTCGACCCCTGGTTCATTCCCGAACCGTTATTGTGAGGTGGTCTATTCTCGAACCTTTACTGTGATGTGGTCCATTCCCGAACCGTGCTCCATTCTTGGAGTGTCATTCTCGGCTTGTTCATTCCTGAATTGTGCTCCATTATCGGAGTGCCATTCCCGGCTTGTTCATTCCCGAACTGTGCTCCATTCTCGGAGTGTCATTCCCGGCTTGTTCATTCCCGAACTGTGCTCCATTCTCGGAGTGCCATTCTCAGCTTGTTCATTCTTGAACTGTGCTCCATTCTCGGAGTGTCATTCCCGACTTGTTCATTCTTTAACTGTGCTCCATTCTCAGAGTGTCATTCCTGGCTTGTTCATTCTCGAACTGTGCTCCATTCTCGGAGTGCTAATGATGTGTGTCTCCATACCCGGAGTGCTGATGATGCAGTGGGCCCTCGCGCTTGGGACGCATCCCAGAACTGTAACTGTTGTGTGGGCCATTGACCCTGAAACACATCCTAAAAGTAATGATGTAGTGGGTCCTCAACCCTGGGACGCATCCCAGAACTATAACTAATGATGCAGTGGGCCCTCGACCCTGGGACGCATCCCTGAACTGCAACCGACAACGGGGGCCCTCGACCTTGGGATGCATCCCAATACCGCTGACAATGTGGGTCTCGCCCTCAAACTGATGATGTAGTGAGTCCTCGACCCTGAACTGGTACTGATGTGGGCTTCGCTCTCAAACTGATACTGATGCGGGCCTCGCCCCCAGACTAATAGTTATGTGGGCCTCGCCCTCAATATGATACTGATGTGGCCTCGCCCCAAACTGATGTTGATGTGGGCCTCACCCTCAAACTGATACTGATGCGGGCCTCGCCCCCAGACTGAACTTATGTGGGCCTCGCCCTCAAACTGATACTGATGTGGGCCTCGCCCCAAACTGATGCTGATGTGCGCCTCGAACCTGGGACTCATCCCAAGCTGATACTTATGTGGGCCTCAACCCAGACTAATACTGATGCAGGCCTCGGCCCTGGGACTCATCCCCAAAACTGATACTGATGTGGGCCTCACCCCAAACTGATACTGATGTGGACCTCGACCCAGACTGATACTGATGTGGGCCTCACCCCCAGACTAATACTTATGTGGGCTCGCCCCAAACTGATGTTGATGTGGGCCTCGACCCTGGGACTCATCCCCAAAACTGCTGATATGGGTCTCACCCCAAACTGATACTAATGTAGGCCTCACCCCAAATTGATACTGACGTAGGCCTCGACCCTGGGACTCATCCCCGGATTCATTCCAAAATTCTGCTGATGTGGATTCATTCCCGGATTCATTCCAAAATTCTGCTGATGTGGATTCATTCCCAGATTCATTCCAAAACTCTGATGATGTGGGCCTCGACCCTGGGATTCATTCCCGGATTCATTCCCGGATTCATTCCAAAACTCTGACGATATGGGCCTCGACCCTGGGATTCATTCCCCTAACTGCTGATAGTGTGGGCCTCGGCCCTGGGATTCATTCCCGAAACTGATGATGCTATGTTGCTGTTTCTGGTTGGCTTGCATTTGCCGCTTTCTCCTTTTCTTTAAAACCTGCGAACAAAAACAAGACAAAGATTGCGTGTATATGACGTGTATGCATGCATGCATTAATGTGTTTCCTATTCCGATGGGTTAGGTCTTCCTTGTGTTCCTCGGTGTCATTCGCCTATAACTGTTTTGGGTCGCCCCCTGGGTCTGCTTTCAGTTTCTTTCTGTTAAATTATCTTCCGGTGATTGCTTTTGGTTCCATGACTCAATATCTCGTTATGTCCCCGATTCGCGAGGTGGTAGACTGGTCGCCCCCAGTCTTGATTTAGCTTTCTGCTCTTCGTTTTTTTGTAATAGGTCAAGGTGAACTACGTGATGTGGCATTCCATATCATCATTCTATATCACATTCTACGAAATAGTCCCAATAGTTACACATATTATTGCCCTTAAAGAATACTCAATAATGAAACCAGAGAACCTTCAAAACATTCAACGCAACTCAAATCCAAGTCTTTGAATAAATAATCTAAGCTAGACTCAAAGTGTGTGTGTGCAAAGGTTCCTTTGCAGATTCATCCCCAGGTGAGCCAACTCAATGATTTCGTCAAAAAAATCAGGATCGATGGGTCAAACCATCCTAGATGTCTCAATTATGCCTGCAGTTGCTTTTCTGTGCTCAATGTGGTATGGTTTTCTTTCTCTTTTGTCTCTTTCTTTTTCTTTTCATTTTGAACTTCTTTTTTCTTTTCTTTTCTTTTTTCTCTTTTTTTTTCTTTCTCCTTTTTTTTTCAACACACCTACCCTTTAAGGTAGCATTTCTCCTCATGGTGGTCCTAATACTCGCCCATGGGTAGCTTCACGCTTATCGGTTATAGGTGGTTCAATTTTTTTTCTTTAGAGACTTTTCTTTCATTTTCAACCATACCACACATCATAACATAAGCAAATCAAGATAGACATCTAAGCAAACGGCCATTCACCAACCTACAATTTCTTCAACTAGTCACATTGCCAACTACTCAGGTTTTCGCCGCTAAGAACCTATAGTGAAGCGCTTACGAGTCTAACATAGATCAATCACTCAAGTATCAGATAAAAGCACATCAAGGGTTTATCGTTTCTAAGGTTTTACCCTAAAGCAATCAATTTCATCATCAGACCTATACCTAACTATTAGGACTAAGAACACAAATTTTTTTTTTCTTTTTTTCTTTTTTCTTTTTTTTTTCTTTTTTTTAAGGCCCCCCAATGGTCTTTCTATCCCTATCGTAAATTTCTCTATTTCTCGGTTTCATTTTTCCCCAATATCCATGTTTGCTAAACTCTTCTTTGACAAGTCTTCTTTTTCCTAACCCAACGGATATCTATGATGGCTTTTAAGACACAGAGGGTTAACATGATGCGTGTATGCATGAGATGCATGTGGTTATCAAAAGCATAAAGGGGCAACTTCTATATGATATACAACTACGGTTCATATGCGGGTTTGCAGGGGTATATACAAAGGCTCTCGTCGACGAAGGATTGCCCACAACTAGGTCTCCCCACTCAAGGGTTCGAGCGATCAAGTGAGCGCACCTTTTTTATACCTAAAGGTACGTGCCAACGAATTATGGTGTGTGACTGATTGTCAAATGGATTTCCCGTTGTAGATTCCCCAAAGGGAGGGTGGAGCGAGGCTCTCTTAAGTACCCTAGCCCCTTAGGCTCTTATCGCTTGGTGACAGGAATTAGCAACGAGTCATCCAAATTAGTCCATCACGGTAGGCTACTAGTACATAATCATCTAGGTGCCTTCACAGCTTTTCCTTATAGAAAGGTAGTGAATGAAGGAAGACACCAAATCATTACCTAGCCTTAAAAAGTGCCTTTGATTAAACTTCTTTCAACCCACGGTAAACACGGTTAACTAAAGCACAAATTACAATCACTACAAGACATTATTTCGGGGCTAATTCACTATATATCCCCAGTGGAGTCACCAGACTGTAGGACACAGAAATCGGTGACGCTGTTCCAGGCTCGCGGCCTAGTTGGGAGTACAGAATAGACCGCGGAGGAACTAAACCGGAGAAATAACATGGAGTCGCCACCCGGTGTGACCCGGGAAAATATGATTTAAGGTCGCACTCACCCCTCGCAAGGGAAGACCTCAAACCGTTGGGTTCGGAATGGTCCCTTACTTATGTCACTTGTGATGCTATTATTTGTGCAATAAATTAACCGAATCTACTCAACGTATATGCTCAATGGTAACTTAGGTCTAGTTTGTATTCATCAAAATAACTATTAATCTAAGTTTGCATGCTTGAAAGTAAGTCTTTAAACGGAAAACAACAATATCACACAATGAGCACATTGAACCATTAAACCAAAATAAACAAATAGCAATTTAAACATAATCATAAACTAAACAAAATACTATGCCTAAAATAATGTAATCATGCTTTGTAAATAAATAACAAACTAAGCTAAATCATGCTTTAATAACAAATAAATAACCCACGAACTACAACATGCTCAAACACAAGTTTGGATGAGACGAAATACGTGTCTCTTAAGTGGTACGTGGCGTTGTATCCCGAGTACAAACTGCACTACCATCCATTCGGATTCGGCTACGGAATTTACGTCCAGATTTCCATCCTATATAGCACAAATGGGAACACATATTCCGCTCATCCAACAATCACATCATGCTTCAAACGACTCTCATGCGATAATATTTTTAAAATAAACAAAATAAATGAAAGATAATAAATAAAAAGGTGCCCTCAGGTCTAACCTCTTTTGTCGTCTTTCGAAAACGCGTTAGACGGCCGTCGGAATGGTTGTTACTCCGCAACTTTTCTGGTTCACTAATCCAACATTTTTCCTCGATGTTTCACTGTTTGGGCTGCTGTTTTCACTCCGTTTCACTGATGTTTTGTTGTATTTTCTGGTCACTGCTTTAAAGCAATTTAGAGACTGTTTTGGTGTCGGTTTTAGGGGCTTAAGGGCTGCTGTTTTGGTGATTTTTGAGGGGGTTTCTGGACAGTTTCAGGGGTTGTTTGTGCGACAAAATTGGACAGGACAGTGAGGGAATATGCGGCAGTTTGTGAGGCAGTGCAGTGTGTGTTTTTCAGAAGGTGGAGTTGAGTGTAGGTGAGGCAGATTGGGCGCAAAGGGGACGTGTAGTTTGAGTTTGGCGTTAGGTGGCGTTGAAGGGCTGTCAACGTGGGGCGTGATGGGCGATGAGTTGGGCGCAAATGGGACGTGGAGGCTGTGAATTATGGCATGTGGCGTGGGAAATTAACGTGTGTGGAGATTGCGGGCAGATTTGGTTGATGCGTTGAGAGAGTTGTTGTTTGGTGAAGCGGCAGGTGGCGTGAGTGCAAGGTGTCGTGAAGCTTGATAGTGGAAGCTATGTGGCTTGTCTCGGCTCTTGGTGGCTTGCGTGAAGGAGGCTAGGTTGTTTCTTGTGTGATTCTTATATGTATGAGCTCTGAATTTTAGGGTTGATTTCGTAAGAATGAGCCAAGGTTCAATGTGTTGGTGAAGGGTTCGTTTTATAGGCAAAGGGATGGGGGTTATCCTTGTTTGGAAGGAGAAAGATTTGTGCATTAATTGGGAGATATTTTTAATTATTGTGTGATAAGGAAATCTTTTAATTAGGGAAGTGATTTGATTTAATTTGATTTATTCTTTTTAGTTAGGGATATGATTTGATTTAATTAGGAAGGTGAATAATTTTAATTTAGGCATGTGATTTATTTAAATTAGGAAGGTGATTTAATTTAATTTAATTTAATTGGATTTAATTTAATTTAATTTGATTTGATTTAATTTGTGACATGTGTTTTAAATGTTTTAATTATTTGGATTGGGCTTTGGTGGGCTTGGTGTGTGACTTGCGGGGTTTTGGGCTAAGGGTGTGTTTTAAAACGGAGGTCCAACAAGCGAACCCGCAGCTACTCCAGCGAATTAAATCTAACAATGTGTCAATTCTTAACTCTTCCCTTCCGACGTCCGTTTCCCGCGGCTTCCACGACTCAAGAGGTAGTGTCTCTATGTGAGACTCATCATCGGGACTTATATGCAAAAATGCAGTGCCTACAACGAGTTATAAACATCTGTGTGTTTTGCGATACTAGTGTTGGTTCTAAGCCAGAATTCGTTGAGGTAACACGGGAATTGGGTAGAGTTATAGCTGAAAGGAATATGCACTTAGTATATGACAGTGGCAATTTTGGACTAATAGGGTACGTTTCAAGGGCCGTACAGGAAGGAGGAAGTCAAGTTTTGGGAATCATCCCAAAACCCTTGGCGGAGGCGAATCTTATAGGACCATCAAACGGATATGAAGGCATTGTGTCGGTATGTCTGGACGACTTATTGAAATGATTAATCGTGCTGATGCTTTTATTGCTTTGCCAGGTGGCTTGGGTACGATGGAGGAAATTTTTACAATGCTATCTTGGGCAAACTTGAACATACACTAGAAACCAATTGGATTGTTTAACGTTGATGGATTTTGTGACTTTCTTTATGTGTTTCTTGATGATGCCCGGAGAAATGGGTTCCTTTCAAAACTTGTAAAAGATATCCTCTACACTTTCAGAACAGCCCATGATTTAATTGACCAACCTTTAGCCTTTGAACCACAAATTGAACCTATCATTTCTAAGATAAACTGGTCCGATAATGATCGTGGTAAGAAACGTCGTATAAATCTGGATCTTAACCTTTAGTTGTCTTTTTAATTCCACGCTAACCAGGTACTATTTTCTAAACTTTTCTTCTACTTTTTAGACATTTGGGAAAATGTCTCAATTAGGTTTGAGGGAGGGGAATAGTTAACTAGTATCTTACTTTTATTTTTCGTTGTGTTGTTTTTATTTGATTTTTAGTCAAAAAAATTTCAAATATTTAAAAAAAAATAAAGAAATAAAAAAAAATTGATTTCTGTGTTTTTTATTTGACTAACCAGGTGGAATGTTGTTTGAGATAACTGTGTAAGGAATTTCCACTCCTGAGACGTATCTCAATATATTTTGTAACAAGTTAATTTTTGCTTATTTCCTTTTGAATTATTTAATTCGTGAATTCTCCATAATACTGACTAAATTGGATCTTCATATGCTCAGTTGACAAGTGTTATCAACATGCATGGCAACATACGACCATAAGTTGTAAGTGAAAAGTTTGTAATATTCAGTGCTCTAGTTTAATTGGAGGAAGCATCTAAAAACGATGGAATAAAAAAAACAATATTGTGTATATTAATTAAACGTTTCTACTTAGCAACCGGGCATCTTGCCTCAGTAAGCAGAGATTGTCCACGTCAAACGGTAGAACTTTTAACATCTGAGATCCGAGTAATTAAGTCTGTATGGGTGTTTTAACACCTAGTGCCCTAAAGCCAACTGGCTTGGAAGTCACTGGCCCAAAGCTCGCTATATGGATTAAAGATGTTAATTATAAAAAAAATTAAACATATGAGATCCGAGTAATTAAGTCTGTAGGGGTGTCTTAACAGCTAGTGCCCTAAAGCCAACTGGTTTGGGAGTCACTGGCCCAAAGCTCGCTACATGGATTAAATATGTTATATTAAAAAAATGCATCGCTAAAAAGGTGTGAATTCTGATATAACTTTAGGACAAAATATTACTCTCTTTTCAACTACACTTATGAATATTGTGGGCACAAGGATTTGATTAATACCTTGTTGGTTGTGTATATGGAGAATGGTAAAAATAATCGGAGAATTTACTTATTCGATAATTCAGAAAGAAAGAAAACAATTCTTAACTTGGATAAGATTTTCACATGTTTAGTCACTAACTTTTTGTGTATGTTTGATTTTACATTTGATTGACGTTTATGGGTATCGTCGCTGTAAGTCCTCACGAGACTACAACTCGTCCACTAGGGATACCTAGGGGTTTAAAGGCTTGTTGCGTAAGCTAAATGCAACTGTGATCCCTACGAAAGTGGCTTAGTTTAATTTTATTTGAAAGTTATTTATTGTTTTTTATTTTTTTATTTTGCTCAAGGACTAGCAAAATATTAGGTTTGAGGTGTGATAAACGAAAAATATATCAATATTTACCGCCCCTTTTACTTAATATTTTGTATAGTTTCTCGAGTTTTATGAACGTTTTGATGTGTTTTAGTTTATTTTGTAGATAAAATAAAATCGGGACTCAATGGAATCAATCAGGATGAAATATGGGACAAATAAGGGCAAAAAAATGGACTTGATATTTTGATTTTGGAGATTGGAAACTTGAAATAGCGTTCTAACGAAGTGCAATTTCGGAAATTTCAACTTTGCGCAATTGTCATATTTTGGCCATAACGTTTTATTCTGATATCGGATTGAGGTGATTCTAGTTTCAGATTAAAGAAGACGCAAAGATCTACAACTTTGAAGTTCATAAGATTTTCGAATTCTGAAGTTTTCATTACCGAAATTGATGAAAAATATGGAAGTGTGTTATGTGCAATTATTAAAGTCATTTTCAAAAACAAACAAAAAATAATAAAAAAAATGGAAATTGTCAAACTTCCACCAAACATGAGGATTTGGTGCTATGTTTGGTAGAGAAATTGGTGGAAGCCTTTATATTTGCCTATAAATACCAAGCTAAACTTTGTAAATTTTTCATGCTTTCTTTAGGGGATTTCTCCATGAAAACCTAAAAGAAAGTGTCTTACATGTTTATTTAAGTTTTCTTGTATTTTCTCTTTATTTATTTACTAAATTTTTGTGTGTTTTTAATTACATCATGAGTAGGTAATCTCTTTTTGATGGAGTCTGGGGTGAAACTTTTAATATAATAATTTAGATTTACTCTCTTAATTTAAATAAGTAAATTGAATTAATTATTTACCGCCTATATGGCCGGTTTTACATTATTGGACTTAGTTTCCGCATATATGGTCGGTTTAGGTGCTAACCTTTTTACCGCCTATATGGTCGGTTTTAATATAATTAATTCAAGAAATGATTAATTGATAATGGAGTAATCTATATTTGAAGTATTAAAAGTGAAACCCCTAGCTCCAGCATTTTCTTTTATTGTTGTAATTTTCTTTACTTTTTAATTTTATGTTATGTTATTATATTTAACTATGCATTTTGTAATTTTAGGTATGTTTTGTAACTAAACATATTATCTAGGGTTGTGATGAACTCCAATATATCTCTGGTTTATAAGTTGATTATTTTATGCCTTGGGTAATATATTGGTTTATTTATTGAGTCTTTGTCTTAATGCTTCTTGTTAACTGGTCATTAATAAGATTGATTTGGTAAACTTAAAATGAACTTGGAAAATGGATTTTAGGTTTTAGCCATAGACTAAATAGCTCACGATCTCACCTTGGGGTAAATGTCTCTTAGGTAGATTTCCTTACAGGATATGAATATATTTGTCGGGCGGGGGTAGCAATAATTGGAATTTAAACTCAATGAATTCAGAGTTTCTTAATTAACATAGGAATATAGTTAATTGGGTTACGTTGGATATTTACGTCTGACCATCGGAAGAGGATTTTGCATAACTTTGTGTTCCAGGTTAATAAACTGATATATTTCATAAACATGAGATAATCACTTCATCTTTAAAAGATATTGGAAGGATTCACAACCTTGGATATTTTCATATCATTGTTTAAAACTTAAAATCTACTTTTGTTATGTTTTTATTACTTGTCTTTAGTTTAAAATCACCATCAAACCAAAAATCAATCAATTAGATACTTGTAGTCATTTAGCTTCATAAATTAATAACGTGGGTATTAAGTCCCCGTGGGATCGATATATTTTATACTACTTGAGAGATACATGCGTTTGCGTAACGTGTGTGTTTACCACCGATCAGACATGCTCAATGGGCAAGAAGCCAAGTACGATGTCTTATTTTAGAGTCAAGTTGCAATCGTAAGAACATTGGAGACCCAAATTAGACAGCTTGCGATTAATCAAAGTCATAGGCCACTAGGAGCTTGCCTAAGTGACACAGATGATAACATGTGGATGGTAGAATAAACGTTCTGCAACGCCATCTCAGTCAGCCATAAGGACGTAGAGGATGAGTGCATCACGAAAATGTTTGATGAAG
This sequence comes from Zanthoxylum bungeanum, assembly GCA_019454045.1. Lineage (NCBI taxonomy): Eukaryota > Viridiplantae > Streptophyta > Magnoliopsida > Sapindales > Rutaceae > Zanthoxylum > Zanthoxylum bungeanum. Next base: position 19,398 of record SKCR01032795.1, on the reverse strand, counting down.
AGCTTGATGCTTCACCTAGCTTGGGACCTAAACTGCAGCCTCCATTGGAGGAATCCACAGAGAATAGGACAAAGAGAGTGGCAAATTCACTCATGAGCAACACTGTCAAAAAATAAAGGCTTAAAGAGGTGTGTAGTGTCATATTGCAAACATTGACTGCAAAAAAGTGTATTCACCATAGACTGCACCATTGCGGATTGTGATACAAGATCCTTATGTGACTTAGGGTCATGAATCAATCTAATATTGCTGCCTATAGTGAAGCAATTGAGATACCATGAGCTGAAGCCCACGTCCGTGACCTGGAAATTCGCTGATAGAACCATCAAGGTACCCAAGAGGAAGGTAGAGGATATGATAGTCAATGTGGGAAATTTTACGCTTCCAAAAGATTTCATAGTTCTCGATATGGAGGAAGATGTTGTCATACCTTGCATTTTTAGTAGACCTTTTTGTAGCAGCAAAGCGTTAATAGACGTACAACAAGGCCTTTTTACTTTCCGAGTGAATGGAGAGATGTTAGTTTTCAGAATGTTCAAACTTGCATGAGACCAGGAAAGTCCAGAAAATAGAGCTTTAATGAAGCCAATGGAAGGCAAAAAGGAAACGAGAGCGGAAAAACATACAGATAGGGTGACTGATGAAGCAGTGGTATGTGAGGCCTTCAAGGCGGATTTACAGGAAGAACACTCTAACATAGCTGAGGTGTGCCATCAATTCAAAATTCTATTACATCATGTCACTACACAGCTCAAACCACCAAACTCCAGTCTATCCAAGCAAAAAAGGGAAAGCGCAGTCAGTAACTGCAACCTCTACAGCAACTAATAAAGGATAACAAGTGTGGGTAAGAATGGCATATCAAGAGAAACGGGTTAGTGCAACTCAGTCCATATATATATTGCCATACAGAATGAAATGACATGCAATTAGAAAGGACGCAGCTGCAAATCCATCGCATGAATTGAAACCACCATAAATATTTGGGTGGTCACGTCTAGCTAAAGACGTTAAACTTAGCGCTAACTGGGAGGCAACCCACGCATTTATTTTTGTTGTCTTTAATTTAATTTAATTTTATTATATGATATTTGTGTGTTTATTAGTTTGCATGTGTATTTATGCAGGTGCTAGCACAACCCATACATTTTGCGCAATCAAAGCCTGACAACAATAGCGTGATCAATTTCATGCACGGTAGTGTTGTTCCTAACTATTTTCCGTTACGCATATTTTACATTGAGGACAATGCAAATTTTATGTTTGGGGTGTGTAAATGTTACTGTTCATTCCCATTATTTATTAAAAAAATTTTAAAAAAAAATCCTTAAGAAAAAAATTATTTTAGTCATGTGGTAGTGAAACATAGTACACCCGATGAGTTTATTTGCTTTGGGATGAAATCTTAAGAAACGATAAGTGCTCAATTTATTTTTATCTGATGCCTTGAGTAAGTGATCTAGGTTAGACTCACATGCACTTAAAAGTAGGTTTTTAACGGTAAGAGTCTAGGTAGTTGACAGAGTTACTAATTGAGAAAATTATTTGAAGATGAATGACTGTTTGCTTAGATATCTGTTTATGTTTGTAATTATTTATGATATATGGTATGACTAGAGCAGAAGAAAGAGAATTGTTAAAAAAAAATGAAAAATGAAAAAAACATAAAAGAAAAAATACTTAAAAAGAAAAAAAAAAGATAAGCCACCTATAAACGATAAGCGTGAAGCTACCAATGGGTGAGTGTTAAGACCACCATGAGGAGAAATGCTACCTTAAAAGGTGGTGAGTCAAAAGATTTCATCCTAAAGCAAGAGTGTCGAAATAATAAAATAACCCGGTAAGTTCGGGATCGATCCACATAGAATAGATTTAGTAAAATAAAATAATAATTCGAGTGAAAATAAAAAGATTGAATTGTTTGAAGTGATTGACCATTTTAAATTGGACTGCAACAATAAAATAGAATGTAAGGACTAAGGGATCCACTTTTAATATTTCAAATTTAGAGAAATCTTACTTGTTATAATATATAAATTGTCATTATTACCCAGTTAATTTATTTCAGGAATTAATTGTGTCAAAATATATAAAATCAGTTATAAAGGCGGTGATAATATTTATCTATAACAAGTCCAGTTAGGTACTCAATTATACCAAATAAATGAAACCAGCCATAAGGGCGATAACAAAATTTGTCAATAATTAATCCAGATTTAAATTAAATACTAGTCTTTATATTACAATTCATATATTATAATATAAGTAAGATTAATATATATTTTCATATTAAGAGCTTCACTCTTTACCCCAGCATGATGGAATTAGCTACTCATGCTTTAAATAAAAACACACATAATTTTATTACTAAAAGGAAAAAAAAATTACAACAAAGCCTGAAAAAATAAAATACACAAGAGTTGGAACTCCACAAATTTTCAAAGAAAACTATGGAATCTTGGGCTGACTTTCTAAGGTGCTGAGCACCTCTATTTATAATAGAGAGCACAACACCCTCTATGTAAATTTTCAATTTGCAAATTTACATGTTTGATGGAAATGTGGATTGTCATTTTCCACTTTTTCTTTTTTCTTTTGTGTTTTTTTGTTTAAATTTTTTATAATAATTAAAATTACATGCAACACACTTTGGATTTCTCATCTCGTAAAATCGGGAACCATTTTGTGAAACCGACACCGCAACCTTGTAGTACTCTCTGAGGGCTTCGATTTAGTGGGTGGTTTGACTCGTGAAATGAAGCGACGAGCCGGGATCAAAAGATGAAATATCGCATATTTTGCCACTCCTATCACCGAATTCGGCATCCCTAGGACTGCCACCGGCCACCATAAGATAGGGATGGCCAGCGCACCCTTCTGGGCCGGTGATAGCCGTTGGCCGACCGGCGGCCCAACAACTTCCAAAAACATGATTTGGGGAAGAAAGGGTGGACACGTTTGTGAAATATGGCCACTGCTGCAAATTCTTAAATCTATGAGTATTTATAATATATTTTCAAAAAATTATGAAATAGCCCCACAAAATTATAATCAGGTCCATGAAAGTATATTCCTTCGTAAATATGCATGTTGAGACCCTTGTGGTACGAATTTCGGAAAGTATTCAACACGAAAGTTATTCTTCTTCGAAAAAAATTTCAAGGGATCAAGAATCAGCTCAATTGGATTTTTTTTTCAATTTTTAAAGTCAAAATAACAAAACTTCCTCTATATATCTAAATCGTGTAACCAGTTCTTTCGAGTTTCGCAATTTCCAAAGCAACAAGATCCCACTATAAGACATTTCAATACATTTTTCAATACTTGAATTCTTATTCTCTAACATAGTCTCGTTCCGAGACCTAATATTTCAATTCGGAAACCTTCAAGAAGTGTTCCGAATACTCGGGATATTACATCCTCTCATCCTTATAAAATTTCAACCTCAAAATTTTCTATCCTTATATTTGATCAATCGGAGCTAAATGTACATACATAAACCATCTTATCTATATCCAAACAAGGGCTATCTTACTCTATACATCGTCAAAATCATGCATCCCATGTTGGAACAAACCACATCACATCATATCGAATTCAAGTCAAAACATAACAGTTCAAATCAATAAGTCATGTCGAATCAAATTAATATATCATCAGAATCAAATCAGAACTCATATATCAAAATCCTATTAGAATTCATACATCCATGAGTTTTCAAACATATCCAATCATAATCGGATCAGACCATATCGAATCAAAGCACATCAATTCAAATTACGCTAAATCACACGGAATCATTCAATTCGTAGCAATCTCGTTCATATCACATCAGATCACATCAGATCAAATCACATCAAATACATCTTACTCATATCAATTCTATATCATAACACATCGTATCATATACCATAGAGGTCAAAGCAGATTACAAATAAAAGACTTAAATGGTCAATTGATACCATAAACTTACTTAGGTGATCGGATACCATGTAGTTGCAGTCACCAACATATAAACCATTTGCTCTGATACCACTTCTGTAACGTCCTGCCAAAGGTATGACGTTATCAGCAGGAGACAGGAATAACTTGTCTCTCTGAGCCTCAAAATTTACGAAAAACGAACATGATGTTTCCTAAAAATTGGACAACCTAGAATACAGTCCAACACCTAAACACAACCTGTAATAGACAATAAATATATAAATGGACCTCCGGTCTAATTTAAGGCAAAAAAGTACACATCATCGACATTTAGGGCTTCGTGCCCAAAGCTATACATATAAAATAATGCCTTTAATTACATACATATAACAATATGTATTGCAAGATACAAAACGTAACCAAAATAATTTCTAAACTTATACGATATATTCCAGGACTCTAGAATGGGTGACAGCAGCTTGGATGATCCTTCATCTCGAGCATGACTTTCTAAAACTTGATGGCTGACCGTTCTGGTTGCTAACCTGCAAAACTAACAAAATAAGTTGGTGTGAGTTATAGAACTCAGTAAATAACCACACATATCAAGAAAACAAGGGTTAATTTCAGGTATAATTGGATAACACACACACACACACACACGCACACACATTTCCTTTACCCATCTCAAACATAATGTCTTTTAAAATGCTGTTCATTTTGATTTCAGAAATTGAGTTCATAAGACTTTATTGATACAAACCAAACTTTAAAATAAATCTTTAATATCTCAAAATGTTTGAAATATCATCAAATCGAAAAGTCTTAAATATTTTCCTAAAAGAAATAAGTCAAATACCAAATTCCTTATACGAAATACCTTTCGAACAACTGACGTCCAAGTTACACATACATACTCAGAAACGTACCTGATGCAAATCATAAACCTTATACTCAAACTTATTCGAACGTTCCAACCCCGAGATACATATGCACATATACACATTCAAAAACATAAATCAAAGTATAAGGTTCATACATTCCACAATTAGTAATGAAAATCCGAATGCACTACCATAAACTGATCTCATACATTAGCCGATACGGAAAGTATAATGAAAATTTCTTACAGACAAACATATTTATTATTAGAAATAGAAACACAATACGTGACGCGCAATAAATTTTATGTTCTGTCTCGAAAATATATTGGGCCGCGTCGAGACGCGCAAGGATGCATCGCAACGTTCCTTGTGGGGTCTGGAAGACTACTTATTTGGACTTATTATGATCCGCACCTACAAAACATATCCAAAACACATCAAAACGTTTATAAAAATCGATATAACCCACAAAATATAAGATAGAGAAACGATAAATATAGATATATTACTGCTGATCAAATAGTATGGATATGATGCGTATTCATTAAAAAAAGAGACCTAATTAAATATTTAAAAAAATAAATAAATAATTCTTACATATGTATTGTATTTGTATGTTTGGGATGAATGCCCGAGGACCCACATGCATAGCTTTATGTTTGCTTGCAAAAATAAATTGAGAGCATGCGCAAGCACTGAGATTCTCCAAAGGATGTGTGTGTGTATATATATATTGGACGGTGAAAGCACCACCAGAACTCTCATCAAACACCTTCCACCTACCTAAAGCCAACAATTCTTTACATAAAGTCACCAGAAGTAGGCCCCAACTGTAACGGCTGAGGTGTTTGCCCTATTTGGATCCGCAAATAGTTTTAATGTACGTTTTGTTCTAGCTATATATTACTTCTCATTTTTCCCTTTTGCAGTGACAAATTTTCCGGAACTTATTTATAGCGAGAGACTTATACTTTGGATAGGATCTTTAGTGATAAATAATAAATGCAACTCATTTTACTCCGTCATCATTTGGGTCCTTTATTCCATTCAAGTTGTCTATATGTACCCAATGCCCATAAAAATAGGCAGTTTGACATTTTTATATCTTGTTTAAGGTGTATGTATTGAAGCCCATATATGTATGTACGTTGGCATATCTCCCATTCACAGCTTTGTCATATAACCCCATCCGTTGACTGAGCAGAATGAAAGGCCTAGTGTGATCAGTTCAACTTTAACTGAAACTTTTTGCGCGCCCATTTGCTTTTTCTGTCAAGAAATGGATGGCTGTGCCTGTGCTTCCCACAACCCTAGTTTTGGCTCTCCACTAACCTACTTTGTGCATTCTTTTGTTCTTTTGAGAAAGAAAATATATAAATGAAAAGCCTCCCTCTAAATCAAATACTGTTAGGCTAACAATGTTTTCAGAATCGGATCGGAGATCGAACCCGTGATGTAAAAGATTCAATGGGTCATTGATTTGACCGGTTGAATCGTGTCCAAAAAATGAGAAAAATCGACTTACGTAATAAATAATTTTATATAATTAAAATTTGAAAATTAATAATTAAAAATTAAAAAAATTGGATCAATTTTTGACCGGTTTTTTATTAAATCAATTTTTTTCTTTTAACCGGACCAAACTCACGGCCGGTTCCCGATTCGCCGGTCCTATCCAGTTATAAAAACATGGGATAGCATAGCACAATAAAATCAACTACCAAGGCTATGAAGAGATCCTCTGCTTTTGATAAAAAGTTGCGTACGTAAATAATTAACATGCACACAAGACTGTATTTATATGGACATTAACGGAGCTAAAAAATAAAAAAAAACACGGAAATCTGGATACAGTTCTCTCAAAGTTAGTACCACTTGACCAGTTATTGCCTCAATTTATGAAAAGAATGTAGCATACTAATAATTATTTATATGGATAATGGATTCAACTGTATGATCTCTTATATGGTTTTACAGTCACGTTTGGTTCTTTTAAGGACTTCTAATTAATTAATAACCATGGGATCATGGTTCAACTTGTACATAAGTTCGTTAATAACAGGATTATGAACCACATATTTAAATATAAAACACCAACTTGATTATATTAATTATTTGCTCTGCATAAAACTACAACACACAACCATCACCTTCCCACAGTAAAAAAAAGTTAGCAGAAAGGTATTAGCAGTTGCCACAAGCACACAACTCATTAAAAAGAAAAAAGAAAAAGAAAAAGAAACCTGCAGTACAAGATTCTTGATTATGCCCTAAATTAAAAATTTACACTAACACATATGCTCATGTGATCTTGCGATTCTCTTGACTGAACCACTATCCCTTCTCAAGCAATAGTCTATGCTTGATGGAACCAAGGGAGCTTGAGACTTTCCATAGGAGTTCCAACACAAGGCCTGCTGAAAACTTCTATAATTTGTGGAGGGTTTCAACTGAATATCAATTAGGTCAACATCAGTGCATGGGATGCTATTACTGCATGCTAGATGAATTGGCTGCACCGAATAAGTTCCAATTATTTGATTGAATTTAACACCGGATATTGCCACAGCTCCTGTTTGATTCTTACATAAATGCTTGTCACAATAGTATTGGTCGATTATTACAGGAACTTTAACATCCGAGACTTGAATGTCGGAGAATGAAACATTCTTGACAGTTCCAATGCCACCCTGTGAATTGTATTTAATACATATATGTTAAAACACATTAGAACCCCAAAATTATAATTTAAAATACCAAAACATTATTAACGCAACATTAATTTTGTTACCTGCCATGTCTTTATTCTAACCCCAGCTAGTGTATTTTGCATTGTTATTTTCTCCACAACAATATCGGAGACACAAGCAACACTCTTATCTTTTCCAAGTCCTCCTAAACTGTGGTTGGTTATAATAAGAAACTAAATAAAATTAACCATTCAGTTTATAAATAGGTTGGAAATCAATCAAGTCGAACTAGAATATTTGCCAATCCTGAGCTCAATATCATTATATAGTCAGAATAAAAAATCGTCCACATTCTTATTAAAATTTTCAAATGGGATGAAAAATTATCCTGAATCCCGATTGAAATTGTTTTAATAACAAGTTAGGACGCATCATGAAAAAGTATTATGAATCCTAACATCCTAAATCCCAACATAATTTTTTAATCGGGACGCAAATTCAATTTGTAACCACAATTAATTTTAGATATACTAATAGCAATTAACAACCATTACCTAATACCATGCCCGGGGCCGCAATTAATGTGATGGATGTGAACGTTTGAGCATCCAGTTTGTATTGATACACAGTCATCTCCTATTCAAAAGGAAACCCATTATTAATATTTAAACTTTAAAGCTATGAAATAATTAGTAAATTTGCTGATGTGCGCAAGCTGGTATCATATTTCTTTTTTATTTTTGGTCTAAGAAAAAAGGTTGCACTAGTGCTTTTTGTTCATGCTTGCTTTCGAAAGTTAGTTTAGTGACAGTTATGCACTAATTCTATTCAAAAATTCTTGAAAAAACCAATCATTATTAATTTTCCGAACGTGCCATGCACCATCGACTCTCTTTTTAATTATGGGAGTAGTCACAGCCACATAAGAGGCTGTTACATGTTAATTGCGTGTATTAAGATTTCGGTATTAGATTTGAGTTTGTATTAAATAATGAATCAACTAACATGAATTTCACGTAAGTCCCACCTATTTCTTCATTATTGATTCAGTATTTACCACAAACTCAACTCAAGAATGGATTCTAATTTTAATTCATATACAAATAGGTATAGTTATTTTAATTCTTACCACATGCAATATCAGAATGCTGAATTTCTACATCTTTTGTGTTTTGAAGGTGAATGCCGTCAGTATTTGGGCTGTTTTCTGGAGAAGAAATGTGAATATTGTTAACTTTGACACCGCCGGAACTGTCAAATTTTAGATGGCACAGGGGACTGTTGTTGATTTTGATATCTCGAACTGTGACATTATAGCTTGCATAAAATCTTAAAGCCTGAAATCAGAATGCAAACGAACATTTGAACCAGTCTACAAAAATACTATATAAAAATGTACCGATATTCGAACTCGTGAACCAAATGATAGTAAGTTAATATTTAACCATCGCAATACACACGACACTCACAAAAATACCATATACGATCACAAAATCTAATTAAATCTAAATAATGAGGGAGATCTTACCGTCGGTTTCATATCTGGAATGTGTTTGGATTTCTTCTGCAAACACAATGTAAAAAAGTTCAACTGCTACATAAATTAAGGAAAAAAAGCACTTAATTTAATTTGAAGTTAAGAACTATGATAGTAATATATAGTAACCTGAATAGAGTAACTTTGAGAGGCGCCCCAGCCCCACCATTCAGAGCCTTGACCATCAACAATTCCATTACCTTGAATGGTGAAGTTATGGAGCCATTTGAAGTTAATCCACTGAAACAAACTGGATTTTGGCCATGAACCAACATTTGGAGGTGCTAAAAGGGTTCCATTTATCTGTTAGTAAATAAGTAATCCACTTACATTAGCAATGTCCTGTTTGTTTATGCCATGAAAATGTTGTTTGAAATCAAGTTAATGAGATGGGATAAAACAAAGAGAAAAGCAAACCTGAAGAACAAGGTTAGGCATGCATGGACCTTGAAGAGTTATGGGCATGATGAGGAACTTGAACTCTGATGGAATTTCTACTGTAGCCCCTGCCACTTTGCATGCAGCTTTCCATGCTGCTAGAAGTCCCTGTTTGGTTTGACAATTTTACATTCTCAATTAAGAAAATGAGGATCAAAAGAAAATTTAATTAATTAAATAATCTTCATAATTTGCAAAATCTCTTTATACGTACCTTCGTATCATCAGAAACTCCATCTCCTTTGGCTCCAAATGACAAAACATCAAAAATGTGACCAAGACAAGAAGCAGGTGCTGGAAATCTTGAATCTTTCCGATGCTTATGAGGTTTGCTTTTCTTGCTGTGATGCTTTTTTGCCTCGACTGACATTATTGAAAATGTGACCAACACTATAAGCAGAAAAATCAGAACAAATAGAAGAGAAGATTTGTTGTTAATTCTCTTCATCTCAAGAAGAAGTTTCAAGTGGGGTGTATGCTTTTAATTTGCTTGTGGCACAAAAGTGAAGTAGTTATAGACAGTTATATAGAGCGATGGCATGCACATTTTCCTTTGTTAGTGGATAGATAAATAATTAATTACGTTAATGCCCAAGGTATCTTATAGAGGGATGGCATGCACATTTTTATGTTAGTGGACACTCCATTTTTTAACCAAATGACCATTTTGACCATTCCCTTTTAGAAAGTTGCTATTATGATGCCAAGGGGCGTGACTTGGTGGTGTATGGCTCATGATCTCATCTTGAGGTCCTGAGTTCGAATTCAGGTAGTGCGTTTCTTGTAAGAGCCTAGAGCAACCGGAGGTTTTACCTGCTCCGCTTAAGTTCGGAAGAGGTGATTTGATAGCGAGGTTTCCAATGATTCAAAAAAAAAAAATTGGCTGTTATGTGGTTTTTTAATGTTAATGAAAATTTCATTACTAAATGAAAGGTTACATAAAATAGCAGGAGAAATGTACAAAACTAGAAACCAGAGATTTTTTTTTTCTTATAAGTTAATTTGGCTATAATTGTATGCAACTATATTTATAATTGAGTCAAGATCTTTACTATCTACATCCTGAATTTCCACTATAGTGCAAACAATCTCCTTTAAACTCTTCCTTTTACCAATTATTAAGGGCAACAGACAAATATTTAAGGGTAGTTGTGTTACGACTTGATCATCAATTATCATACAAATTACTAAGCAAACAAGTAAGCATGAGCATGAAGCCAAAACCATTATATTATGTTAGTGGAAGCTAGTTTGAGGGGAATAAAAAGTTTGTATTATTAATTAGGATAAGGTTTGGATAATTTTCTTAACCCCTATAGACGAAATTTAAGACAAATTCTTAAATGTAAGTGTGATGATATAGGTGTTCCAATTATTTTAACATCAATGTGTTATTCTTGCACTGGAAAAAAGACAATAAACTCTTGTCCTAATTATTCAATCAGCGGATAAGAAGTAGTGCACTAACTTAATTATTATAAACAGAATAAATAACAAAGCTTTAATCTTGTCCTCTAAAAGTGCCTTTAAAACAAGTTGCAATATATTAAGCAAGAATTAGAATGTACCATCTTACAAAAACTATTTCTCACTTTAATGTAATATATTGTCCAAAAAGAAAGCTCCAAAATGGAGATGAGTGGTCCTAGGTTTTAAGTTCTAGGCAAATTAGGGTTGGCCACTTGATCATTCACTCTTATTCTATACAGAAATGAAGAAAATGTATTTGAATTCGAGGCTGAATTGATAATTATTAAATAAAAAAAAAGTATACATAATTAAATCTTAATAACATAAAGATTAAAAAAAAAAAACTTAATTGACCACTTAATGATGTATACTTCACATATCATTATTCATGCTACATGTTACTAGATATGTAAACAGCCACAGAGAGATTATGAGAAAAGATAATTAATAAGTAGAGAATCAGAATCCCTTTTCTATATATATCTCAAGCTCAAATCAAACAAAATATACTCCTTCTATCAAAAAAGTAAAAGAAAATAAGGAGACCCATTTCGAGAAGAGATAAAATTATGGCAAATTTATCAAGTTACTAGAGGGTGAGGACCCCTATAAAATATAACTAGCCTTAGATAGAAATTAATGGTTTTGTTTTGTAACTTTGGCTCAAGTGAAGTGATAGAACTCAACTCTCAGCAGGTCATTAGTGCATGGGGCAGCAGGGTATGTTAAGCAACTCAGTTTTGTGTGTCTTCTTCTAGCTAGCTGCTTGCACGCCGTGGGCCATACGTGGGACCGGTCGGTGCCAGCATTTCTATATTTGCTGTGGCCGGCCCGGCACTTGTTCTCTTTTTATTCACATGCATTTTTTTAAAAAATTTGATCGAGGAATGAGGAGTGGATGAAAATTTTGTGACTACATGATCTACAGAAAGTCATGAATTCTTTTTCTTATATATATATATATATATATATATATATAAAGTCATGATCTAATAAGAGCGTCCACAATTTAATAAGTTGCAAGCATATGTAATGTGTGTGTATTGAGTATATTGAGGTTTCAATGAAGAATCTCTTAATTTATTAATGTCAAGGATATATTATTAAAAGAGAAATTATAATATTCTTTCCTATTATGATTTTCTATTCTAGGCAGTTTCCGATTTCCATTATGTGTATACATATTTAGTCTTTCTTTTCCTATTTTATTTATCTTGTATTGTCTATATAAAGGCTGTTACATTGTAATTATAATTTAGATTGAAATACAAAGAATATTTACCTCAATCTATATCATGGTATCAGATGATTTTTTCCTTGGGTCCTGTTAATTCTCCGCTTTCGGCCACCACCACTGCCTCCGCACATGCACCACACTTGGATAAGTTTTTTTTTTTTTTTTTGCAATTGTACTTTTGGCCTCTTTATTACAGTTAATTTTTTTCTGAGTTGTCTCATTCGAAATATTTTTTTGACTTCGTCGATTTTCATCATGGACAAGTCCGACATCTCTCAACCAATTCAGATACTCCTTGATGGTCACAATTATGTTCTTTGGGCCCAAGCCATATGCAGCTTTCTCAAAGGCAGTAAACTCTGGCGTTATATAGTACCGGTACTCTTACTGAACCAATTCAACATAAAACTGAGAGTGACGTCGATTTTTCTGATCGTCTTGAAGATTGAGACAGTCAGAATCACAAGATCATTACATGATTTCGTAACTCCTATGTCCCTACCATCAGTCTTCAATTTGGTCGTTTTCACACAGCCAAATCACTCTGGGACGTCCTTGCTCACCGATATACAGTCACATATTTATCTCATCAGTATCAATTGATTTGTCGCCTCTATCAAATGCGTCAGGACTCTAGGCAATCTATAACAGACTTCTATTCTCAGATGCAGTTTCTCTGGGATCAATTGGCTCTCTCTGAGCCCCAGTGTGATAATTCTGCTGATGCTGTCAAATTCATCACCTACAGAGACCGCCAAAGACTGATTCAGTTTCTCATGGCTCTTGATACCAAGTTTGAACCCACTCGACCCTCTTTGCTTCATCAAACTCCACTACCCACTCTTGACTCTGCCATTGATAAACTTATTTCAGAAGAAACTCGTCACTCTACTGGCCTTATACGGCATACAGAGACTGTTCTTACCACATTTCTTTCTCGTTCTTCCTCTGTGAAACCCTGCAATTACTGTAAATTGCCCGGGCACCTGGTCCTCAAATATCTCACACGCTGTTGCAGAATTTGTCTTAAGATGGTGTTGGAAATGGTGATCGAGCACCATTCACTTTTTGTATGAATATTTGATATTTATGCAATATAATATTTATTTTATCATGGTTATTTATTTATTAATATGGTATAACTCTTACTTTTATTTATATATTGTAAATCTAAAAGTTAGATTACTCTAAGAGTTAGAGATTTCGAGTTACACTCGGAACCTTATATGAATTTAGTAAAGACCCGAGAGTTACAACATATGGTGATATAGTTGCAAGAGTTGCAAATGGTGTTGAGAAATATTACACATTTTCTCGAATATAATTATTCCTAGTCTAGATATATTGACATGGGTCGGTCATTATATTGGTAAGAATAGTGCATTGTCTATATATGTAATGGACATATGGTTTGTCTCAACAGACTGTGAGCTTAGCGGAAGTTCGTATAGAAATGCAGATATTCATTAATTGAATGAGTATTGAACAAATTCATAAGAGATGACTAATAGATATTCCATAAAATTGTCAATAGTTATCTTTTCGAGTTGAGTAGTTATTGTGGTCCTTTGACTTGAGACACCACAGTGGTCTTGTGAGTGATCCTATGTGCCTGATACCATGCATGTCAGAGACCTTTCATGGTCTGACCTCTAGATGACTGTTAGGTATAGACCGATGCTCACCAAGATCGGTGTGTTAAGATGAGGATTCGTCAGTCCATATGGTTGGATTTTGTTTCCAGAAATTTTCAGAATATATTCCGGAAATCTTTTGGCCGAAAGTTCGTTGAAGAAATTGTTTCTTTAACATTATAAATAATATTGAAAAAGAGTTTTTCATATATTATTTATTAATGGAATATACTTATGAAAGTTTATTTTATATTGAGTAGATAAGGTTTTGACAGTATAACTATAACCTTACTCAATTGGAAACGGAAATGACGAATGGATTATACATTAGCGTTTTAACCTCGACTTGTATGGTTCGACGTGTCGTGTTGTTTAGTCATGATTTGTAGGTGGACATGCCTTCATGAAATATGTATACAAGTATATGAGATATATATGTATATATATACGTAACAACTGAACGTGAGCCTAGAGAGTTCCATTATATTGAGTTTACTCGTTGAGCACTAGGGCGACCTTTCGTCAAATGTTGACAAAGTATTTTGGGTTTAAGGATTAAATTGTTTGATCTGATAATTCATGAGATGAATTGAATTAATTAATTTTATATCAAGAGTTGATATAAGTTTATTGTATAATAAATTTAAATTTGATTTACATTAAATTAGTAATAATTTTGTGAATTGATTTAATTGTTAAATTAATATACAATATTAATTACTTAGCTTATACAAATAAAGATTTTAATTAGTTAAAGTAACTAAGTTAAAGTAATTGAATTTGTTTAGTTAGAGTAACTAAATTTATTCATAAAGGTAACTTAGTTTGCTTTATACTAAAGTTGGTGACATTTAATTTTAATCTTGGTTAAATTAGTTTTTGAAACATGTGGTGTAGGGAAAAGATTCTCGTAAAACATGGTTTAATTAAAGGGTTGGTTTTGTTTTTCTTTGTTTTTAATTAACAAAAATAAAAGAATTATAAGAAGCAAAAAAAAGTTTCTCTCTCTGACTTACTCTCTGCCTGCCGAAAAAATAGAAAAAGAAAATGACCCTTTTTCTTGCTTTGGCTTCTTACCTCTGCCGATAAACAAGATATGAAGTGAATTTATTTTTTGATTTTTGCTTTTAAAAATCAAGTCAAAATCTCACCAAAAATCACCCAATTTAATTTTCATGGACATAGAATTGATCCTTAAGAGCTAAGGGTTGGTTATTGTTCTTGAAGCTTGATTTTTCTCTAGGGTTCAAGTGTTGATATTGGGAAAAATTTTGGTTGCCACTCTTGAGTGATCAAACCACCTTTTGATCACCAAGACTTGTTCTTGATAGCTCAATTTGGTGGAGTTTGAAGGAGTTCAAAAGTTTGGAAGATTCAAAGAAACTTGGAAACAACCATTCACAAATTGGGAAGGCTTGAAAGCATCTTGTGATAAATTTAATTTGTAAATTTAATGTTCAATTTGTTGATGATTATTGTTGAGAAAAATTGTTGTGGAAGTGTTGGAAAAGTTGGAAGCATGTATGTGAGGATTAGAAGCATTTAAGTGTTGGAAAATTAGTATATAAATGATATGTTAATTTTGAATGCTTGGATTAATTTTTTCAAGAGTTGGAAAATTATTTTGTATGCTTGAATTAATTTTCAAGTGTTGGAAAATTAATTTTAGTATGTTTGGATTATTTTTAAGTGTTGAAAATAATTTTAGAAGCTTATAATAATTTATCAAGAGTTGATAAATGTATTAAAGTGTGTTGAAAAAATTTAATTGGCTCATTTAGGAAATTTTAAGTTGATAAAAAAAAATATTACTCGCTCGGGATTTGATCTCGGGCGGGTTTCCGCTGCGTTTGGCATTTTTGTTCCTCACTCAACAGATGGATCCTGATCATTTTGATTGAGATTGTCCTACTCGCCATATTGCTCCCTCCTTCCAGGGCCGACAATCTATTTCTGACGTAGCTTCTGATGATCCGGGTGACACTGAACAGTCTCGACCTTCTCAACCTATTCAGGATCTTGCCTCTCTTTTTCAATCATTAGCCTCACAATTTGGTAACATCTCTGCTTCTTCTACTATCTCAGGTACTGCCTCTTGGTATTTTGATTCTGCTTATTGCAATCACATGACTACCAACTCAAGTATATTTTCCTCTAGATCTACTCCCTCACATCTTCCTGCCATTCAAACTGCTAATGGCTCTTTCATGACCCTCAGTCATATTGGTCACATTTCTTTTCCCAATCTCTCTATCTCTAACACATTTCTTATACCCAAACTCACTTTAAATCTTTTATTTGTTGGTCAATTATGTGACCTTGGTCTTAATGTCTTATTTACTGCTTCTGGTTCCTTTGTGCAGGATCCATGGACAGGTAGGACGCTTGGGATAGGCCATAAGAAAGGTCATTTGTTTGAGCTCATTGGCCTTCATCTCCCTCCTGACCTTTCTCTCTGTTATTATGCTGCCTCTACACACCCATTACCTCACTCAGCCTGTGGCACTCTCGGTTGGGTCATCATTCTCTTAGTCGATTATGTTTATTAGCTTCTAGTGGTCATTTAGGTTCTGTTTCCATTAAAAACTTTGATTATATGTCTTGTCAGTTGGGCAAGCAAACTGCATTATTTTTCAATAATAGTACTTCAATTTCCTCTTCACCTTTTGATCTGGTCCATTCTGATATTTGGGGTTCATCTCATACTCTTACTATGGGTTGTTCAAAGTATTTTGTAATTTTTATTGATGATTATTCACGATACACTTGGCTTTATCTTATGAAACATCGCTATGAACTTTCCTCCATTTACCAAACCTTTGTAAATATGGTTAAAACTCAATTCAATCGACCTATTAAAACTCTCCGCACTGACAATACCATGGACTATAAAGACTCTGATTTTCTACACTTTCTTCACCAAAATGGGATTATTTGTCACCGCTCTTGCCCCAATACATCTCAACAGAATAGGAGAGACGAACGCAAACACGGACATATTTTAGATATCGTTCGTGTTTTTCTCATCTCTTCCTTTTGTCCTGAACGCTTTTGAGGGGAAGCTGCCTTCACCAGTGTCTACACCATTAATCAACTTTCGTCTCATGTCTTAGCCAATCAATCCCCTTATGAAAAATTACATGGTACTTCTCCTAACTACAATATTTTTAAAGTCTTTGGTTGTGTTTATTTCGTTCTTCTTCAATCCCATGAACACACTAAATTAGAACCTCGGGCTCGAATATGTTGTTTCTTGGGCTATGGCATTGAACACAAAGGGTATAGGTGTTAGGATCCTATCTTCAATCGCCTATGTATCTCTCGTCATGTCACCTTTTGGGAACATCATATGTTTTCCTATGTTTCCAAATTTCCATCTATATTTTCCTCGCCCCGTATCCTCTTTACCGATAGCATTCTTAATCTGTTTCCCGCTGAAGACTCTGATGTTCCTCCCTCGAATGATCCTTCTACAGTTGATATCCCACCGTCTGCATCGCATGTCGGATCCCTCACTGCCACCTCCGGCTCCTCTGTGTCCTCCTCAAGTAATCCTCCGTCTCTTCGTCGTTCTACTAGGGTGACATAAATTCATGTCAAACTTCGTGATTTTCATTGTTTCTCTACTACTCTCACTCAATATGAAACTCACTTTTACTTTGAGGCTAGTTTTAACCCTGTTTGGCAGCAAGCTATGGCTGAAGAATTACAGGCTCTTGAAAAAGCCCATACATGAGACTTAGTTGATCTTCCACCGGTAAAATCTGTGATTGGGTGTAAATGGATATACAAAATCAAGACGAAATCTGATGGCTCTGTCGAACGATATAAGGTTCGTCTTATTGCAAATGAATTTTCTTAGGAATATGGGATTGATTATGAAGAAACTTTCGCTCTTGTTGCTCGTTTGAATTCTGTTCGCAGTCTCCTAGCTGTTGCCGCCTCTAGACAGTGACACTTATTTCAGATGGATGTCAAGAATGTCTTTCTTAATGGTGACCTCTCTGAAGAGGTGTATATGAAACCTCCACATGGCTACCCTCATCCTCCTCATAAGGTTTGTAAACTTCATCGGGCATTATATAGTCTTAAACAAGCTCATCGGGCATGGTTTGAAAAATTCAGCATTATTGTTCATACACTTGGGTTCACTTCCAGTGCCTATGATTCAACATTTGTTTTCAAAAAACTGATCATGGCTCTATTATTCTTCTTCTCTATGTGGATGATATGATTATCACGGGGGATGATTTGCACGGTATCTCTGACCTTAAGACCTATCTTTAGCAACATTTTGAGATGAAAGATCTTGGTAATCTCAGTTACTTTCTTGGTCTTGAGGTATTGTCTTATCAAACTGGCTATTATTTATCTTAGGCTAAATACGCCTCTGATTTACTAGCTCGAGCGGGGTTGACTGATAGCAATACTACATCTACTCCTCTCGATCCTCAAATTAAACTAACATTCACCGATGGCACTCATCTTCCTGATGTTACTATTTATCGTCAGTTTGTTGGCAGCTTGGTGTATTTAACAGTTACTCGGCCTGAAATTGCTTACGAAGTTCATGTTGTTAGTCAATTTATGTATGCTTCACGCACTGCCCACTATATTGATGTCTTTCATTTACTCTGATACCTCAAGGGAACATTATTTCATGGTCTTCACTTTTCCGATGGGTCATCTCTTGAGCTGCGTGCCTATTCTGATGCTAGTTGGGCTGGTGATCCTACTGATCGACGATCTACAACTAGTTTATGCATCTTCTTAGGCGACTCTCTTATTTCTTGGCGTAACAAGAAATAATCAGTGGTTTCTCGCTCCAGTACTTAATATGAATATCGTGTGATTGCTGATGCTCCTCAAGAAATCATCTGGCTACACTGGCTTCTCGGTGACATGGGTGCTCCTCATTCTCATGCTACCACTCTCTACTGTGACAACAAAAGTGCTATTTACATAGCACATAATGATGTATATCATGAACGCACAAAACACATCGAAACTGATTGTCGTTTTGTTCGTCACCATATCAGTCAAGGCACTGTTCAACTTTGTGAAATTACTTCTGCCGAGCAACCTGCTGATCTATTTACCAAACCTCAGCTTTCGGGACGCTTTCGCGAATTGGTTTCCAAACTCATGCTTGCTTCTCTTCCACCAGCTTGAGTTTGAGGGGGGTGTTAAGGATATATTATTAAAACGGAAATTATAATATTCTTTCCTATTATTATTTTCTATTCTAGGCAGTTTCCGATTTTCATTATGTGTATACATATTTAGTTTTTCCTTTCTTATTTCATTTATCTTGTATTGCCTATATAAAGGTTGTTACATTGTAATTATAATTTAGATTGAAATACAAAGAATATTTACCTCAATCTATATCAATTAAATTAAGGGATATACAATAAAACAAAAAAATATATAATTGAATATTATAAAATACAAACAACACTATATTGAAATTCATGTTTTCTTTGTATTATATTTGTTAATATATTGGAATTCGTATTTTTTTTAACGGGGCATTCTTATTTTATAAGATGAGGATGTCATCACTGGAGAATAAGTGTGGCAA
>SKCR01032794.1:0-85323 GCA_019454045.1 Zanthoxylum bungeanum | reverse complement strand
ACTTTTGTAAAATGTTTGTGGGTATCATTGCTGTAAACCCTCACGAGACTACAACTCGTCCACTAGGGACACCTAGGGGTTTAAAGGCTTGTTGCATATGCTAAATGTAATCGTGATTCCAACGAAAGTGGCTTAGTTAATTTTTTATATTCATGTTATTTTATGTTTTGCTCGAGGACTAGCAAAATGTTAGGTTTTGGGGTGTGATGAGTGGTATTTATATCACTATTTCCCACTCATTAACTAATATTTTGTATAGTTTCGCGAGTTTTGTGAACGTTTTGATGTATTTGGTGTTATTTTGCAGATAAATAAAGTTGGAAAGCATTTGAGGCAATTTGGGGC
Organism: Zanthoxylum bungeanum; assembly: GCA_019454045.1. Lineage (NCBI taxonomy): Eukaryota > Viridiplantae > Streptophyta > Magnoliopsida > Sapindales > Rutaceae > Zanthoxylum > Zanthoxylum bungeanum. The sequence goes on along the minus strand of SKCR01032794.1, from coordinate 84,978 downwards.
AAAAACAAGACAAAATGCGTCAACAAGGATATTTTCGTCTTAATCGCGTCGCGACGCCAAGCCTACGCGTCGCGACGTCTAAAATGCACCAAACAGTGCTAACGTGCGCCGGTCCACAAATCAGAATCTGAGAAAAGTTTGACTTTGCTAAAATGCGCCGTGCCACGTGTCACCATCACAGCCGATCTACTAACATGCGCCTTGACACGTGTCAGCATCTTACGGTGCCGACAGTCACCATCGCCACGTGTGCCACGTGTCACTCCAGGTCATCTCCATGTCATCAGCCACGTAAGCAAGTCAACAAGTCAACATTGCCACCTCACCGCCACGTCATCATCAGCCAATCAGAAGCTGCCACGTGTCGTAATTCTATGGTGCCGACAGTCTCTTTCCCACGTGTCGCCACGTCACCGCCACCTCACCGCCATGTCAGCGCCACGTCAGCATCAATTATTGGATATCCTATCATTATCTGACACGTGGCGGATAAGAATCTCAACGACCAATCAGAAGCCGCCACGTGTCACAATAATTGAAACCCAACCACTTTGCCACGTGTCACCTTATCAGCTTATCCAGAATCTTCAAAAACCAGCGAACCAGAGCGTGCCACGTCGACAAACCTGGCGTAGCGACGCTGAGGTCCTTGGCGTCGCGACGCCAGAAACCGAATTTTTTGCCTATAAATAGAGCGTGAAATTTCAGAATTCAGGGCACCACTCTCTCTCTTATAATCTTTCTAAAGAGAGAGTTTCTCTCTCTACTTTCTTTTAATTTTTTAGTTTTTTAGTTTTTAGTTTTTGTAATTAATTTTAATTACGTTTTGTTTATATAGTAATTTAATTTTTACATTTTACTTTTTACAGTTTTTATTATTTACCATGAGGAGGTAACTCCCCAGCTAGGGTGAAAGGTAATTCTTTTACTGTTACTATTTAGATTAATCTCCCTTAAAAATAATATATTCACTATTTAAAATATTGACTTAAAAAGGATACCGCCAGATTGATCGGTCGTTGTAATTCATTTTAATCTGATTTAAACCTGACTAATAAAGGATACCGCCAGATTGGTCGGTTGGTTTTTTTAATTTTGGTTCCGCCTTTATGGCTGGTTGGAAAAAGAATCACAAGTTTTATATTATTTTATGGGAGATATCTAAATTAGTAGTAGTAAAAGTAATTCCTTTTACCTTAGCATTTTATTTTATTGTAATTTACTTTTCAGTATTTACTTTACCGCATTTTTACTTTTGTCTTTTATTTTCAAGTTTTTACTAGCCCTAGTTATGTTTTGTAACTAAATTAGTTATCTGGGGTTGTGATAAAATCCAATATCACCGTTTTATAAGGGTTAGATTATAGCTTGGGTAATATAAAGATTTATTTATTGAGTTTTAAACTTAATGCTTTTTCATTAACTGGCCATTAATAAAATTGATCTGGTAAATCTAAAATGAACTAGACATAGGGATTTTAGGTTTCAGCCTTAGACTCAATAGCCCACGATCTTCCTTGAGGATAGATAACCCTTTATAGATTTCCTTACAGGATAGGAATTACCTGTCGGGCGGGGGTAGCCATAATTGGGACTTAAACTTAATGAATCCAGATAATTTGGTTGACATAGACATATGGTTCAATGGGTTAAACTGGGTATTTGTGTCTGACCATCGACAGAGGCTTACACATAATTTAGTGTTCCAGGTTAATAAATCAATATTGGAAGAAATCACAACCCTGGATAGTTTTTAATATTGAATTTTCTTAAATCCTATTTTCGACAATTTTATTTACTTGTTTTTAAATTTAGAATCATCACCATTTCAAATCAATGAATCAACCTGTTAGATACTAGTAATCATTTGACCTCATAAAATAATAGATTAATATATTAAGTCCTCGTGGGATCGATATTTTTTATACTACTTGAACGATACGTGCGCTTGCGTTATACGTGTGTGTTTACGCCGGTCAGAGGCATACGAAGGTGTTAGGGAAACCCACCCACGAGCCGGGAATCAAACGACGAAGATTCGAAGCTCAAAATGGTGACTCAAAACTGAAACAGTGGGCAGAAAAATCTGGTCACTGCAGTTGCGTTTTTGGAGGTGAAAATCAATTTTGTTCTTCACCAAATCGTCTCAACCGATCAATGTGAGTATTCCGCTACTTCCTTTGATGTATTCACACATTATATTCATGCTTGTTATGATCTTGGGACCTAAAAAGAAACCAACAATGGCATCGAGAGCCTAGGTTCAAGCATGAATTTTTAGGGCTTAAAATTGGGTATTTTGTATTTAGCATGATTTGAATAAATTGGATGTTTGAGTATGCTTAATACATGTTGAATTGAAGATTGATTGGATCAATTTCAAGAAAATGGTTTGGAATAATTTTCCCCAATATATCTACCTTGGCCGAATGTATAGGGTTCATGTGGAATCTTGGAATTTTTTGATTTTGATTCATTGGATAAGTTAGAATCGTGATGGATAATGTTAATTTGAAATTAATTAGATTAAATTTTGAATTGAACAAAAATCCCCAATTCCTTATGTTGGCCGAATGGTATAGCCCTAATTTTGCCTTGGAATTTTGATTTTAATTCATTGGATGTGTTGGAATCATTCGGGATGTGGATTTAATATCGATTGTGAAAATAATTGGATTGATTCGAATCGGATAAAAATCCCTTATCTTGGCCGAGACTAAAAATGGTTAATGGGTTTGATTTTTCATCAAAGTATGTTGGACATGTGATGATGATAAAAGCATGATTAATTGGACATAATGATGTTTTGGAAATATTGATTTGGTTAATTAATCATGTAATACACTTTGGTAATTAAATTGGAAATTTGGAATTTGGTAATTTAATTATTTGGGCCTTAAAATTGGATTTGGGCTTTTAAAGTTGTAATGGGCTTATTGGGCTTTGTTGTACAAAGTTGGGTTTAGGCAACATTGGATTGGATCCAATTGGGCCCAAAACCGCTTCCATAAAGCCCAAATGCGACTTAATGAACCTTTAAAGTTTAATTGGGCCTAATGGGCCGAAATTGATTTCTGGGCTTATGGGGTTACTCCTGATTGGGCTTTGGTTGCCGAAGCCCATGCCTTAAAGAAATTAATTGAAAGCCCTTGGACTTGAATTTAACTGACGTTGGACGTTAATCGGGCTTTGATACCCGTAACGATTAAATTTGGAATTTAAGTCGTAAAAGGTTTATTAATAAAGTGTAATATTTGTTAGTTTTATTCTACGTCCCAAGATCAAACAAGACATGAAAACAATGTGTGAACACATCAACGGAGGTAGCGGAATACTCACATCGATCGGTTGAGACGATTTGAAGACGAATGAAGCCACTTTGCTCACTGCAAAGGACGCCCACTGCATGCAGTTCCACTGCCCTCCATTTTCTTGTTTTTGAGCTGCGAAACGGAGCTCCTAGCTTCGTCGTTGGATTCCCGGCTCGTGGGTTAGTTTTCCCTAACACCTTCGTATATCTCTCGGAGTGCTAGCTAGCTCGCTTGGATTTTGCCACAAAATCCATAAAATTGCATCACAAATTCAGCCTAAGGCATGGTATGTTTACCATGGGCGTGAGTTTTTGCTAAGAGAGAAAGAAGATGGATAATAAAATTCAAATGAGAGAAAAGTGTTATTAAATGGTTTTAATAAAAAGTTGCGTATATATTAATTTGTTTTCCAAAAACAAATATATTATATACTAACTTTTTATTAAACAAATAAATTAAATCTACTTTTCCAAAAAGCAAATGTCAACCATTTAATACCATTATTACAACTTTTACTTTCACTATTCACTTTAATAAAGCAAATAGTAATGTGTCACATCACATTTAATTTTGACGCTTGATTTGACATGTGGGCCCCACACGATTCTAAATGCGAGCGGGCCCCGCAAAACAATTCCGGGCTCGGTTTCGCTAATTCCGAATTAACGAATTTCCGTCGCTACGTAAATAAACGATTATGCCTAGCGAAATCACTATTCACGTCGCTAACGAATTATTCCGAATTAATTCGTTTGCCCGAATTAAATCCAATTTCAATTCCGCGTCAAAATCTAATTTCATTTAATATATCGAATATATTAATTCATCGATTAATTCCAAATTAATCGTTCTCTCTTTAGACGATATTTTATCCCGGATAAAATATCTCCGCGATTAATCCCAGATTAATATTCTCTCTCTCTCGAATTAATCCCAGATTAATAAATGTGTCAGACATACATCATCGGCGTATCATTGGGAAGCGACCCATGAGATCTCCGGATATGTTGGCAGTGAATACGGTCGTCGGAGTATCTGAACACGTACGTACCAAGTACGACGTTTTACCGATTCACAAGACAAGGTTAGCTTCTAGCAAAGCGACATGCCTCCCAATTCTCCGGAAATATCCTTATAGGAATATATAGATCTATATCAGGCGTAGTATACAAAGTATTGTGCATATCGGCCCAGTATCGGATAGTCACGTGCTAGGCCTGGGGCTGGATATGTGTCTGCCCCGTACGAAGCACATGTCGGATGTCTGGTAACTAGTCTCTATAATCGGATATTCATGAAATTGTCATAATATCTTGATTGGATGCGCATCACTCAATAGCACTAATACCGTATCCTGCGTGACATCATCTCCACTATGACTGGAGTGATACTTCCGTCTTGACATCACACCTAATACTCTATGATTCTCAATATATCCAGCAGTCGGTGTACACAGAACCTGTTACAGCCTGGACGACCTCAACTAAAGTATATTGATTATCGTAAGCATTAGCGGTGCAAGTCTCAGGTTAAGACCAAATACACCTACCCTGACGTTGGACTCCCATAGACACATAGTCATAATACCAATGGATTCCGAGGGGGTCTATCCAGAGCGAAGCTGTTTCCCGTACCATCGGTGAAACACAACTCCTACCGCCACTTGCATAAGTATCCTATACTTAAATATATGAGAACTATGCCGTTGTGCCCTCACAACGCGCACAAGTGCAATACTAGCCTATTCCGCATTATCGATGTCATGTCTCGATAATACTACGACTAGGGATATTTAATGATTAATCCTTCGTGGACTGATACTGTCTCATATCATCTCAATCCAGGAACTAATCATATGGACCTCTCTTCATTTATACATCTAAGGTGATCTAATCACAAATGATGAGAGTGCAATTCCTTTTGTCACATAGTTAATTTGTACAACAACACCGTGATCTGTACAAATAGTGACGCTATGGGTCATATTATCCAACAATCTCCCACTTGGCACATAGCCAGTCACTCGAGTGTCATACACCCGAACTATGTATGGTTCTCTCAAATTGCTGAGAAAAGATTTTCGTCAGCGGATTTACATGATTATAGTCTGATGCGATTTATACGATCATAACATCGCCACGATGTATGATCCGAACGAATCAGTTGAATATAGAAGTATATATATGGATCGTCAATGAGACCTTTAATTCTTTAGCCTGTGCTGACGCCCAGCTCAGCTACTAACAGAACTATATCTAATCTAATTAGATTTATTATCGACCCAAATGGCTTCTATTGCTGCCTCAACAGCAGCAATAATCCGCATTTGTTGTTTATTCGGCAACAATTATCTTGCTCGGAACATTTCCAGCTCACTGTCCCGTTATTCAAACTTTATAATACCATGGTATTTACCGATTTGGAAACTTGCAGCAGTGATCCTAGTCACTTCAAGTTCTCCTTCTCCATAGTTTAAGACAGCATCTTTAGTTCTCTAAGATACTAACAGATGTTATTAACTTCAATCCAATGACTATCACTTGGATTGTCCTGATTGTGACTCCATATGCTCAAGCATATGAGACACCGAATCACGTACATTTTAAATGTACAATTTCCCAGAAAGTGTTGACAACTTCAAATCTATCCCAGTAGATCTTTATTCCTTGAATAAAGGTTGTTACTCCTAAGAATTCTATAGAGAATTTTCATGAAAGCCAAGCTTTCACTGATTGTCTTATGGGAATTTCACTGTCAGTGCACTCCAACTAACCTCCTTATATACACAAGAATGATTTCGTTTTGAATTAAATCATCAACCATTATGATTACATCAAAACGTCAGTTCCAAGAACCTAATGCTTGCTTCAATCCAAACATGGATCAAATAACCCGCAAACCTTATTTGTCGGTTATGTTGCGACAAAATCGTCAGGATGTTATAAATATCCTCCCAAAAGGTTTCATTTTCAGGAAAGCAATTTTGATCTATAACTGACAGATTTCATAGATGAAATATGCAGTATCAACAAGCATCATCAAAATGGATTTACTATGGCAACAGGTAAAAGGTTGAACCGTTATTAACACAATGTTGATAACGATACATTTCCGTCACAAGCCTAGCTTTGTACGTTGGTATGTTGCCATCCATGTATGTCTTCCTTGAAGACGTTTACGGTACCAATAGGCACAATGCCTTTTGGTACGACAACTAGTGTCCAAACATAGTTGTTATACATGAGATCCATTCTGGATTCATAGAAGTTTGCCATGATAGGGAGTCGATACCTTGTATCACTACCTCAAAACGTAATCGATTGGTATACCTTCATAAGATTAACATCTTCATAAGGTGAGATCAGAAACTGATACTCCAAATTATTTTCTGACTCTCTCCGATCTACGCAGTTCTTGTGTATTCGAAGATTAATGGTACATATTCATTCTTGATGAACTGTTTGTGTTCCATTAAGGACTTCGTGCCTTGAATAGTATTACTCTGATTTACATCGAGTATCATTATCCTCCCACTAATCACTACATATCGGTATTCCTCTCAGAAAAAACCGCATGGTGAGCAACAATCATATTGTTCTCATGTGAGATTTATAAGTACTATACTTATGGTTTTTCCCTAGGATAACCTATATTTGGCACTTATCCAATTTGGGTTCTAGTTTGGTATCATCCAAATATTATGCCCGGCTTACCCAAATTCTTAGGAATAAGAATCCATGTTCTTTCCTGTTCATATCTTATATGACATCTGTCAAACAGATTTTCATGGAACTTTATTCTAAATAAGTTTTGCACTGTTAATACATATCCGTTGAAGGAAATGATAGCTCAGAGCGACTCGTGATAAACCTTATCATGTCAAACAAAATTCGGTTTTCAGTTCGGACACACCGTCAAACTGACGTGTCTCGGGAGGAGTCCTCATCTGAAAGAATACCCTACTCTTTCATATACGTGTGAAACTTACTGCTTGAGTATTTTCCATTACGGTCTTACCGTGACGGTATAATACTATAGCCGGTCTGTTTGTTCACTTCGTGTCGAAACTCTAAAAGTTTCCGATCTGTGTTCCTCAAAAGAAACACATAACCATAACGTGATGCCACATCCGTTAAGGTCACGAAATATTCATATTCACATCTAGCTTTGCTAGATATGGGCCCACTTACTTCACCATGAATAGGGCTAACAGATCGGTGGCATTTTACTATTACCAAGTAAATAGTATTTTAGGTACTTTACCAATAAACTAGATTCGTAGACTTTATTTGAATAGTCAAATCAGTCCTAGTACCCACTCTTCAAAAGTGTGGATATACGAGTCTTGTCTATTGTGTCCTAGACAACAATGCCACAAATAAGTCTCTATTTGATCAAATCAGTTTGAGCTATTTATTTGTCATTTTATATGTTTGAGATTATAATTATATTCAAAATATAAATTCTGTTACTCACATCTAATGTGTGTTTATCTCAGTATCATCTTTATATAATGAAACACTTAGTGTTCTAGAATATAAAGGTTTATCCACAATGGATTAAACACTGATATAGAGATAATATTCCTAGTCAAACTAGTTATAACAGTTCCCTAACTTAAGTACATACCCGAAGGGTTGTTCCTAAACTTAGGTGTCTACGGTCGAAACAGCGACTTTCGTCCCGTTTCCGATTCGCAGATGAATCTCAACTTGAGGTCAGTATCCTGCTCACAACAGATTCTGAACATCAATCCATATATTTTATGTACCACATTAAGTACTTAAAATCCAATTTTAATACTAGCAGTGAACATAACTTTGACAAACATTCTTAAAGTCAGAGCCTTGCCCTTTCTTTCATTCCTTCGTGTCTTCCATATCCAAATGGTAGTCACTTTGGGATATGTTCTTTATCCTTTTCAATATTTCACAAACTTTTGGTCAAGCCTTAGGTTTCTTGAATATTGAAATGATGTACACCTTGTGCTACATGCCCAAATTGAAAACTTTGACTTTATCTCTTCTAGAATAGTCATTAATTCTCCAAGAATTATTAATTGCAATTTTAATACTTCCTAAATCTAAAATTAGATTTATGACAAGTATATTAAATTAAGCACTTAAGTTATCATCACATAGATCTTCCAAAGATTTTATGCTATACTTATTTGCTTAATTTTGGGCATAGGTATAATAAGTTATTTTATCAAATAAAGTAACCTATTATATATTCCCAATTTGAAAATTTAAAATATTTAATCCAAGATTATATTCTAAATATTCAACTTTTCAATTCTTTCTTGATTTCAATAGTCCAACTATTTAATCAATTTATTTTAGGTACTATTTATTATAATGATTACAATAATCCAATTATTTAATCAACTATAATTTTAATATTGATTACTATAATTCAATTATAAAATCAACTATCATTTTAATTCAATTATACTGATTACTATAATCCAATTATAAAATCAACTAGCATTTTAATTCATTATATTGATTACTATAATCCAATTATAAAATCAACTATATATTGAATGAGTTTGTATATAGTCCAACTATATTTATTAAAACAACATTAAATATTAGTCCAACTAATACTTTTAATTTATATGACGAAATAATTTGAATGAGCGCGTATGGCGAGTAATTGAACGAATATTGCAAATTCAATTCTTGCCTCCCACTATTTTTCGGCGAGCCTCTAACCCTCTGTCGAGTACTCGGGAAACCGCGTTTCCTAGTGGGCTAGGATCCCGTTAAATATCACACAATCTTGACTTTGCCAACAAAATTGTATGATAATTAACTAGGTAGATCTCGAAGATCAATTGGATCTCATCCAACTCCTAGATCCAGTAGGTGGACATCCAAGTCCTAAACATATATCTTATATATGCCTATATATCCAATATATACCCTAACCTTTTCCTCTGAATCAATAGGCCTTGGCTTTGGCACAACAAACCTAATGATCCCAGTCAAGCGCGGACCCATTGACCATGGAAAGCTTCGTAATCAATGTCGATGGACAAGAAGTGGTCTTGACTTTGGCCAACAAACCACAACTTGGACATGACACCAATATGGAACAAAGCTTTCGTGATTCAAACACATCTTTGACGGACAAGGGCTTGACTTTGGCCAACAACCCATGCCAATCTCGGATCTTGAGTAAGAATCACTCAATGGAAGGAAAAACGCATGATATTTAATGAGGGTTTTTCACGTGCAAATTGGCTACCAATTTAATTATCTTTGTTAAGGTCTCATTATCATACACCCTTAAACATGCATTCTAAACACATAATAAAGCGAGTATGAAAAAATAATAATGATATGCGGATGGATACTTAATACATTGATCCTAGATCAAATCTATCCCTTTCTCTCTCAAGCTAGCACTTGTATTACTTCTACCCAATTACATAATAATTCTAAAGAAACCTCATTTACATTGAGGGGAATAGGTGAGAAGAGAATACAATAGAATAGAGGTGATAAGGCTGGACACGCAGGTCCAATTTAATAAATCGAATTTATTACAACAATTTCCAAAATTGCCCCCACCCGACTAATATCCATCCGATATACATTATTCATTCATCACAACCACGTATTCACACAAAAGCATGCTATCAATCAATCTAATCAAATTAATTAATCTGAAAATTAAGTGATCATCCAATGTTCAAACAACGATTTGATTTTGCTCGAGTCAAACTCGTTTTTGCCGAACAAGTACTCAAAGTACGAATTCTTGAATTAAATTAAAATACAACATCAAATCCAATTTAATATGTATTTAATACTAATTCACTATTCAATTCCAAATTAAATATTACACTTTATTTAATAAACCTTTTTCGACTTAAATTCCAAATTTAATCGTGTCGGGTCTCAAAGCCCGATTAACGTCCAACGTCAATTCAATTCAAGTCCAATGGGATTTCAATTAATTTCATTAAGGCATGGGCTTCGGCAACCAAAGCCCAATCAAGGAGTAACCCCATAAGCCCAGAAATCAATTTAGGCCCATTAGGCCCAATTAAACTTTAAAGGTTCATTAGCCGCATTTGGGCTTTATGGTTGTGGTTTTGGGCCCAATTGGATCCAATCCATTTGGCCTAAATCCAACTTGATAAAATCAAGCCCAATAAGCCCAATTACAACATTAGAAGTCCAAATCCAATTTAAGGCCCAAATAATTAAATTACCAAATTCCAAATTTCCAATTTAATTACCTAAAGTGTATATTATGATTAATCAACTAAATCAATATTTCCAAAACATGAAATTAGTCCAATTAATCATATTTATCATCATCATCACATGTCCAACACATAAATGAAAAAATCAAACCCATTACATGCTTTAAAGCTCTCGGCCAAAGGAGGGATTTTGTGTCCGATTTGGTTTCAATCCAATCGAACCCACAATCGACATTAAATCAACATCCTAAATGATTTCATTCACATCCAATGTCCTAAAATCAAAATATACCAAGACATTAGGGGCATATTACTTCGGCCAAGGTGATAATTTTGGGGATTTATGTTCAATTCAAAATCCAATCCAATTAGTTTCAAATTAACTTATCCTTAATGATTCCCAATCATCAAATGAATCAAAATCAAAAAATTCCAAGAACCCAAAAATCATACACATTCGGCCAAGAGGAAAACTTGGGGCAAAATTGATCCAATCATATTTTGTTGAAATTGATCAAATCAATCTTCAATAAAACATATATTAAGCATGCTCAAACATCCAATTTTATAAAATCATGCTCAAATACAAAATACCCAATTTTAAGCCCTATAATTTCATGCTTGAACCTAAAGCTCTCGATGCCATTGTTAGTTTTATTCTAGGTCCCAAGATCAAACAAGACATGAAAACATGTGTGAACACATCAACGGAGGTAGCGGAATACTCACATCGATCGGTTGAGACGATTTGAAGACGAATGAAGCCACTTTGCTCACTGCCAAAGGACGCCCACTGCATGCAGTTCACTGCCCTCCATTTTCTATTTTTGAGCTGCGAAACGGAGCTCCTAGCTTCGTCGTTGGATTCCCGGCTCGTGGGTTAGTTTCCCTAACACCTTCGTATATCTCTCGGGAGTGCTAGCTCAGCATCGCTTGGATTTTGCCACAAATCCATAAAATTGCATCACAAAATTCGGCCAAGGCATGGTATGTTTACCATGGGCGTGAGTTTTTGCTAAGAGAGAAAGAAGATGAATAATAAAATTCAAATGAGAGAAAAGTGTTATTAAATGGTTTTAATAAAAGTTGCGTATATATTAATTTGTTTTCCAAAAACAAATATATTATAACTAACTTTTTATAAACAAATAAATTAAATCTACTTTCCAAAAAAGCAAATGTCAACCATTTAATACCATTATTACACCTTTACTTTCACTATTCACTTTAATAAAGCAAATAGTAATGTGTCACATCACATTTAATTTTGACGCTTGATTTGACATGTGGGCCCCACATGATTCTAAATGCGAGCGGGCCCCGCAAAACAATCCCGGGCTCGATTTCGCTAATTCCGAATTAACGAATTTCCGTCGCTACGTAAATAAACGATTATGCCTAGCGAAATCACTATTCACGTCGTTAACGAATTAATTCCGAATTAATTCGTTTGCCCGAATTAAAATCCAATTTCAATTCCGCGTCGAAATCTAATTTCATTTAATATATCGAATATATTAATTCATTGATTAATTCCAAATTAATCGTTCTCTCTTTAGACGATATTTTATCCCGGATAAAATATCTCCGCGATTAATCCCAGATTAATATTCTCTCTCTTCGAATTAATCCCAGATTAATAAATGTGTCAGACATACATCATCGGCGTATCATTGGGAAGCGACCCATGAGATCTCCGGATATGTTGGCAGTGAATACGGTCGTCGGAGTATCTGAACACGTACGTACCAAGTACGACGTTTTACCGATTCACAAGACAAGGTTAGCTTCTAGCAAAGCACCATGCCTCCCGATTCTCCGGAAATATCCTTATAGGAATATATAGATCTATATCAGGCGTAGTATACAAAGTATTGTGCATATCGGCCCAGTATCGGATAGTCACGTGCTAGGCCTGGGGCTGGATATGTGTCTGCCCCGTACGAAGCACATGTCGGATGTCTGGTAACTAGTCTCTATAATCGGATATTCATGACCTTGTCATAATATCTCGATTGGATGCGCATCACTCAAGAGCACTAATACCATATCTTGCGTGACATCATCTCCACTATGACTGGAGTGATACTTCCGTCTTGACATCACACCCAATACTCTATGATTCTCAATATATCCAGCAGTCGGTGTACACAGAACCTGTTACAGCCTGGACGACCTCAACTAAAGTATATTGATTATCGTAAGCATTAGCGGTGTAAGTCTCAAGTTAAGACCAAATACACCTACCCTGACGTTGGACTCCCATAGACACATAGTCATAATACCAATGGGATTCCGAGGGGGTCTATCCAGAGCGAAGCTGTTTCCCGTACCATCGGTGAAACACAACCTCCTACCGCACTTGCATAAGTATCATATACTTAAATATATGAGAACTATGCCGTTGTGCCCTCACAACGCGCACAAGTGCAATACTAGCATATTCCGCATTATCGATGTCCTGTCTCAATAATACTACGACTAGGGATATTTAATGATTAATCCTTCGTGGACTGATACTGTCTCATATCATCTCAATCCGGGAACTAATCATATGGACCTCTCTTCATTTATACATCTAAGGTGATATAATCACAAATGATGAGAGTGCAATTTCCTTTGTCACATAGTTAATTTGTACAACAACACCGTGATCTGTACAAATAGTGACGCTATGGGTCATATTATCCAACAATATTTAATTTGGATTAAAATAGTGAATTAGTATTAAATATATATTAAATTGGATTGATTTAATGTTGTAGTTTAATTAATTCGAGAATTCGTACTTTGAGTACTTATTCGCAAAAATGAGTTTGACTCGCGCAAAATCAAATCGTTGTTTGAACATGGATGATCACTAATTATCTGATTAATTAATTTGATTAGATTGATTGATAACATGCTTGTGTGAATACATGGTTTTGATGAATGAAATGTGTTATCGGATGGATATTAGTCGGGTGGGGGCAATTTTGGAAATTGTTGTAATAAATTCGATTATTAAATTGGACATGCGTGTCCAGCCTTATCACCTCTATTCTCTTTTATTCTCTTCTCACATATTCCCCTCAATGTAAATGAGGTTTCTTTAGTAGTGTAGTGTAACGGGTAGAAGTAATACAAGTGCTAGTTTGAGAGAGAAAGTGAGAGATTTGATCTAGGATCAATGTGTTAAGTATCCATCCGCATATCATTATTATTTATTTTCATATGCGCTTTATTATGTGTTTAGAATGCATGTTTAAGGGTATATGATGATGATGAGACCTAAACAAAGATAATAAATTGGTAGCCAATTTGCACGCGAAAAACCCTCATCAAATATCATGCGTTTTTCCTTCCATTGAGTGATTCTTACTCAAGATCCGAGACTGGCATTGGGTTGTTGGCCAAAGTCAAGCCCTTTGTCCGTCGAAGATGTGTTGAATCACGAGAGTTTTGTTCTATATTGGTGTCTTGTCCAAGTTGTGGTTTGTTGGCCAAAGTCAAGACCACTTCTTGTCCATCGACATTGATTACGAAGCTTTCCATGGTCAATGGGTCGCGCTTGACTGGGATCACTAGGTTTGTTGTGCCAAAACCAATGCTTAGTTGATTCAGAGGAAAAAAGTTAGGTAATACATTGGATGTATTGGCATATATAAGATATATGTTTAGGATTTGGATATCCGCCTACTGGATCTAGGAATTGGATTGGATCCAATTGATCTTTGAGATCTACCTAGTTAAATATCATACAATTTATTGGCCAAAGTCAAGATTGTGTGTTATTTAACGGGATCCTAGCCCACTAGGAAACACTGTTTCCCGAGTACTCGACAGAGGGTTAGAGGCTCGCCGAAAAATAGTGGGAGGCAAGAATTGAATTTGCAATATTCGTTTAATTACTTGCCATACGCGCTCATTCAAATTATTCGTCATATAAATTAAATGTTAGTTAGACTAATATTTAAATTGTTGTTTTAATAAACAGTTGGACTGTATTATAGTTGATTATATAATTGGATTATAGTAATCAATATATTTGAATTAATTAATTTCAATTTACAGTGATTTTATAATTGGATTATAGTAATCAATGTAATTGAGGTTAATTGATTTAAATTATATTTGATTGTATAGTTGGACTATAATAATCAATATAATACATAGTACCACAAATCGTTGATTAAATAGTTGGACTATTAGAATCAAGATAAATGAAAGATTAGTGTTTAAAACATAATCATAGGTGAAAATGTATTTAAACGACTATATTTTTCAAATTGGGAATAATTTCAGGATGGTCTTGGAAATAAATAATAAGTTACTTTATTTGATAAAATAATCTATTATGCCTAAGCCAAGAATTAAGCAAATAGTAGAGCATAATCTTTGGAAGATTTATGTGATGATAACTTAAGTGCTTAATTCGATATACTTGTCATAAATCTATGTTTAGATTTAAGAAGTATTAAAATTGCAATAAATAACTCTTGGAGGGTTAAAGACTATTCTCGATGAGATAAAGTCAAACTTTGCAATTAGGTAAATGGCGCAAGGCGCACCATACTTCAATATTCTAGAAACCCAAGGCTTGGCCAAAGGCTTCTGAAATATTTGAAAGGGCAAAGGCAAAATCATTATGATCTTCTGGGAAGATAAATGACATATCCTAAAGTGACTGTCGTTTGGATATGACAGACACGAAGGAATTAAAGAAAGGGCAAGGCTCTGACTTTAAGAATGTTTGTCAATATTATGTCTATTACTAGTATTAAAATTGGATTTTAAAATACTTAGAAGTGGTACATAAATTATATGGATTGATGTTCAGAATCTGCTGTGAGCAGGATACTAACTTCAAGCTGAGATTAATATGCGAATCAGAAACAGATGAAAGTCGCTGTTTCGACCGTAGAACCCTAAGTTTAGGAACTACCTTTTGGGTATGTACTTAAATTAGGAACTGTTATAATGTAACTAGTTTGACTAGAAACATTATCTTTATATCAGTGTTTAATCCGTTGCGGATAGACCTTTATATTCTAGAACACTAAAGTGTTTCATTATATAAAGAATGATATAAGATAAACACATTAGATATGAGTAACAGAATTTATATTTTGAATATAAATAAAATCTGAAAAATATAAAATGACAAATATATAGCTCAAACTGATTTGATCAGTAGAGACTTATTTGTGGCATTGTTGTCTGGGACACAATTAAACAAGACTCGTATATCCACGCTTTTGAAGAGTGGGTACTAGGACTGATTTGACTATTCAAATAAAGTCTACGAATCTAGTTACTAGGTAAAGTACCTGAAACGCTATTTACTTGGTAATAGTAATAGTGCCACCGATCTGTTAGCCCTATTCATAGTGAAGTAAATGGGCCCATATCTAGCAATGCTAGATATGAATATGAATATTTCGTGACCTTAACGGATGTGGCATCACATTATGGTTATGTGTTTCTTTTGAAGAACACAAATCGATAACTTTTAGAGTTTCGACATGAAGTGAACAAACAAATCGTCTAGAGTATTAAACCGTCGCGGTAAGACCGTAATGAAAATACTTAAGCAGTAAGTTTCAAAAAAACATGAAAGAGTATAGTATTCTTTCAATGAGGACTCCTCCCGAGACACGTAAGTTTGACTATGTGTCCGTACGGAGAAACCGAATTTTGTTGGACATGATAAGGTTAATCATGAGTCGCTCTGAGCTACCATTTCCTTCAACGGATATGCATTAACAGTGCAATACTTATTTAGAATAAGGTTCCATATAAATCTGTTTGACAGATATCATATTAGATATGAACGGGAAAGAAACCGGGTTTCTCATTCCTGATGATTTGGGTATGCTAGGCATATGTTTGGATGATACCAAACTAAAACCCAAATAGGATAAGTGCCAATTATAGGTTATCCTAAGGAAACCATAAGTATAGTACTTATGCATCTCACGAGAGAACAATGTTATTGTTGCTCACCATGCGGTTTTCCTAAGAGGAATACCGATATGCAGTGGTAAGTGGGAGGATGGTATAACTCGATGAAAATCGGAGTAATACTGTTCAAGGCACGAAGTCCTTAATGGAACACATATAGTTCATCAATGATGAAACTATACCATTAATCTTCGAATACACAAGAACCACGTAGATCGGAGAGAATCATAAAACAACATGGGGTATGGGTTTCTGATCTCACCTCATAAAGATGTCGATCTTGTTGAGGTAGACCAACCGACTACGTTTGAGGAAGTGATACAAGGTATCGACTCCCTTTTATGGCAAAGTGCCATGAGTCCGAAGTGGATTCCATGTATACCAACTATGTTTAGACACTAGTTGATGTACCGTAAGGCATTGTGCCTATTGGTACTTAAATGTCTTCAAGGAAGACATACATGGATGGCAACATACCAACGTACAAAGCTAGGCTTTTAGCGAAAAGGTATCGTTATCAACATTCTGTTGATTACGGTTCAACCTTTTACCTGTTGCCACTGTAAATCCATTTGGATAATGCTTGTTGAAATTGTACATTTATGAAATGTGTCAGTTAAAGATCAAAATCGCTTTCCTTAAACGGAAACCTTTTGGAGGATGTTTATAACATCCTGGCGATTTTGTTGTACCTAAACCAGCAAACTAGGTTTGCGGGTTGTTCGATCCATGTTTGGATTGAAGCAAGCATAAGGTTCTTGGAGCCGACGTTTTGATGTAATCATAATGGTTTATGATTTAATTCAAAACGAAAATAATTCTTGTGTATATAAGGAGGTTAGTGGGAGCGCACTGACAATGAATGTCCTGTATAAAATAATGATAATATATGTCATTTCTTGGAAATGATATTCCCATAAAATAATCGGCGAAAGCTTGGCTTTCGAAATAATTCTCCGTAGAATTCTTAGGAGTAACAACCTTTATTCTAGGAATAAAGATCTATTGGGATAGATTTAAAGTTGTTAACACTCTCTGAGAAATTGTACATTTAAAATGTACGTGACCTGATGTCTCATACGCTTTGAGCATATGGAGACACAATCAGACCAATCCGAGTGATAGTCACTGGATTGAAGTTAAGAACATCCGTTAGTATCTTAGAGAACTAAGGATGCAGTCTTAGTCTATGGAGAATGAGAACTTGTAGTGACTGGGATCGCTGTAGCAAGTTTCCAAACCGATAAAGACGACTATAAGTCGCAAACGGTACTATAAAGTTTGAATACCGGAACAGTGAGCTGGAAATCTTCCAAGCAAGATACTGTTACCATATAAACAACAAATACGGATTATTGCTGCAGCAGAGGCAGCAATAGAAGCCATTTGGGTCGATAATAAATCTAATTAGATTAGATATAGTTCTGTTAGCGGCGAGCTAGGCGTCAGCACAGGCTAAAGAATTAATGGTCTCATCAACGATCCAGATATATACTGTGATATTCATCTGATTCGTTCGGATCATACATCATGGTGATGTAATGATCGTATAAATCGCATCAGACGATAATCATGTAAATCCGCTGACGAAAACCTTTTCTCAGCAATTTGAACCAACTACATAGTTCGGGTGTTAGGCACTCGAGTGACTGGCTATAGGCCAAGTGAGAGATTGTTGGACAATTATGACCCATAACGTCACTATTTGTACAGATCATGGTGTCATTGTACAAATTAACTATGTGACAAAGGAGATTGTTCTCTTATCATTTGTGATTAGATCACCTTAGATGTATAAATGATGAGAGGTCCCTATGATTTGTTCCTGGACGGAGAATGATATGAGACAGTATCAGTCCACATAGGATAAATCATTAAATATCCCTAGTCAGAGTATTATCGAAATTGGACATCGATAAATACGTAAAAGACTAGTATTACACTTGTGCGCGTTGTGAGGGCACAACATCATAGTTCTCATATATTTGGGTATTGGATACTCATGCAAGTGTAATAGGAGGTTGTGTTTCACCGATGGTATGGGAAACAGCTTCGCTCTGGATAGACCCCCTCGGAATCCCATTGGTAGTATGACTGTATGTCTATGGGAGTCCGACATCAGGGTAGGTGTATTTGATCTTAACCTGAGACTTGCACCGCTAATACTTACGACAATCAATATACTTTGGTTGAGGTCGTCCAGGGCTTTAACCGGTTCTGTGTACGCCAATACTGGGTATATTGAGAATCGTAGAGTATTGGGTGTGATGTCAAGACGGAAGTATCACTCCAGTCATAGTGGAGATGATGTCACGTAGGATACGGTATTAGTGCTCTTAAGTGCTGCGCGACCATTGGGATATTATGACTAGGTCATGTATATCCGATTATAGAGACTAGTTACCAGACATCCGACATGTGTTTCGTACGGGGCAGACACAACTCCAGCCCCAGGCCTAGCACGTGACCATCTGATACTAAATCGATATGCACTATACGATGTATACTACGCCTGATACAGATCCTTCATTCCTGTAAGGATATTTCCGGAGAATTGGGTAGGCATGGTGCTTTGCTAGAAGCCAACCTTGTCTCGTGAATCGGTAAAACGTAGTACTTGGTACTTACGTGTTCGGATAGTCCGACGACCGTATTTACTGCCAACATATCCGGGGATCTAATGGGTCGCTTCCTAATGATTCACCGATGATGTATGACTCGCACTTTAATTAATATGGGATTATTTTGATGAGAGAGAAAATTAATCTGGGATTAATTACGGAGATATTTTATCTGGGATAAAATATCATCTAAAGAGAGAACATGATTAATTTGGAATTAATCGGTAAAATGAATTTAATAGTTAAATTTGATTTTTCTATTTAATTTATTCTAATGGGCTAAAATTAATATATCAGATATATTAATATGAATTGGATTTCATTACGAAATTAAAGTCGGACTTTAATGCGAACGAACGAATTAATTTAGAATTAATTCGTAAACGACGTTCGTATATATATTTGCGTGGCATCGATATTTAATTAAATTAGATTTAATTATTTAACGACAGAAGTTCGTTTAATCGGATTAAACGGAACCGAGCCGCGGTAAATGTTCGTAGAGATATTTGAATTTTGAATTCAAATATGTGGGGCCCATGTGTGGTAGGTGTACCTACCACCCAACTACCTTGTTTTACTTTTGGAAAACCATTTACCCACACCTACCAAGTTTAGGGTAAAAGTGAAATGGATTTTACCTAAAGTATAAAAACAAAATATCTCTCTACACTTTGGTAACTATCATTATTCATTAGATGAATATTGAGAAAACCCTAGACAACTCTCTCTCTCTCCAATCTGCTTCATGCTCACGCCCAAGGGGCCAAAACTCACTGGTTTTGCTGCTGAAAAACGTGAGCAGTGAGGGAAGTTTTTTTGTGGATTTTGTGGCAAAATCCAAGTGCTAGTACACTTCTAAGAGGCATACGAAGGTGTTAGGGAAACCCACCCACGAGCCGGGAATCAAATGACGAAGATTCGAAGCTTAAAATGGTGACTCAAAACTGAAACAGTGGGCAGAAAAATCTGGTCACTGCAGTTGCATTTTTGGAGGTGAAAATCAATTTTGTTCTTCACCAAATCGTCTCAACCGATCAATGTGAGTATTCCGCTACCTCCTTTGATGTATTCACACATTATATTCATGCTTGTTATGATATTGGGACCTAAAAAGAAACCAACATCTAGGTCCAGGAGAACCGATTCCTCGGTCACCATTTCATTAGTGGTCTCCCTCAGAGCCTGTTGAAGGGCATCGAGAGAACCGCGAAGCGTTTCTTTCTTCATTATAGCAGAGCGAAGCCCAATCCTTTGACTGTGTATGTTGCGATACCGAGAGATAAGGGCCGATATATCATCTTGCAGTTCTTAGAGGAAAAGCCGATCATTTAATGATATAGGTAAGGCATGGAGGGCTAGTAGACGGTTTAATTCAGAGGAACTTCTGTCCAACTGGGAAATATTTTCTGGCAAAGTGGCCTGACCAATCTCCAATGTAGTAAAAGAAGCATATTGGCCGATAGTTTCCCGAAGGACCTCCAGGTCCGTACTGGTACCGACCGAAGGCAAAGAAGGCCGAAATGGAGCAGAAGACAATCGTCCAAGGCGATCCAAAATATTCTGGACCGATTGCAGCAGCTGGTCGGATGCCTGTATACAGAGAAAAAAATTAGCAGATGTAAACCAAAGTCATGAACTAGAGGAAGAAGAAAAAAAAGATAGACTGTAACATCCCGCCTAAGCCAGGATGCTACCGGCAGGAGACAGGCTAATCCTGCCTCCATAAGCCTCTGACTCTGACAAAAATTCGGCATGACCTTTGCTAAAAGTCATGAAACCTGGATCAAGTCCAGCACCTCAATACAACCTATAGGGCCCGACACAAATAATATACACTAAATCAGTAAACTCAAGCCATAATACAACTAGGCTCCATGCCCGAAGATGCGTATAAACAAAAACTTTTACAGACTTTAAACTTATACAACTAAACTTATAAACAACTCAATTACTTTACAAATAAACTCATAAACAACTTGACTCTTATACTCCCAAGACCTGGTGACTGGCTGACTGCAACGCTGCTATCCGGCTTCTCAAGCTTTGGTGTCTGTGGTCGACCGATCAGGTCACCAACCTGCAAAACTTAAACACTGTAGTAATGTGAGTCATAAGACTCAGTAAGTAACTATGCTCATTCCTTGAGCATCAAACACATGCAACGTCTGAATCCAGTTTCTGTATTTACTTGGGCTGTCTATTTGACCATGCAAATATATATTAAGTCTGAATTAATTATCTAGTGACTAACCATTTAGCAAACACAATCTTTATTACTGATGTTTATTATCTGATTACATACATACTTTAAATCATGATTCTTGTTTACACTTTCAAACATTCATAACATACACCAAGATTTTATATTACCAATTTTTATATCAAAACCCATCATACTTCCGCTACGCTACTCTAATTTCTCTTTATCTTTTGTACACTCAAAGCTAATCTGGGTGAGATATTTATAATAACTATCTTTCTTTTATTTTCTTGAAATATCATCAAATCGGTTGTTATAAAACATTCCTCCTATTCAAACATTCAATACACTATCGACACTCATGTATCCATATATATATATGTAATCATACTGCCATGTATTACCATTCATGAAGGACTCTCCTATACAAACATACAATTCATATCAATATCAATCATTTATGCATATAAATGTAATAATGCTATCATGCATTAATATCAGCTATATATAACTCAAATGATTCCTAAAATGTATAATTTATATGCATGATTTGTAAACTAAATTCTACCTTAACATGTTATGCTTTTATAAGATGCGTTTGGAAAATCTTTTCTGAAAAACTGTTTTCTGGAAACTGCTTTATGAAATCTGTCTTTCTGAAATACTATTTTCTAAAAACTGTTTTTGAAAACTGCTCATCTGAAAACTGTTTCTAACAACTGAAGTCTTTATCTGAAATCTGTATTTCTGAAAACTGAAATCTGTATCTGTATCTCTATCAAAAAACCCGGTCATATGAGGGCGTTACGTATCGTCCGACCCCTCACATGCCAATCTCAGAGGCAGAAGTGCAAAACCATGACTTTGGGGCGTTACGTCTCGCCGTCCCCCAAAGCATGCCACAACTGTCTCTAAATCTGGGGGTCTAGGGGCGTGATATCTCTCCATCCACCTAGCCCATCTGGAGGATCTGAGAGCGTCCCCTCAGTCCTCAACATGTGCACATGTTTCTGAATCCGTCAATTCCAAAGTATCCGTCAATTCCAAGTGAATCTCAAGTTACATACTGGGGTGAGTTTTTACCTCATGCCCCGAAAACCATAAAATCATGCTGTAAATCTCAAAACTGTAAGAAAGCATTTTCTGAAATGCGTTTTACTCAAAAGCATCTGAAAACTTTTCTTAGAAACACTTTAAATATTTAAAATCACTCTTATCTTTAACTTAACTTCTAGAAATGATAACGCATGCATGATAACGCATGCATATATATATGTATATATATATTCTAATGCTTTTACTTTCCCTAATCATGCTTTTATGAATGCTCATTTCATATTATTCTACATGCTCACTTACATTACAATTTATCACAATTCTATAATCATATGCAACCTGATATTTATGCATAGATAAAATATCATATATTCCTAAATATTTAGTACCATTGATAGTGGTCTTTTATACTCAAAATGTAATATCTACCAATATTGCTTACACAACTTACCATTAGCAAGATAATATAAGCTTCCTCGAAGTCCCCCTAACCGAAACAACCAAACTACATATCTCATAAATTTTCCAACTTTAGCTACAAGTATTAGAAGATCCATTAATCTTGCATTTGTAGATTCTTAATACCAATTAAGCATTCTTATCCCAATAACCTCAATGTCCCTAGTAAGAAGATAACTCCACATTATTTTCCTCTAATGACCAAATTTAAGTTTCCCCCTTAAGCTCACAATTTTCCTCCATTTAACACAATGATTATACTACGCTATGTAAAAAAAATCCTTACAAAACCAATCCTTCTCTAATCACCAAAATTGTCATCTAGAACAAGCCATTGTATTACTTAATTCATCAATCTATAATTTTAAGTTTCCTTAGTCTAGTTAGCACTAAATGTCAATGTAAGTCATAACCATGAAACCCTTTTTTCCTAAAATCATCAATTAGCATTCTATTTAATTCTCTCACAAATCTCTCTAAATTTCCCCCTAGAGGCTACTTCAACAATCAGTGTTACATAATAAAATCGACTATAACTCACATACAGCAACATCTAGATCATTACATGATAGGATATCCAAATACATTTAAATAAGTTATGCAGCAGAAAGCACTACAGGGAAGAGAAATCTGGTTTACCACATTTTCTGTGCATGTAGACGAAGCTTGTCGCAAGCTTTCTATCTCACATATCAGAATAAGGTGAGAACAGGAAAGGCATAAAAGCGTAATGCATGGAGAATGAAAGCAATCATGAGGAAACTGTTCGAAGATGGAGAAATAAGATTCAACAGGAAAGAATAGAGAAATTAATTGGAAAATTAGCATACAGATTCATAGCATCACTATAGATAAAAAGAGTTGATTTAACTAATAATTTCCAGTGTAATCCTGTCAAAATTACTTGTTCATGATCAAATCCTTAAATACAGCTAGTTAATATAGCAAAAAGCTATGTTCGACTACTATATTTCCGGTAAGTTTGATTTAACTCACTGAATCCATTTTATCCCCTAATTTATTTGATTTCCTTTTTAATTTCAAAACTAAAACCAATAAAATCAAAAACCCCAAAATTAAAATTAGCCAACCATAAAAGTTTATATAAAACTAATCCAGCCGCCTGGGCAAGTCTGATCTCTGAACACGATAGCTATGCTTCCATATTCATAGAAACAAATCTATGAATTAAAAGTTATTACCAAAAAAAATTAATAAAGACTGTGAATAAATTTCCAATAAACATATAATTTATATTACCCAGAACAAGAATTAAAAAAAATCTCAATCAAAAGTAATAATGGAAGAGAAACCTGAGAAGGAGAAGACTGTTGCATGAGGTGAAGAAGGTTGGAAGAGGACTATGGTCTGAGAAATATGATCAAACACAATTGCTTTGGCTATTCCTTCTCTACTGCTCCGTTTATTCTCTTCTCTCCCTTTCTATTTCTTCTTCTCTGAGTGCGTACGTTACTCTCTTTCTCCGGTTACTTCATCTTTAAAATCTTCCTGCTTCTCTAATTCCTAAGTGGACTTGTCTCTTAGCTGCTTCTAATTCTTCTCGTCCTTTTTCTTATTTCTTTTTCCTTCTGTATTCATTCCCTGCGTGTGTGTGTAATAAGTGTGTGTGTGTGTTTTTTTATATACTACACGTGTGGGTTATATATATATATATATATATATATTGTCTAGATATTTCTAGAATTAATTATACTTGTGTGTATGTCTAGAATTTAATATTCAGTGGAATTCTCAATTTGGTCCTCTAATTAATTCATTATTACTCTATAACTAATTTCTAAAAAAAAAATCCCCATTTAACAATAAAAATTGACCTCGTGTTCGGACACGGCCTCACGAGGGAAAAATAAAATTTACATAATACTCTAAAATAACCTGGGATGTTACATAGACTTACCACCCCAGAACCAGAGCTAGATAGCCTATCCACCGATGCCTCAAACACCTCAACTTGCGGCTGTACAAGTTCTTGCTGAAGCAAAAGATCTGAGGATGATGGATGCTGGGGGATAGGAACTGACGGCCATGCGGCCTGAGGGGACGACCGCCGAGCAGGAGAATGTTATTGCAGGATGGGAGACTCTGCCCGAAGGGGCGATGATCGTTCAGAAGCGGCAGACATTTGAGCTGACGAAGCAGGAGCTACAGGTAGAGGAATCAAAGATTAGGGAGCCGAAGGTGACGGCTGTTCAGGAGCAGAGAGATCTTGCGCTAAAGGCACATGAAACTCCACTCAATGAGGAGAAGGCAGAAGAGCCGAAGACAACGGTTGTGCAAAGGCCGAAGTCTGATGCACTGAAGATCCCATAGATGCTGTGATGAGCGGAAAATATATCAATATTTACCGCTCCTTTTACTTAATATTTGTTAGCTTCTCGGGTTTGATGAACGTTTTGATGTGTTTTAGTTTATTTTACAGATAAAATAATATTGGGACCCAATGAAATCATTTAGGATGAAATGTGGGTCAAATAAGGGTAAATATTGGACTTGACATATTTTTGGAGATTGGAAACTTGAAAGGGCGTTTTAACGAAGTGTAGTTTTGGAAATTTCAGTTTTGTGCATCTGTCGTATTTTAGGCATAACGTTTTACTCCGATATCGGATTGAGCTGATTCAAGTTCCAGATTAAAGAAGACTCAAAGATCTACAACTTTTAAAGATAAAATAATTTCGAATTCTGAAGGTGTCATACCCGAAATTGATGAACCATCCAGAAGTGTGTTGTGTGTAATTATTAAAGTCATTTTCAATCATTTTCAAAGCAAAAAATAAATAAATAAAAAAATAAATAATAAAATTATAAAATCACCACCAAACATGATAAGCATTAGTGGAGCAATTAATAATGGATTTTATGGAGCAATTAGTGGAGCAATTAATAATGGATTTGGTGGATGATTTAATGGAGGTAAAATTTTGCCTATAAATACCAAGCCATTTCATTTGTAAATTCATACTTTCTTTTAAGGAATTCCTTAAGAATACTAAGAAGATTGTATATTGTTTGTTTATTTACAGTTTTTAGTAATTAATTTCCGTTTTCGCACTTTCTTTTTTTTACTTTTCAGTTTTTACTTTCCGTAATTTACTTTTACGCACAATATTTTTCTTTCTTTAATTTTTAGTTTTTACTTTTCAGTAATGAGGAGGTAACTCCCCTTTACTGGGGTAAAAAGTAAAACTTTTATTACTAATATTTAGATTAATCTCCCTTAATTATAATATATAAACTAGTTAAAACCTGACTTAACGAGGATACCGCCATATTGGTCGGTTGGTAATTATTTAAATTGGTTTTAACCTGACTAAAATGGATACCGTCTGATTGGTCGGTTGGTAATTAATTATTAATTTGACTTAATCTGGATACCGCCTATATGGCTGGTTGGTAATTATCATGCAAAATTAATATATTATATTAATGGAGATATCTAAAATAGAAGTAATAAAAGTGGATCCTTTTACCTCAGCATTTTATTTTATTGTACTTTTACTTTATTTACTTTTCAGCAATTTACTTTCAACATTTACTTTTCAGCACTTTACTTTCAGCAATTTACTTTCAGCATTTACTTTTCAGTAATTTACTTTCAGCATTTAATTTTCAGTATTTAATTTCAGCATTTACTTTCCGTCATTTACTTTTCAGCAATTTACTTTTCAGCATTTTACTTTATGTCTTTTATTTTATTTAAGTTCTTACTAGCCCTAGTTATGTGTCGTAACTAAGTTAGTTATTTGGGGTTGTGATGAATTCTAATATCACCGGTTTATAAGAGGTTATTTTATAGTTTGGGTAATTTAAATGTTTACTTATTAAGTCTTAAGCTTAATGCTTCTTGTTGTCTGATCACCAATAAGATTGATGTGTTAAATCTAAAATAAACTTGACAAAGAATTTTAGGTTTCAGCCTTAGACTTAATAGCCCACGATCTTTCTTGAGGATAGATAACCCTTTAATAGATTTCCTTACAGGATAGACATATACCTGTCGGGCGGGGGTAGCCATAATTGGAACTTAAACTTAATGAATCCAGAGAATTTGGTTGACATAGACATATGGTTCAATTGGGTTAAACTAGGTATTTGCGTCTGACCATCGACAGAGGCTTTCGCATAATTTAGTGTTCCAGGTTAGTAAACCGATTTATTACACAACCATGAAATAACCACTTCATCTTTTTAAAGATATTAGAAAGATTCACAACCCTAGATAGTTTCCTAATATTGAATTTTCTTAAACCTACTTTCGTGTAATTTTATTTACTTGTTTTTAAATTTAGAATCATCACCATTTCAAATCAATCAAACAACCTGTTAGATACTAGTAAACATTTGACCTCATAAAATTAATAGATTAGGTATTAAGTCCTCGCGGGATCAATACTTTTTATACTACTTGAATGATACGTGCGCTTGCGTTATACGCATGTGTGTAAGCACCGGTCAAGTTTTAAGCGTCGTTGCCGGGGACTTATTTATCTTTCACTATTAGTTTTGGGGTTAGATACGTTACTTGTATCTAATTTCTTTTTACTTATTGTTTTTGTTTTCTTGTGTTTCAGGTTCTCAGAAACTACATGAGACGAATCAGAAGCTTTGAACTCGGACTGCTTGACCCAAAGATTGAAAGAACCATCAGACAGTTGAGAAGGGAAAGGCGAGAAGGCCAAGAAGCTTTAGTCAATATGGAACCTGAACCTTTGAACGTTGTGTTGGGGTTGGTGCTCATAACCCCAATCCGGACCGTATTTATGTATGATTCATGAATACGAACATCCCTTTTTTCCATAATATTACTTATTTATGGTTGCACCTCTTGTTTTTATATACGTATTTGATCTGATTATGATTAGATTGAAACTAAATATGGTTTAGTGACATGTATATATTAGACAAAGACCCGATAATATATAATGCAGTACACAGTTACAAAGTTAGTTTGTAATTGACATTGGGAAGTGTCACTGCTAAATGTATATTATCAAATATAGTTCATGGTCAAGATTTACTAACATGGGTCTGTTAGTCAAATCCGTTGAGACCAGTACATGTCGTATATCGAGACTTGGTCCGATGGTTTATCCCAATGAACCATGAGTCTAGGGAGACTCGTATAGACGTGTAGGTGTTTATAGTGGATAAACACTGAACGACTCACCGAATATTCTTAATGGTGGTACACCAACGTCAATAAGTATCTTCTCGAGTTGAGTAGCATAGTGGTCCTTCGACTTGAGATACCACTGTGGATGTATGAGACATCCTCCACACGTAGATGACAATCACGTCACCGATCTATTTAGATCAGACCTCCGCCTGTTCGTTGGGTGTGGACCGATTCTCGGGATATCCCGTGTGTATCAAGATAGGATCCGTCAGTTCTGTGTACAGAGCATAGGTAGTCCATATATGATTAGCAGTCTGTTAAATCTGTGGCCACGGTATACTTCGGAAGTGAGTTCCGAATGTTATTTAAAGATTGTTAATAGAAACGTCGACGAGATAATACCTATAGAGATTTGACGTTTATATCTATATCTCTAGGATTATCCGGATACCTGTGACGGAGGGATTATACGTATGTAATGACCTCGACCTGTATGATTCAGCTAGTTTATCCGTGGTCGTCATAATTTACGGGTGGGTAAATTATGGACACGAAATTGGATTTTGTGACGGATATACCTGAATCTAGAGAGTCTCACTAATGAAATATACTCGTAGAGCACTAGGGCAACTTTTATGAATAATGGTGATTATTTATATATCGTTTAAACGTTAAACGAAAAATACATGCAAACGGGCCAAACAGTCATTTCCTAATTAATGTGTATTTGTATTTAATATATGATATTATTAAATACACATTAATAAATTGTCAAATAAAGGTATTTGACATATATCATTAATATATGTATTTGAGATATTTAAAGTAAATATAATACATATATTTGAGATATTTGTATTTAATTAATTATTTAATTATTTAATTGTTAAATGATTAATATAATTAAAATATAAATATCTTACCAAATGATAAAGTTAGGAAATGATTATAAGTGTAAATTGTTGACTTTAAAGTAAAGGAAATTGTAGTCAAATTGGATTTGACTTCTTAGATATTTGTTTAAAATTTAAATATCAATTTCCTTTATTTATTAGCATTTTCGGCCATGACCTTATTAAATATAATTGTTATATTTTTTAAGTTGCCATTGTTGACTTGTTTGAAATCATTAAAGTGTAATGATAAAAAGCAAAAACAAGTTGATAAAGCTTTAATTGAAACAAAAGCAAAATATCTAGATATTTATTTATTTCTTCTCACAAAATTCGGCCAAGGCTTATTTGGAGGAGGTATAAATTGTTTTGTTTCAATTTTAGGGTTTAAGAATTTCATTTGAAACCAAAATAAACAAAAAAGAGAGTTGAGAGCAAAGTTTGAAGGCTAAAGGGAAAATGCTTGAGAAAGCTTGTTTTTTAAGTCTTTCTTTAATGTCTTCAATATGAAATATGTTTCTAACATGCTTAGCTTCATTTTGTGATGCTTTGATGTTATCTCTACTCTTATAGTTTGTGTTTATATGGTTGTGAACTTGAATGAAAGTTTGATGCATGTAAGTAAGCTTGAAATGGTTTCAAAGCTTTACTTTTGATTTTTAGAAAATCAAGTTGCCATTCTAGAGTTGGTAAGCCACTCCTTGGTGACCTATAATTGTTCTAGAGTTTTTTCAAAGTGGTGAGGCTAGATTGGTGAAGTATTGAATGGATTAAAGTGTTGGATTTTAAAGATTTGGTAAAATTGGACAATTTGGTGAAATTGAAAAATTAGGGTTCATAAACCTCTCTAAATTTGGGGATTTTCATATATGTGATGTATTATGGTATGACTATGATGTATGTAAATTTTTGGGTTGATTGGATTTGATCTTGGCATGTTTTGAACAAAAGGGACCAAAATGCAATTACTTGAAAATTTAGGGGTTGTCACGGCAATTAGGGAAAACTTGGGGATTTGTGTGAAATCTGATTTTGATGCATTAGATGTGTTGAAAAATATTTTAGAAATGATTTAGAATCATCCAAAATTATATTTGATAATTTTTGGCCTAAAATAATCAATTTACAAAATTTTGGGGCAATTCGGTAATTACCAAGAAATTTGATCTCTTGTGTAATTTTTCAGAATTTGATAATTGGATAATTAAATAAATAAGTTTATTTAATTGATCCGAGAAAAATTTTTGAAATCGGAAAATTTTGATTTTCCGCGATTCCGCTGCGTTACCGATATTCCCCCTTAAAACCCCTACAAAATGATATCAGAGAGAGTCTGATTCTGGACACCCTAATATGATTAGCCCTTTAAAATATAATGTTTGTTCTTATCTTTACTTGATACATGCATGCTTTCTTTTAATTTGATTAAATTAAAGTGTATGACACTTTATGGAATATCCCCGCTTAATAAGGTTTTAAAGTAACTAGTATTTGGAATACTTATTTCTTGGTCCGTCTTGTCAATATGGTTTATGAATTTTTTCCCGTGACTACATCCGAGACCGTGCCTCTGTTGTGAGGGTGTAGCCGATAAATATTTATTTATGCCGGATGTATATAAGATACTAGATAAATTCAAGCGAAAGCGGAATCCTGAACGTGCCCTAGCTGTCAGGGTTACGCAAGTAACTTGAGTTTATCATTGACGAGTTTAACCTTGGTACGTATCCTTGTGGGCCTGCCTTAGCAGCGACAACGAGAAACGACCAGGACCGGAAACCCATGAGTCACTAGTGAGTGATTGACAATGAGTTGTCTACCTGTGAATATACGTAGGCGAGACCGTGCCTCTGCCGTGAGTCGAAATATATTCATGGGGTCCTCTTCCCATTATGGAATTCGATTTATTATTGAATTCTCATTTTTCCGTTAGGGCACGTGCCTCTGTCTGTTGTGAGGGTGTAGCCGATAAATATTTATTTATGCCGGATGTATATAAGATACTAGATAAATTCAAGCGAAAGCGGAATCCTGAACGTGCCCTAGCTGTCAGGGTTACGCAAGTAACTTGAGTTTATCATTGACGAGTTTAACCTTGGTACGTCTCCTTGTGGGCCTGCCTTAGCAGCGACAACGAGAAACGACCAGGACCGGAAACCCATGAGTCACCAGTGAGTGATTGACAATGAGTTGTCTACCTGTGAATATACGTAGGCGAGACCGTGCCTCTGCCGTGAGTCGAAATATATTCATGGGGTCCTCTTCCCATTATGAAATTCGATTTAATTATTGAATTCTCATTTTTCCGTTGTGGATTACGGTATTACGTAAAATAGTGGGAGGCACTGCTAAGTTTAAAATTCCATAACTTAGGCAGTGTGTAATATTATGAAAATTGCCGCATGTTTGTTTTCCTTAATCTATATTAGATAGAATTAAACTTTTAATTCACTGCACACATATTTTTGATATGTTATCTGACTTGACTCTTGGTTACAGTTATTCTAGAATAGGTTCTAGATACTACTAGACTAGGATATTATTAGATTGGTCTAAACCATCGGGAACTGGTGTTCCGATTTTCTTCAAAAATCAAGATGGTTAATGACTTAGTTTCTAAGTCATGATAGATAATCTAGATAGATATCTTTTTTAGGATAAAATACTTTAGAGAGAATAGTTTCTTATGCAGTAAGAATTGACTTGAATTAGTTCATGTCTCGAGATTCTTGACTGGTATTAAGAAAGCCCCATTAGGTATTTATTTATCTAGTAATGACATTTCTTAGCTTTAATTACCTTTAGAGGCAATGTGTCTGACACAATTTTCTAATCAATTATTTACAATTGTTGTGAATAGTTGAATGCAAATAGTAAAGCTAAAGAAAGGAGATGCGTATAGTTGTGTATAGAAAATATCGATTTTCACAATACTACAACTATAGGTATTGGATACAAGATCTCATGTCTAGTTATTTAAAATATTAGTTAATGATTGTTTTGATATTTGATATCGGAACTTGTGGACTATTTGATAGTTACTTGTTCTTTATAAACAATTGTTATATATTTTAAATATAACTAGTAGTGTCATTGACGTAGAGATAAATATTAAGAAAAATTATTTGGTAAAGTAAATAATTTAGAACGGTGCTTTATGAGTTTTATCACTTGAGCATTGAATGCTTATTCCGTATGGTAAATGATGGTTTGATACGAGATCACACCACGTATCCTTATCCATTTAATGAATATTATATTTGGGAAGGTGATTAAAATCTCGTTTAACCAATGATTTGTCATCGGACCACCAGATTTATTAAACTGATACATTAGATGTATGTAGTTTAATGAATTGTAATTGCTTAAGGTAGTTTTCTTTACTTTGTAACTTAGTTTATGAATTGTCATAACTTAGTTACATGTTTCTCTGAAGGAACACATATTGAACGTCTTGAAAGTATCAAGAACTTTCAATCTGTTCTGATGATGAAACGTAGATTGAACATTTTTGACTTGCTCAAATATATTCAATCTGAAATTTTAAAACTTGATCCTTAAAATTCATAACAAGTCTTTGAATTGTTAAAGATTTTGATACGATCAAACATATGAATTTAAAGCAATTAGTTCTAAGGTTATTCAGTGAATATGATTCTTATTCAATATTATTCTTCCACGATTCCATCTGATGGAATTGAGTAGTGGGAGCAGTCGAATCTTATATGATTTGATTCGTTTGATATTGAATACTACCGAATTAGTTTCAATACTCTTGGGGTTATGCTCCAGTAACACTAATTCATCTATTTAATTAATGTTCCATTAATTTCCACAGTTACATATATGATATGTATAGGTAGAAAATCTGAATCTTGAAAGTTTGAGATTTGAATCTTTCTTTTATATAATAGTTATATAATGGAAATTACTTACACCTCGGAGGTATAAGTAAAAGTTTATCATTTATTCTATTTTATAGAATATTGTATTCTATTTAATAAAATATTTTCCTACGATCCTAAGTAATAAAATCATTTTATTACTTGGTGTGTAACATCAGATGTTAATTATTGTAGAAAAGACTTGACTTATTGAAGTCAAATGTGAGAATGATAAACTATAATTGGAACTACGTAATTAATAAGATGAAACAACCCTTATACATCTTCCGTACAAGTCCAATAGGATAACAGAATCATTTACGAGTATTTGATACTTAATGGTTCTGTTGTTTTCTTATTGAAGAAAATTATCATATAACTTATAATGGAAGCGATATTTGATATCGATCTGGAAGTTCACCATTGAACCATATATCTAAGATTGTTCATAGCTTACTACGATCAAGTTTTGAACTTGATTAAGCTTTCATTATGAATTAGTTCATGATATGTGCTAATTGTTTGCGCAACGAAAGCAATGTGAGCTTATTAAAGGTTTGACCTTTACAGTATAACAGTGAGAAAAGTTATACTCAACAATCTATTGTAGATTCTGAGGAAACTTGTCTCTAGTCACACTAATTGAACAATTAAAGATATATTGGTTAATGTTGATATTAAACTGTACATTTTAGCTAAAGAATGCAAATTGGCATTTTTGAATGACTTATTCAGATAAGAGATCAGTTGTGATTTCTTTGTTTGAAGAGTTCATTCTGGAATGGCCCTAGAGTTTGTATTCTGCTGAGATCGCAGTTTAGTGTGCTAGCTTATAGAGCCTATTGTAGACTCGGATAAGTCTTCCGGAAATACGTATTCTCTATTTTTGATATCAGTCAGATTGTCTGATCTTGTCAAATATAGAGAATACATATGTGCTTGAAGGGTTAGTGGGAGCATACAAATTACTTTCTAGTATTATATATCCTAACAATATTATCATTATTATAATAATAATGAGATGTTTGTAAGGTAAAATATTTACCTAAGTCTTCTTTACTCCGTGAAAGCAGTGGGAGTAGTCTCTGTTATATTTGATATAAAGTTTTATATATGATATAAAACTTGGAGACTTGCGAGATACTTCTATTATTCGTACATTAGATATGATCTAATAAAGGACATAACTAGGCTATCTGTATGACAGTTAGTATAACTGTTGGACAGTTATTGTGTGTCTTATATAAAGTATTCATCTTTCGTAAATGATGATTCCTTTTTCGAAAGAGATATTGATTAGAATGTCTAATCAATCTTATGTATCATTTGATGATGACATAATAAATACTTTATAATGTGCGATTGTAAATATCGATTTAATCGTAATTGTTACGAGTTATTTTGATATCCTATAGACCATATGATAGATCTTGAAACACGTTCTTTGTGATATTTGAGATATTAAGAACGAGTTTCTAATTCATGGAGAATACAGTCTGCAACCATTAGGGTCATATTAGTTTTAAGACTAATTATGACGTTAGACAGTCTACGTCATAAAGAGTCACAAAAGATACAGTGGGAGTGTCACGAAGGATTCTACTATTTAGTGGAATTATATGCAACTTATGAAGTATTGACTTATGAAGTTGCATAGTGACCTTATAAATTAGAAGTTTTATATTGGTGTTGTGCTTGCTGTTGTCCCCATAGTATTTTGGATTTGATCCCTAAATACTTGGACAACTCAGTAGCTGTAGCACAATACTGATGTAGCATCAGAGTCATATTGATGTATAATTTAGATTCTACAAAATATGAATGATGCTGGCTATGGGAAACAGTTGATTTTGTTTGACAAACTCATTATGTTATAGTTGACCTACTTCTTGTTGCCTACCTCTTGAGTACTGGGTGAGCTTTTGAGGACCATGTGCATACGATACACATTGAGATGTGTATTTGATATCATGGATTAGCACTAGAGCAAGTGGGAGACATTGTTGGGGTTGGTGCTCAGAGTGCCAATCCGGACCGTATTTATGTATGATTCATGAATACGAACATCCCCTTTTTCCATAATATTACTTATTTATAGTTGCACCTCTTTTTTTATATACGTATTCGATCTGATTACGATTAGATTGAAACTAAATGTGGTTTAGTGATATGTATATTAGACAAAGGCCCGATAATATTAATGCAGTACACAGTTACAAAATTAGTTTGTAATTGACATTGGAAGTGTCACTATAAATATATTATCAAATATAGTTCCTGGTCAAGATTTACTAACAGGGTCGGTTAGTCAAACCCGTTGAGACCAGTACATGTCGTATATCGAGACTTGGTCCGATGGTTTATCCCAATGAACCATGAGTCTAGGGAGACTCGTATAGACGTGTAGGTGTTTATAGTGAATAAACACTGAACGACTCACCGAAGATTCTTAATGGATGGTACACCAACGTCAATAAGAATCTTCTCGGGTTGAGTAGCATAGTGGTCCTTCGACTTGAGATACCACTGTGGATGTATGAGACATCCTCCACACTTAGATGACAGTCATGTCACCGATCTATTTAGATCAGACCTCCGCCTGTTCGTTGGGTGTGGGCCGATTCTCAGGATATCCTGTGTGTATCAAGATATGATCCGTCAGTTCTGTGTACAGAGCATAGGTAGTCCATATATGATTAGCAGTCTGATAAATCTGTGGCCACGGTATACTTCGGAAGTGAGTTCCGAATGTTATTTAAAGATTGTTAATAGAAACGTCGACGAGATAATACCTATAGAGATTTGACGTTTATATCTATATCTCTAGGATTATCCGGATACCTGTGACGGAGGGATTATACGTATGCAATGACCTCGACCTGTATGATTCAGCTATTATCCGTGGTCGTCATAATTTACGGGGGGTAAATTATGGACACGAAATTGGATTTTGTGACGGATATACCTGAATCTAGAGAGTCTCACTAATGAAATATACTCGTAGAGCACTAGGGCAACTTTTATGAATAATGGTGATTATTTATATATCGTTTAAACGTTAAACGAAAAATACATGCAAACGGGCCAAACAGTCATTTCCTAATTAATGTGTATTTGTATTTAATATATGATATTATTAAATACACATTAATAAATTGTCAAATAAATGTATTTGACATATATCATTAATATATGTATTTGAGATATTTAAGTAAATATAATACATATATTTGAGATATTTGTATTTAATTAATTATTTAATTGTTAAATGATTAATATAATTAAAATATAAATATCTTACTAATGATAAAGTTAGGAAATGATTATAAGTGTAAATTGTTGACTTTAAAGTAAAGGAAATGGTAGTCAAATTGGATTTGACTTCTTAGATATTTGTTTAAAATTGTTTAAAATTTAAATATCAATTCCTTTATTTTTAGCATTTTCGGCCATGACCTTATTAAATATAATTGTTATATTTTTTAAGTTGCCATTGTTGACTTGTTTGAAATCATTAAAGTGTAATGATAAAAGCAAAAACAAGTTGATAAAGCTTTAATTGAAACAAAACAAAATCTAGATATTTATTATTTCTTCTCACCAAATTCGGCCAAGGCTTATTTGGAGGAGGTATAATTGTTTTGTTTCAATTTTAGGGTTAAGAAGTTCATTTGAAACCAAAATAAACAAAAAGAGAGTTGAGAGCAAAGTTGAAGGCTAAAGGGAAAATGCTTGAGAAAGCTTGTTTTTTTAAGTCTTTCTTTAATGTCTTCAACATGAAATATGTTTCTAACATGCTTAGCTTCATTTTGTGATGCTTTGATGTTATCTCTACTCTTATAGTTTGTGTTTATATGTTGTTGTGAACTTGAATGAAAGTTTGATGCATGTAAGTAAGCTTGAAATGGTTTCAAAGCTTTACTTTTGATTTTTAGAAAATCAAGTTGCCATTCTAGAGTTGGTAAGCCACTCCTTGGTGACCTATAATTGTTATAGAGTTGTTTCAAAGTGGTGAGTCTAGATTGGTGAAGTATTGAATGGATTAAAGTGTTGGATTTTAATGATTTGGTAAAATTGGATAATTTGGTGAAATTGAAAAATTAGGGTTCATAACCCTCTCCAAATTTGGGTCTTTTCATATATGTGATGTATTATGGTATGAATATGATGCCTGTAAATTTTTGGGTTGATTGGATTTGATCTTGGAATGTTTTTAACAAAAGGGACCAAATACAATTACTTGAAAATTTAGGGGTTGTCACGGCAATTAGGGAAAACTTGGGGATTTGTGTGAAATCTGATTTTGATGCATTAGATGTGTTGAAAAACATTTTAGAAATGATTTAGAATCATCCAAAATTATATTTGATAATTTTTGGGCTAAAATAATCAATTTACAAAGTTTTGGGGCAATTCGATAATTACCAAGAAATTTGACCTCTTGTGTAATTTTTCCGAATTTGATAATTGGATAATTAAATAAATAAGTTTATTTAATTGATCCGAGAAAATGTTTTGAAATCAGAAAATTTTGATTTTTCGCGATTCCGCTGCGTTACCGATATTCCCCCTTAGAACCCCTTTACCAGAAAATGCGTGTGACATTAAAACATGCATCCAGATGATTCAGCAGTCAGTACAGTTTATGGGAAATGCAACTGAAGATCCTAATTCCCACATCAGCAACTTCCTGGAAGTTTGCGGTACTTTCAATTACAACCGAGCAGCTGAAGAAGCAAAGAGACTGCGTGTTTTTCCATACTCCTTGAAGGACGGAGCTAAAGCTTGGCTACATTCACTACCAGCAGGTTCCATCACAACTTGGAACACTCTAGCCACCAAATTCCTTGCAAAGTACTTTCTACCAGCCAGAACTACAAAGTTGAGGAATGACATCACATCCTTCGTGCAACAAGATTCAGAATCCATTTACGAAGCTTGGGAAAGATTCAAAGATTTACTCCAGGAAATGTCCTTATCATGAGATCGCAAAGTGGCTACAAGTACAAACCTTCTACAATGGACTTTCTGGAATAATGAGAACCATAATTGATGCTGCTGCTGGAGGAGCTTTAATGGCAAAAGGAGAAGATCAAGCCTGAGACTTAATTGAAGAAATGGCCAACAACAACTCCTTGTGGCCAACAGAAAGGAGCTTGATTCAACGAATTGCTGGAATTTATGAAATTGGAGCCAACACTGCAGTAAATGCCAAGCTAGATCATATTTGTAAAAATCTGGAAACTCTTAACCTGAAGGTTAATGGTGGATCCATAAGTTCACCATTTGGAGGAGCACCTGAGTCAGAATCTTTCAACAAACATAAAGAAACGGTGAATTATGTCAACAATTTCAACAGACAGTGAAACAATCCATATTCCAACACCTACAACCCAGGGTGGAGGAATCATCCCAATTTTTCATGGAGCAACAATTCAGGGCAATTGAACAACCCACCATTCAGATTCCAGCAGTAAAACAAAGGCCGAGAGTATGACAAAGAACAGGAATAATAGAAGTGTTGGCACAGTTAAAAAAACATGAAGCAAAATACGATGTTTTAGCAGCTATGGTTCAAAATCAAGTGGCATTGAATCAAAGTCATTCAGCTTCTATCAAAGCACTGGAGAATCAAATTGGACAACTGGCCAATGCTTAGAGTTACAGACCGCCAGGGAACCTTTCTAGCAACATAGAACCAAATCCAAGGAATATGGGGAAGGAGCAATATCATGCCATCATGTTAAAAAGCGGTACTGAAATCAACAAAGAAGTTGGAGCCAAAACAATTGTTGAGGAAGTTCCAAAAGAAACAAAGCAATAGATGGAGGAAAAAAAAGAAAAGGAAAAAGAACAGATCACTCCACCTCCACCTTTTCCTTAGCGTCTTCAGAAGAATAAACTGGACAAGCAGTTTGCTCGATTCTTGGAGGTGTTCAAAAAGCTGCATATCAACATTCCATTTGCAGAAGCGTTGGAACAAATGCCCAGCTATGTCAAATTCATTAAAGACATTCTTTCATGAAAGTGGAGATTGGGAGATTATGAGACAGTAGCATTATTAGAAGAATGCAGCGCCATCATTCAGAGAAAACTTCCTCCAAAGTTGAAAGATCCTGGCAGTTTCACTGTTCCTTGCACCATAGGAGAACATGATTTCGGTAAGGCTCTGTGTGATCTAGGTGCGAGTGTTAACTTGATGCATTTTTCTATTTTCAGGAAATTACGTATTGGAGAAACAATGCCAACTTCAGTCTCTCTACAACTTGCTGATAGAATGCTCGTATTTCCAAGAGGCGTAGTTGAGGATGTGCTGGTCAAGGTTGACAAATTCATTTTCCCAGCAGATTTTATTGTCCTTGATATGGAGGAAGATGCAGACGTGCCAATCATCATCGGGAGACCATTCTTGGCTATAGGTCGAACCATTATTGATGTACAAAAAGGAGAATTAACCTTGAGGGTACATGACTAAGAAGTAACATTGAATGTTTTCAAGGCCATGAATTTCCCAGATGATGAAAAGAAGGAGGAATGTTTCAGACTTGATGTGATACACAGTACCATTCAGAACTCCAATGCAATGCAAAGTTCTACTGACAAACTTAAAACATGTCAATTACCTGTGGAGCCTGAAGATAAAGCGTCTTTTGCACTGAAAAAGCCAATTCTTGCACTACAAGCAACATAAGAGAAAAAGTTCCACCAGCTCAACGAATTGGAGGAATTTCACAATCAGCATTTTGAGGATGCCAAAAAACCTGCGCCATATGCGCCATATACGAATTTCACAATCAGCATTATTTTTGAAGCACGGCCAAGCCCCGATAAATAAAAGCTTGCAAGAAGGATGCCAGGTCCAAACGATGACCATTGGCATGTCTGAAGAGATGGGGAGGTAGCCCGCCATAGGCTTTTGGCTAGGTGCACAAATGATGTATTTGCACAGCCAATAGTGAAGGAAGGCCGTTCACTCCAACATCGAAACAAGACCAGCCGGTTTCGAAAATGTGTGAAGAAAAGAAGAGTAGGATGAAAAAGACAAAAGGTTCATTAAAGGAGGAGGGAAACAGAAGGTTGTGCAAGCCGAGATGGGTGCACCCGGAGGGGCCAGCCCGGTGAGAGTACCGATGTCACGAAGAGTGACAGTAAAGGGACCAACAGGGAAAATGAATACATTGTACTCAGAAGACCAAAAGAGCAAGAAAATAGGAAACAGGCTGCGGTCAAAAGAGGGCAAGGCCAACGAAAGTGCGATGAAGGAAATGAAACCATTCTTCTCTAGAAAGGCACGAGTATCTGCATGCAATAGCATACGTTGGAACCAAGACTCGAACGCGGTGTCATGTTTGGGCTGTTGGGTGCTCACAGCACCAATTCCCGGTTGTATTTCTTTATGAATACTTCTGTAAAACATTATTATTTTGAATAATATATGCAGTTTCTATAATATAATGTATCTTTAAATATGGTAAAGACGTAATGACCTTAGAATGACTAGTCATGGTACAGTTGCAAAAGCGTCGCAACTGAGATTGAGTTGTATCATGACGTTGTCATTCTCAGACAGTTCTTGGTCAAGGTTTACACTACTTGGTCAGTATAGTAAACCCGTTGAGACCGGTACATGTCGTATACTGGAATATATGATTCCAATGGTTTCTCAATGAACCATAATTCTTGGAGACTAGTATAGACGTGTAGGTGTTTATAGCGGATAAACACTGAACGACTCACCGAAGATTCTTAATGGATGGTACACCAACGTCAATAAGAATCTTGTCGGGTTGAGTAGCACTTGTGATTCTTAGACTTGAGATGCCACTGTGGGCACATGAGACATCTTCTACACTTAGATGGCAGTCACGTCACCAATCTATTAAGATCAGACCTCCGTCTGTTCGTTGGTGTAGATAGATCCTCAGGGTGTCATGTGCGTATCAAGATAGGATCCATCAGTTATGTGTAACAGAGCATAGGTAGTCCATACGATTAGCAATCAGATAAAATCCATGGGCCCGTGGTACAATTTAGAAGTTAGTTCTAAATGTTCTTTTTGAGATTGCTAATAGAATAGTCGACTGGATAATCCTTATAGAGATTTGACGTTTACATCTATATCTCTGGGATTTATCCGGATACCTGTGACGGAGGAATTATACATTTGCTAGGACCTCGACTTGTATGATTCAACGAGTTTATCCGTGATCGTCATAATTTAGGGGTGGATAAATTATGGACACGAAATTGGATTTCGTGACGGATATGCCTGAATCTAGAGAGTCTCAATAATGAAATATACTCGTAGAGCACTAGGGCAACAATTATAAATAATATTGATTATTTATAAAGTCGTTTAAAGGTTAAACGTAAAATACATGTGAAAGGACCCAATAGTCATTTCCTTAATTTTTGTGTATTTGTATTTAATACTTGATTAATTCAAATACACATTAATTAATAGTCAAATTGAGATATTTGACTAATATCATAAATGAATATATGTATTTAATATTTAATGTAAATATTATACATATATTTAATATATTTGTATTTAATTAATTATTTAATTGTTAAATGATTAAATTAATTAAAGTATAGATATTTTTTAAGTTATGATATTTGTTTTAATGGCTAAGTTGCCATTGTTGACTTTGTTGAAAATATCTTTAAAGTGTAATGATATTTTTAACAAGTTGATAAATTGAAATTCAAGTGAAATTAAAACAAATTTTTCTTGTTAATTTCCTTTGGCATTTTCGGCCAAGGCATAATTTTGGCAAGTATAAATTGTTTTATTTTTCATTTGGTGAGATAACCTAATATACTTTATCAAACTCCATTAAAAGAAAGAAAAGAAGCTAGAGAGAAAGAAAAGGAAAAATCAAAGAAATCTTGGATTTAAGTAAGTATTTCCAACTTGCTATTAGAGAGAAAATTGTTCATCTTGTTCTTGGAAATATCTTGTGATGTTCTTAAGTTTTTTCTATTCTTTATTCTTTGTACTTTTGATGGATGAAAGTTTGATGAAGGTGTTATGCATGTATGATGTTGGAATATTGTTACTAGTGTAGTAATAAGCATCCTTTTATGGTTTTTAGAACCTTGTTGCTAATCTAGAGTTGTTGACCCACTCTTAAATGACCTATATTTGATCTATAATTATTTAATTGTGTTGAGACTGATTTGGATGGAAGAAACATGATTGAAGTAATTGATTTAACCAATTTGGTCTAATTTGTACAATTTGAAGAAATTGAAAAATTAGGGTTAAGACCTCTTCCAAATTTGGGGCTTTTCATTTATATGGTGTATATGGATGTGTATATGATGCATGTAAAATATTGGGTTGATTGGATTTTTCCTTGATGTGTTTGAACCATGAAAGTGCAAAATGCACAAACCCCCCCTTTAAGGAGCTCTCGACTTTGGGCTTTATTTTTGTGAAATTTTGTTGCAAATGAATTTTCAATGTGTATGACATGTTAAATTCATATATGTAATAATTTGGAATGACCCAAAATCGTTTCGGATAATTTCGGATTAAAATAAACAAAGTGATTTGTTTAAGGACAATTCGGTAAATTCACATAAATATGATTTATGGTGTTTTATTTCATAATTTGATTATTGGATAATAAAATAAATAAGTTTATTTAATTAATCCGAGAAAAATTTTTGAAATCGAAAAATTTGATTTTCCACCGTTTCCGCTGCGTTACCGGATATCCGCAATAAAACCCCTACAAAATGGTATCAGAGCGAGTCTGATTCTAGGCCCCCTAAAATGATTTACCTTAATTTAATTCAATGTTTAATCATGTTTTCTTGACTTTATACATGCTTATTTTAATCTAATTTGATTAGATTTAGGGTGTATGACACTTAGCGGAAAATCCCTAATTAATAAGGTTTAAATGTAATTTTGTATTTGATGCATGTTATGTGGTCCGTCTTGTCAATACTGTTTATAAATATTTCTCTGTGACTACATCCGAGACCGTGCCTATGCTGTGAGGGTGTAGCCGATAGAGATTTATTTATACCGGATGTATATCAGATACTAGATAAATTCAAGTGAAAGCGGAATCCTGAACGTGCCCTAGCTGTCAGGGTTACGCAAGTAACTTGAGTTTATCATTGACGAGTTTAACCTTGGTACGTCTCCTTGTGGGTCTGCCTTAGCAGCGACAACAATAAACGACCAGGACCGGAAACCCAGGAGTCACTTGTGAGTGATTGACAAATGAATTGTCTACCTGATGAATATACGTAGGCGAGACCGTGCCTTTGCTGTGAGCTGAAATATATTCACGGGATCCACTTTTCACTATTTTGTATTTAATTTAATTATTAAATCTATTGTATTCTGTTTGGGGATTACAGTATTGCATGATTTAGTGGGAGGGGCATTTTTAGATTAAAAATCCA
This sequence comes from Zanthoxylum bungeanum, assembly GCA_019454045.1. NCBI lineage: Eukaryota > Viridiplantae > Streptophyta > Magnoliopsida > Sapindales > Rutaceae > Zanthoxylum > Zanthoxylum bungeanum. The sequence goes on along the minus strand of SKCR01032794.1, from coordinate 41,821 downwards.
TGATCTAGTTTATGCTTTTGATATTATATGAAATTGTTTATTTTCTGCTAACCGTTTTTCGTGATCTATATGATAGATTTGCGATGGCGGCACCATCCACGAATCAGTTTGCGCGTATGCTTGATGCGAACAAACTTAAAGGCGCTGAAAAATTCGCTGACTGGGACTTGGATTTGAGGATTGTCCTCGATTCCGAGAAGTTGGGATATGTTCTTGAGGGTCTGTTGCCCCTTGCTGTGGGTGCGGATGCTACAGAGGAGGAACGCCAAGTTTTTGAAACTTGGAAGGATGATGATTTAAAAGTTAAATCATACATCCTTAGTTCACTATCTCCGGGACTCAAGAAACAATACTATGGCATGTTAGATGCGTATAGTATGATGACGTGATTGAGACAATCGTTTGAGAACCAAGAACAAGTGACATTCACGGTAGGAGTGTCATTCTTGGTTCTCTCCCAGCTTCTTATCGCCAGTTCGTGATGTACTTCAACATGAACGGGACTATATGTACCTACCATGAGTTGCATAGGATGTTGCTCACTGCGGAGGAGGACCTCAAGAATGGAGTACCGACTCGCCCTCTAAGACCTACTTCTCTTTCTGCTTCTTCCCAGGCTTGGCCAAATGGAAAGAAGAAGAAAGGGAAGAAGAAAAAGGGTTTCGGTCCTCAACTACAGGCAATGATAGCTAAGCCCAAAAGGGCTTCTGAAGACAAGTGTCATCACTGCAGCAAAGTCGGGCACTGGAAAAGGAACTGTCCTGACTATATCGCCCAGCTGAGGAGGGAGAGAGCATCTACATCAGGTACATTTATTTTTCTTGTTATTGATATATTTTTGGCTTGTGAAGCTGTTACATCCAACTGGATTTTAGATTCTGCTTATCCCATTCACATTTGTAATTCGTTGCAGGTGCTGAAGGAAAGTAGAAGACTGAAGCATGGAGAGATGCAGTTGCGATTCGGGAGTGGAGACTCACTGGATGCAGTTGCAGTGGGAGTATGCGAGATCTCATTGCCGAATGGGACACTTTTGTTAAATGAATGCCATTTTGTACCTGGATGTGTAGCTAATATTATATCACTTTTTGTATTAGATACAAAAGGATTTTGTATTAATATTAAGAACTGTTCTTTATATTTATATGGTATGCGAGATCTCATTGCCGTAGTGATGATGCTAACCCCGTACCTAGGGTGTTGCGGTGACGTCTCCGTACCTAGAGAGCCACAAAGTCTGGATGCTAACCCCGTACCTAGGGTGTCGCAGTGACGCCTCCGTACCTAGAGTGCCACAATATGTATGAGTGCTAACCCCGTACCGAGGGTGTCGCAGTGACGCCTCCGTACCTAGAGTGCCACAAATGTCTGAGTGATTTGATGTCTCCATACCCGGAGTGCCGCAGCTGGTTGCATTGATATCTCCATACCCGGAGAGCCATACCTGGCTGAACTGATATCTCCATACCCGGAGAGCCATACCTGGCTGAACTGATATCTCCATACCCGGAGAGCCATACCTGGCTGAACTGATCCTGAACTGATGTGGGCTCCGGCCCCAGAATGCCATACCTAGCAGATACTGATCTGAACTGATGTGGGCCCCGCCCCCAGAATGCCATACCCGGCAGAAAATGATCTGAACTGGTGTGGGCCCCGCCTTCATAATGCCATACCCGGCTGATACTGATCTTGAACTGATGTGGGCCCCGCCCCCAGAATGCCATACCCGGCTGATACTGATCATGAACTGATGTGGGCCTCGCCCTCAGATTGAGATAGGCATCGCCTTCAAACTGATACTGATGTGGGGTCTCGCCCCCAAGCTGATAATGATGTGGGCCTCAACCCGCAGAATGCCATACCCGGCAGATACTGATACTGATGAAGTGGGTTACAACCCTGGGACGCATCCCCAAAACTGCTACTGATATGATGTGATGGTTCATCCCAACATACTGCACTGCCTCTCACAAGATAATCTTGATAACTAAACATATTTTTTTTCTCAACGAATGCTTCGTGTCAAAACCAGAGAACCTTCAAAGTACTTGATACACTCAACTCCGATCGTCTGAATAGGTGATCTTAACTAGACTCCCCGTGTGTGTGTGCTAAGGCTCTTTCGCAGCTTGTTCCTTAAGTAGGCCAACTCGATGATTTTGCTTCGGAGAATCGATCCAGTGGGTCTAACCAACCTGGATGTCTTAATCACATTCTGTGATTACTTCAGCATACTCAACATGATATGGTCTTCGTCTTTTTTCTTTTGTCTCTTTCTTTTCATTTCGAATCTTTTCTTTCCTTTTCTTTTTCTTTTTCTTTTCTTTTCTTTTCTTTTCTTTTCTAACACACCTACCCTTTAAGGTAGCATTTCTCCTCATGGTGGTCCTAATACTCGCCCATGGGTAGCTTCACGCTTATCGGTTATAGGTGCTCTTATTATTATTTTTTTTATTTTTTTTTTTTTTGCTTTTCAGAGACTTTTTTCTTTATTTCCAACCATATCATATATCATAGCATCAGTAAACCAGGGTGGACTTCCAGGCAAACGGTCATTCACCGATCCCTAATCTCTTCAACTAGTCACCTCGCCAACCACTCAGGCTTCTACTGCTAGGATCCCACAATCAAGTGCTATTGAGTCTAGTTGAGATCAATCTATTCAGAATACCGGCAGAGAGCATTGTCTCGCACTTATCGTTTCTAGGGTTTCTCCCTACAGCAAACAATGTCATCACCGGACATATGTCTAACTATCAAAGACTTTTCTCTCAATCATTTTTCATTTTCTCTCTCTTTTTTTTCATCTTTTTTTTCACTCATTCCACATAATTCTTCCGTCATCTTCTGATAATGTGGGCTTCGCCCATTGAGATCAATTCCCGGAACTCATACTGATATAGGCTTCAACCCTGGGATTCTTCCCCGAAACCGGTTCATTCCTGAAACTGATACTGATTCATTCTTGAAACTGATTGCACTGTTGCTGCTTTTGATTAGCTTGTCTTTGCCACTTTCTCTTTTTTTCTTTGAGACCTGCGAATACAAGTAAAACAACGGAGTAAGACACGTGTATGTGATGTGTATGTATGCAAGTGTAGAGATCCTCCTTGTTCGTGATGGTTTAGACCATCATTGTGCTCCTCAGCGCCATGTGTCTTTGGCCGCCCCCTGCGGGTTCTCTTTTTGAAATCTGTAAAACAAAACACAAAAAAAAAGATGCAAGTTACGTATATGCATGTATGCACAGATGTGTTTCCTATCCCGTTGGGTTAGGCCTTCTGCCAATTTCCTTAGTGACTGCTCACTTCTTTATTCCAGCAAAGGGCAGCTTCAATTTGCTTACGTCGACCAACTCGGTGAACTCCCAAATCTGGTAATCTCAATGCCTTGTTTCTCAATCTTCTGTCTTTTCTGCTGACTTTTTTCTGAGAATTCTCCGTGTTCCAGATACCTCTGAATATTATGATACCAAGGCTTCCCGTCATCGACTTCCACATCCAATATCCTTTCTGTCTCATACACTGGTTTGCTTGCCGTTGTCAGCACAAGTGGTCACATCCCCAATTTCTCTGGATTTTCCCAAGTTGGAGAATTTTCTGTTTCTGATAGGGGCAATTTCTGAGGGAGTAGGCTTGATCCTTGAAGGTTCCCCAATGGTCCTTTCGTCCTGGTTGCACGAGTCGCTGTTATTAGCTATACAGGGCACGGTCAAACTGGTCACAACATTGGTCAAAACTTGCAAATCTTCAGCAATTTCAGCTACCTTGTCTTCCAATCGATCTAGGCGGGATTCCCTGTTGACTGACCAACTCATACTGGTTGATGATCCTTTGACAAATCTTTCTTCCTTACCAACCCAACGGGAGTCTATGATGGCTTTTAAGATACAAAGGGTTAACATGATGCATGTATGTATGACATGTGTGCAATGCAAATAAACAAGCTCATAAAATAATTTACACTAATTGACCCGTTATCATTTTAAAGTATTTAATCACACTATTGCGTAGTGCAAACTTGCCCCAGTTGAAAAGGCCCAACATGTTTACACTTTGCGATAATATAACTAAATAACTTCAAATGATAAAAGGCACAAACACAAATTGGCCCATCGGCATTTTAGAAATTTTGGCGTAATTGTCAAAAGGAAGTGAACTTGTCCCAGTTTAAACGACAACGAGTTCATATCTTTTTAACAAATAGTCCAACTAAATCCAAATGACAACGGTCCAAAACACAAGCATAAACACAGTAGTCGTGATTAATTAAAGCACAAATCACAAACATTACAATACATTATTTCGGGGCCGATTCTCTATCCCTAGTGGAGTCGCCAGACTGTAGGACACAGAAATTGGGCGACGCATGCCGTTCCGGGCTCGTGACCCGGTTGGGAGTACGGAGTAGCCCGCGGGGGAACTAACCGGAGAAATAAAATAGAGTCGCCACCCGGTATGAACCGGGAAAATGATTTAAGGCCGCACTCACCCCTCGCAAGGGAAGACCTCAAACCGTTGGGTTCGGAATGGTCCCTTACTTATGTCAATTGTAATGAATGGATTTGTGTAATATTAACCAAGTCTACTCAACATACATGTACAATGATAATTCAACCTAATTCACATTTATAAAGATAAATGTTACATCTAAATTCACATGCTTTGAAAGTAAGTTTTCATAACATAACAAATACAAAAATAAACATGTGGGCCAGTAACTCGGCCACTGTTAATGTAGGACCTCGCATACCCGATTAGACGTATCTGACGTCAACCGAATACGCCGCGTCCATAACAGTAAAGTAACAAAGGGTGCCCTCAGGTCTTACCTTTTAGTCGCTGTCCGGGAGTGCGTTCCGCGGTGCCGAAAGGATTTTCATTCCACTGTTCTCACTGTCTGCTGTTTCCGCTGTTTGTCCGGGTTCGCCGTTTTTCACTGTTTTTGTCCGTTTTCAACGGATTCGATGTTTCCGCTGTTTCACAGGTTCACTGTTTTCACTGTTTTCTCACGCGGTTACAGTTTGCCGTTTTCACCGTTTCGCTCGTTATTTTCACTCATGATTTTTCTTGTACTTTTCTGCTATTTTCACTCGCTGTTTTCTCTCGGATTTCAACTCAAAATTTCTTTCTCTCTCTTAAATTATCCTTACGTCAATTTTGGTCGCGATTTTGACCACGTTTTCAGGTGTGCATTTTTCATGCAAATGGACCATCAAATACAGGTGTTCTGTTATGGTTTCAAGAAATCATTTTGGCTCGGTTTCGGGTTAGATTTTACGTGGGTTCGGGAGATTATTCTTTTGTGTTTCAAAGAGTAATTTTGGACTGTTTAAGGCTCAGTCAGTGGGTTTGACATTGGAGGGTGATTCGCATGAATGTTTAAGGTCAGTGATGGTTTGTTAATGGCCCTCGGCAGTGCATGAGGTCTCATGTATGGTGTAGTGTAATGGCTCGGTCTTGGCTTCAGTGAGGAGAAGGGTTTGCATGGAGAGCTCTCGGCTTCTGGTTGAAGGCTCGGCAAGGGTAAGGGCGTGCACGTTCAGGTCCAGGTCATTCGGCAGTGTGCATGAGGTGCTCGGCAAAGGGAAGGTTCACATGGCAGTGAGGCTTAGGGGCTCGGTTGGTCTCTTGCCGAGAGTTGCAGGTGAAGGCTCGACAGTGAGCTGTTGGCAGTGTGCTCGGCAGTGGTCAGTTTGGTGAGGGAAATGGCGTGATGAAGAGTTTCTTGGTACTGCAGGGGGTGTTGGCTCTCGGTATGAAGAGTGGTAGGGAGAAGGGACTGCTAAGGGTTTGTTATGTGTTCAGGCGTGAAGGAACATGGTTGCACTGGCTAGGGCGTTTAGTAAGGCAGTGGCTTATGGTGCAGTGGCTTGGTCTCGGCATTTTCAGGGTTTGTGTTTCAGATCCTCTCGGTCAGTGGATGATGGTTGCTCGGTCAGTGAGGGACGTCCAGTGCGGTTCACATGGTTCGGCCGTGAGATTGAAGTCGAGAAGATGGAAGAAGAGTTTAGGTGATGGTGTGTTGTCGTGAAGGTGAACAGGCTTGCTGTGATGCGTTAAATGGCTTGCTCAAAATGAGGGGGAAGACAGCGTGGATGAGGGTTGTTATGGTTTGGTGATGGTTACATGGGCAGTGGCTGATCAGTGCCGAGAAGAAGAGATCTAGGGGTATCTGAAGTTGATGATGAAGGCGTGTGGTGTAGATGAGAGTGATGAGCTTGCCGTGGTATTAAGGGTTGAAGGTCGAGGATGATGATGTGCAGTGAAGGTAGTCCAAGAGGTGCAGTGGTCAGGTCTTGGTGTGAAGGGTGCTGCTCGACTAGATGATGAGGATGAAGAAGATTGTTGTTGAAGAAGCCATGTTGGCTGGGAGATTGATCCACTGAGAAGCCAGGGTCGATGAGAGTGGTCAGAAGAGTTTTTATCTATGAATCAGCTCCCCCATTTGCTTGTGCGTGAATTGTGCTATTGGCGTGAATGAGTGTGCTTGGGTATGGGGTTTCATAGGCGATGTGGGATATTGAGTGATGAAGGCTTGTTGTATTTAGGCATGTAAAGGGACGTGTTTGGGCGTGATTTACTGGGCTATTAGGGGGAGCATTTTAGGTGACTTGCTGGGCTATTTTCAAGGGTTATGTAGGCGGGTTTGGGGTTGTCTTCAGGGGTTGATTGGTCGTGACAAGGGGCTGGTTGAGGGGTCTCTTTTGTGCGTTGAGAAGGCTGGTTCCAGTGGCTATATGGTGCGTGTTTCAGGGGTTGGCTCTGGGGTGTTTTGTGCGTGTATGGGGACTTGTTTGGGCTGTAACGTGAAGGGTTTAACGCTAAGGCTGGGACGTGTGATGCTTTGAGTGGAAGTGAGGCAGGCCGTGAGTGGAGTTGCTTTGTGGCAGGTTCGTGCGTGGCAAAGGGCGTGAAGGGTAATTGATTAGAGGGACAAATGACGTTGGGTGCTTGATGAAGTGAGAGGCAGTGAGTGATGAGCTAGGATTGAGGGCTTAATTTGCTTATGCTTCACGGCTGAAGGCAGTACGGGTGCGTGAGTGATCAAGTGGTCTGTGATGGTTTTGTGAACTCTCTGGGCTGAACGTGGGGGAGATAAGCGTGAGAGCCAAGTTTCTAGGGGCTGTTAGCCGTGAAGTGTTGAAGGGCTGCCGAGCTAATGGATGGTGAGGATGAGTTGAGAATAGTCGTGGAGTGTGTTGATGGCCAGTGAAGGGCAGTGGATGATTCGGCCAGGGTGAGGGACTGATTCAGAGAGTTGATCTTGGGCGTTGAGGGGAAGAGAGGCTATGAAGCCGAGTCTGGTTCATGTTTGATGGATGATGATTATTGAGGATCCCCAGTCGAGAAGGTCCTCCCCTTGATGCCCTGAAATCCCAGAAGGTCCCTGAATCTTGATTGATGGAGCCGTTTGATGATGGTGATTTTGCGTGAATGAAGGGTTGATGATTGGAGGAAAATGAAGCAAAAAGACAAGCAAATAAACGGTGGACATGGGTTTGTTTTTCTTTGTTCACGTGTGGGTCATGGCTTTGACAAATGGAGGAGATCACATGGGTTTTTTTTTAAGTGGAAGGGCATGTTCATGTGGGTGTGGAGCACATGAGTTGTTTGTGGAGTATGGTGTGTGTTTTGATTATTTTATTATTTGTTGGTGTTGTTGTTTAATTTGTTTGTTTGTGAAAGGAGTGTGTTGATTTTAAAATTGGTTTGTATTTTATTAATTTGTTATTATTTAATTGTTGGTATTTTTTAATGGTTTAATTTAATTTGAATTTATTTAATTGGTTGGTGATTGTTATTTTTGCATGGAAGTTGAAGGGTCACAAGCATGAAAAATAGAGAGAGAGAATATGTGTGAGAAAGAGCGAGGAAAAGGTTTCGAGCGAAGGATGATTCTGAAATGGAAAAGGCGACGACGAACTCGAAGCAAAACGAGCGAATAAAATCCATCAAAAAGTCAATTCTTGACTTTTCCCGGCGTCCGCTTCCCGCGACTCCCGCGACTTAAAAGGTGGTGCCTCCGTACGAGGCTCATCATTGGGCTGGTATGCAAAAATGCAATGCCTACAGCGGGATCCGATATATGCTTCGTACAGGGTAGACACAGAGCCAGCCCTAGGCCTAGCATGTGATATCAAATACTGGATCGTATTACATAATTTACATAGTATACTATGTCTGATACATATAATATTCCTCGTGGATATTTTTGGAGAATTGGGTAGGCACAGTGTTTTGCTATAAGCCAACCATGTCTTGTAAATCGGTGAGAACATGGTACGGGGTACGCACGTGTCGGATAGTCCGAAAATCATATTTATTGCCAACATATCCATGAATCTCTTGGGTCGCTTCCCAAAGATTCACCAATGACATTTGACTCGAATAGAATTAATCCGGGATTAATTATGAGAGAGAAAATTAATCCAGGAATAATTACGGCAAGAATTAATCTTGGATTAAATTCATGTAGAAGAGATAACACGATTAACTTGGAAATAATCGATAAATTAAATTTAATAGTTAAATTGGATTTTTCTATTTAATTTATTTATTTGGGCTAAAATAATATATCGGATATATTAATTGAAATTGGATTTCATTACAAAATTAAAATTGGATTTTAATTCAAGCGAACAAATTAATTTGGAATTAATTCATAAGCGACTATCATAAGAATTTTTCTAGGCATTATTATTTAATTAAATTGGATTTAATTATGTCACGGCGGAAAATTCATTTCATTCGAAATTAAACGAACCTAGGCCTAAGTCTAATTGTGTGTTGGAGAAACCAACTTAAAAACTTTACTTACATCAATTGTCACACACTTGATGGAAGTTGTTGGATGCATTTAATGCATTCTTTTTCAACACACTAAGTTTTGGTTTTTGGAAAACACACACAACCTTCTTCTTTTCTCTCAATTGACGAAACTCTCTCCATTGGAAAGGAATTTTTTTTTCAAATTTTCTTTCAAAGCCAGCACTTTTAGGGTCAAACAAGGTGATAGAGAAACTCACCCAAGGGTTTGGAACTCATCATAAAGCTTGGAGATTCATCCATTCAAAGGATTTTTTAAAATTCTCAACCGATCAATGTAAGTTTTTCCGCAACTTATCTTGATAATTCACACACAAATCATGGCTTGGAGATATTGTGGCACGTGTATGACACTAACACTTATAATGGCTTAACATTCAGGATTCATTTGTATTTGCATATAGCAAACCTATCTTATATACATGCAAAAACAATTCCAAAATTCATACACATATACATACATACCAATACAACTTAATAAACACGCTTTATAACATCTAATACTCACATTAGTTTTCAAATTCATTCATGCATTCGTTTTACATAAGCATACACTATTCATATATTTTACGAGTTCTATCATACATATATATACACACCTACATACATACAATCATCGTGCAACCAACCACTAACAACAGTTACATCATAAAACACATAATCAAACAATTCATACATATGGCTGGCTTATGCATACAATGATTGTATGAGACTCATTACCCATTTTAGAATAGGTATGGGATGAATTTTGTTCGAACGAATCCCTAACCAGCTCAACTACTACATCACGAGATTATCAACCAATCAACATACACACATGCACATATGCACACATAACACGTGACACAATCTCATCACATGATTTCACATACACAAGCATATACATGTCAAACATTTCTTATCATCCGGTATACATAAGTATATACGTCAAGCATATGAACAAACCTATTACTTCGAATTCCGATACCATAGCCTTTAACAATCTTCATGTCTTTTATTTATCAATCAAATACACATTGTTTCCAAAATTCTTATTAGAATTATTAATTCATAAACACATCCATTCGTACACATACTTTACTCATTCAAAGAGCTTAGCTTATACCAATTTAGAAATCATGATCTGTTCTATTTACCGATTCCGTATACCTAACCGATACATATCTTGACATCATATGCATATATTAATACATGTTCAAATACTTATGCATGGTTATACATATACTTTTACATATTATACATTTACATACATATATACATATCATTACTGATTCTTACACTTTCATACATCCATACATAACATAAACATTGAGCTCATTTCATATCTCACTTTATATCATATCAATAACAAAGTTCCATACTTGTGGTGGTTGATTATCCTAACCATTTGTAACCTCGAACTTGTTCTCAAGACAATCTCTTATCTATTCTCGTCTTATCCTAAACATTTCAATCATATATATATATATAAATTTAGAACACCAATAAGTTATTCAAGCACTCATCGTATGAGTTACTTACGTGGCTTCGTGAGCACTCCAGGTCATAGTCAAATCTGTCAAAACAATGACGAAATGCCATTAGAATCCCGACTTATGCTGTTCTTGACTAAACTACGACAAAATTCTCGATCTTTTCGGAACAACCAAATCAAGTCTAATTTCAATACTTTCAGTTTCAATATTCCTAAAGCATCAATATAAACTAACCCAAGTGATCAGTTAACTTAAATTATCGGTTTACATATTTTTGGAAAATCTTCTGAAAAAGTTTCCGCAAATGCTACGGAAGGGTCCTGAACTCTCCGAACTTTCTCGGATTTAACTAAACCTTTCCGTAAAAGCTATGGGAGAGTCCAAGAAACTTTCTGGATCTATCACGGTAGATCCTTATTCCTAGAATAAAGGCTGCCTCTCTCAGGTCTTTCATGGAGAATTTTAATGAAAGTCAAGCTTTCACCGATTGTAGCATGGAAATGTCATTGCGAAGAAGCGATACATCATTAACATATAGGACAATGAATATCAGTGTGTTAGTGTTCCTAGAACATGCCAATGATCTAATAAGCAAGAAAAGGTGTTCATAAATACATTATAAGTTGCGGAATTACTTACATTGAATGCATTTGAGCTTTTAAAATTTTGAGAAGAAGATCTCCAAGATCCTTCCTTTGTTGATTCCAAGCTTTGAGTTGGTTTCCAAAATCCTTCCTTTGTTGATTCCAAGCTTTGAGTTGTGAATGAAGATCTCCAAGATCCAAGCTTTGAGTGATGATTCCAACTCTTGAAGTAGTTTCCCTTTCACCTTATTTGATTTCTCCAAGTGCTAGCTTTGTTGATTTTGCAACAAAATCAAAGAGAAGGAGGCAAGAAGTGTTAGTGTTCCTAGAACATGCCAAGGATCTAATAAGCAAGAAAACATGTTCATAAATTCATTATAAGTTGCGGAATTACTTACATTGAATGGATTTGAGCTTTTAAAATTTTGAGAAGAAGATCTCCAAGATCCTTTCTTTGTTGATTCCAAGCTTTGAGTTGGTTTCCAAGATCATTCCTTTGTTGATTCCAAGCTTTGAGTTGTGAATGAATATCTACAAGATCCAAGCTTTGAGTGATGATTCCAACCCTTGAGTTAGTTTCCCTATCACCTTAGTTGATTACATGAAGTGCTAGCTTTGTTGATTTTGCAACAAAATCAAAGAGAGGAAGACAAGAAGCTCACGCCCAAAAAGAGGCTTCTAGGGTTTTCATTTTGTTCAAATTGTGTTTTTTTGTGTGATGCATACACAAGTGAAGAGAGAGAGAAGAGTTTTAGGTAAAACCAATTTACCCTTTTACCTAAACAAGGTAGTTGGGTAAATGGTTTCACCAAAACCATTCCAAGGTAGTTGGATGGTGGGTGGCTTGGCATAAATGCCAACTACCCTCCCAACTACCACATGTGAAGTGGGCCCCACATTTGAATTCAAAATTCAAATGTCTCTACGAATATTTACCGCGGCTCGGTTCCATTTAATCCGATTAAACGAATTTTCGTCGCTAAATAATTAAATCTAATTTAATTAAATAACGAAGCCTCGCAAATATATTACGAATGTCGTTTATGAGTTAATTCTAAATTAATTTGTTCGTTCGTATTAAAGTCCGACTTTAATTCCGTAATGAAATCCAATTCAAATTAATATATCCAATATATTAATTTTAGCCCATACGAATAAATTAAATAGAAAAATCAAATTTACTATTAAATTTATTCTACCGATTTATTCCAAATTAATCGAGTTCTCTCTCTTCCGAACACATTTAATCCCAGATTAAATAATACCTCAATTAATCCCAGATTAATTTTCTCTCTCTTAATTAATCCTAGATTATTATCTCTCTTAATTAATCCCAGATTAATTCTAATTAAATCAACTGTCATCGGTGAATCTTTGGGAAGCGACCCAAGAGATCCCTGGATATGTTGGCAGTAAATACGGTCATCGGATTATCGAATACGTGCGTACCTCGTACCACGTGCTTACCGATTTACAAGACATGGTTGGCTTCTTGCAAAGCACCGTGCCTACCCAATTCTCCAGAAATATTCTTACTGGAATATATAATCTATGTCAGGCGTAGTATACGTAGTATTGCATATTGCGATCCAGTATCGAATGTCACGTGCTAGGCCTGAGGCTGGAATTGTGCCTGCCCCGTACGAAGCCACATGTCGGATGTCTGTTAACTAGTCTCTGTAATCGGATATACATGACCTTGTGTCATAATACCCCGGTGGCTGCAGCACTTTAGAGTACTAATACTGTATCCTACATGACATCATTGTTAGACATTATGTCCCATAGCGTCACTGTTTGTAAATGATATTGTATTATTGTACAAAATTAACTATGTGATAATGAAATTGCCTTTTGCCGTTTTGTAATATTATTTACTTTGATATATAAATGGCGAAAGTCCATATGATTAATACCGGATTGAGATGATATGAGACAGTATCAATCCATAAAGGTTTAATCATTAAATATCCCTAGTCGGAGTATTATCGAGATCGGACATCGATAATGCAGAATAGACTAGTATTGCGCTTGTGCACGTTGTGAGGGCACAACGGCATAGTTCTCATATATTTAAGTATTGGATACTTATGCAAGTGCGATAGGAGGTTGTGTTTTACCGATGGTACGGAAAACAGCTTCGCTCTGGATAGACCCCGCGGAATCCCATTGGTAGTATGTCTGCGTGTCTATGGGAGGCCGCATCAGGGTAGTTGTATATGGTCTTAACCTGAGACTTACATCGCTAGTACTTGCGACAATCGGTAAACTTTGGTTTTGGTGGTTGGGGACCTTAACCGGTTCTGTGTACACCTCTTCTGGTTTATCGAGAATTGTAGTGTACTGGATGTGATGTCGAGATGGAAGTATCACTTCAGACATATGGAGGTGATGATCACGCAGGACACAGAACTAGTACTCTATAAAAGGTTGCAACCGTCGGGACAATATGACCAGGTCAGGATTGTCCGATTTAAAGAGACTAGTTGCTTGATGTCCGATATATGTTTCGTACGGGGCAGACACATTTCCAGCCCCAGGCCTAACATGTGATCGTCCGATACTGGATCGATGTACGCAATACTACGGTATACTACGCTTGATATATCTAATATTCCAGTAAGAATATTTCTGGAGAATTGGGTAGGCATGGCGCTTTGCTAGAAGCCAACCTTGTCTTGTGAATCGGTAAGAACGTAGTACGAGGTACGTACGTGTTCGGATTATCCGACGACCGTATTTACTGCCAACATATCCGGAGATCTCTTGGGTCGCTTCCTGAAGATTCACCTATGATATTTGATTCGGACTTAATTAATCTTGGATTAATTGCGGAGAAACTTTATCTTGGATAAAGTGCCTTATTTAGAGAGAGAACGATTAATTTAGAATTAATCGATAAAATTATTATATTCGATATAATAATCGAAATTCGATTTCGACGCGAAATTAAAATTAGATTTTAATTCGGGCAAACGAGTTAATTTAGAATTAATTCGTTAGCGACGTAAATAATAATTTCGCTAGGCGCAATTATTTATTCAAATTCGATTTAATTAACGTCGCGACGTAAGTTCGGTATTTCGGAAATATCGAACCCGAACGCGTGAGTGCACGTGGGCCCACTTTCATTTGGAAACGTGTGGGGCCCACATGACACATGTCATTATATGCATTATTTAATTGCTAATACATTGCATGGTGATAGTGTACAATACACTCAATGGTTTTGCATGGAGTTTGAGTGTTTGACACTCTAAGCCATTGCATGATTTGTGTCATAAGTTTATTATTAATTTAATAAATATTATGGCATAAATATAAATTGATTTTTGTAACAAAAGATCATACAACTCTCCTCTCTCTCTCACAATGCCGTGACTTCCATTAGGGCAAAGAAGATTTGATTTTCTTTTCTCCATTTGCTAGCACATTGAAGGATCAAAGGAGGTGATAGGGAAACCATCAAAGAGCTTGGAATACACAAAGCTTGGAGCTTCAACTCTTCTTCTTCCCTTGGCCGAAACTTGAAGCTTGGAGATTCAAAGATTTCTTCATCACTTCTCATCACAAAAGCTTTGTAAGTATGATTCCGCCATACTTCATCTTTTAATATATATTCATTGTTGTATTTCATATGCTTAATCTTTCCTTGGGACATATAATAGAAATCAACAATGGTATCATGGAGCCATGGTTAAGCATGAAATACTTTAGGTTAAAATTTGGGTAAAATTGATTGAAGCATGATCTTGTGAAATTTGATGAATGAGTATGCTTATATGTATGTAAAATGACATAATATGAAATCAATTTTATGAAAAATGCATTGGATGATTTTTTCCCCAAATTCATGCCTTGGCCGAATGTGTTGCTACTTGGAGTGGATTGGAATTTTTTGTGTTTAAGATCATTCGATGACTTAGAACGTATACGGGACGTAGATTAGTAATTCAATCGGATTGAAAAACAAATCGACACAAAAACTCACCTTGGCCGAATGTTAATGGACATGTAAAGGAGTTGATTTTTTGTTAAAATTAATGTTGGACATTTATTTTGAAAAATAGATGATTAATAAATTAAATGGGTATTTTTGAAATATTTGGTTTAATATATTAATCTTGGTTTTACACTTTAATTAATTGAATTTTAAAATTTGGAATATTGAAATTTAATTAATGGGCTTAATTGGTGAATTGGGCTTTTAATATTGTATTTGGGCATAATGGGCTTGGTTGGACCAAGAGACTTGGGCCAAAAGGATTGGATCCAATTTGGGCCTAAATCACTCCATTAAGTCCAAATATAATATAATGGGCTTTAAAAATTTAATTGGGCCTTATGGGCTTAAAATTGGTTTTGTGGCATTTAAGGGTGATTCCTTATTGGGCTTGGTAATTGGGTTTGACCCACATTGACTAAAGCCCAAGCCTTAATAAATCAATTGAAAGCCCATTTGACTTAATTAAATTAAACATTGGATGTTAGTTGGGCTTTGAGACCCAATGAGATTAGATTTAAAATCTAAGTCTTTAAAGCACATTAAAAGTGTAAACATTTAATTTGGAATTAAATAATTGAATTAGTATTGAATACGAATTAAATTAGATTTAATAAGTAGTTCGATATAATTCGCGAATTCGTACCTTATGTACTTATTCTCAATCGAGTTGGACTCGCGCAAAATCAAACCGTTGTTTGAGCATTGGATGATCACTTAAACAAAGACTAATTAATTGGATTAGATTGGTTGTAAAAAGCATGTCTTGTTTGAAAATATATGTATGTGATGAAAATAGTGTATATCAGATGGATATTAGAAGGGAAATGGTAATTTTAGAAATTATTGTAAATTTGGAATTAATAAATTGGACCTGCGTGTCCAGCCTTATCTCTTTATCTCTTTGTATTCTCTTCTCACCTAATTCCCCTCAATGTAAATGAGGTTTCTCTTATTGTATTATTGTATATGTTATTGAGTAAGAATAGTGCTAGCGGGGAGAGGAAATGGAGTGATTTGTTCTAGGAACAAGTTGTTTATATATCCATCCGCATATCACTATTAATTTACTTTACGCGCTTTATGATGTTTTAGAAGCATGCTTAAGGGTGTATGATGATGAGACCTAACAAAGATAAATAAATTGGTTGCCAATTACGCGAAAAATCCCTCAATTTATATTAAGCAAATATCCTTCCATTGAATGATTCTTGTTCAAGATCCGAAGTTGGCATTGGTTTGTTTTTGACCAAAGTCAAGACCATTGTCAATCAAGGATGTACTTGAATCATGAGAGTTTTGTTGCATATCGGTGTCTTGTCCAAATCGTGATTTTTATTGGCCAAAGTCAAGATCACTTTTTGTCCAATGACATTGATTACGAAACTTTCCTCGTCAATGGGTCCCGCTTAACTGGAATCATTAGGTTTGTTTTTGGCCAAAGCCAAGGCCTAGATGATTCGGAGGATAGGGTTAGGAAAATGTATGGATACATTGACATTATACATATGTTTCGGACTTGGATGTCCACCTAACCGGATCTAGGAATTGGATGAGATCCAATTGATCATAGAGATCTACCTAAGTTAAATAGCATACAGCTTTTATTGGCCAAAGTCAAGGTTGTGTGTTATTTAACGGGATCCTAGCCCACTAGGAAATTCGATTTCCCGAGTTCTCTACAGAGGGTTAGAGACTTGAAGAAAATAGTGGGAGGCTATTATTGAATTTGCAATTTCGTTCAGATACTTAGCCTTACGCGTCTTTCAAAATTATTTCGTCAATATTTTAATAATTAGTTGGACTAATATATTGTTATTTTGCTTGTAACAGTTTGACTGTACCCATAACATCGTTGACTTTATAGTTGGACTATAGTTGTCAAGATGACTGGCAAGGGTAATGTCCCGACATAATCATGGGCGATAATGTCTTCAAAGGGACAAACTTTGCCGACTGGGAAATGAACCTCAAGATAGTGCTTGGGGCTGAGAGGGTGCTGTATACTATTCAGAGACCTCTCCCGCCTAAACCCACTGAGCCACTGGAGCTAGAGTTATGGAAGACTCATAGTGATGATTGTGACCAAGCTCAGTCAGTTATGCTAGCTGCAATGACTCAGCATTTCAGACGCCAGAACATGGACTTGAATCCCTATAACATGATGGCAAGATTGCGTGATCTCCACCGCACCAACAAGCGGATGGAGAGGTACGAGCTAGTAAGGAAACTCTTCCGCTCCCGGATGACAGACGCGCATCAGTTGAGGCCCACGGGACTCAAATGATCGCTGACATAGATGAGTTAGCCAAGATGGGCATTGTCTTGGAGGCAGAGTTGACGATTGATATGCTATTACAATCGCTACCCGATACTTGGAAACAAATCATCACAACTATAAGTTGATGGACACTGACGACACTCTTGGAGAGTTGTTGTCCGTGCTGAAGGAGTCCGAAAAGGAACTCCTAAAGGGGAGCAAGCGCGAGGCGCATTATGCATCGACCTCTCATGCGCCAAGGGCTGGGCCCAAGGCAATTGGAGGTGCGAGGAAGAAGAAGTTCAAGAACAAGGGTAAGGCAAGTCGACAAGACTTCTGGAAGCAAGGAAAAATCTCAAGATGTCTGCCTCAACTGCGGCAAGAGGGGTCACTGGAAACGTGACTGCCGAATGGGCAAAGGGCAGAGGGAGGATATCAAGGCTGGCAAGGCTATCGCCTCTGGTATGTTTGTTATTGAGATAAATATGAAAACTTCTAGTTTTAAAAATTGGATTTTTGATTCTGGTTGTGGTGCTCATATTTGTACTGATGTGCAGGATCTGCAGATAGCAGGGTGCTGGCATCGGGGGAGATGGATCTACGGGTCGGAAACGGAACACCAGTTGCTGTTTTGGCCGTAGGGACTTTTGTTTTAGAACTGCCCTCAGGGCATGTACTTAAACTTTTGAACTGTTATTTTGTACCTAGTTTAACTAGGAATATTATATCTGTATCCTTGTTAACCCAGCAGGGTTACACTTTTGTATTTAGAAACACTGGGTGTTATTTATATAAAAATGATGCAGAAATTTGCACAGCTGTTGCAAATAACGGTCTTTATATTTTGAATATAAATGAATCTCCTAAAATGACAAACAAAAGGCTCAAAATGAGTAATCTAAAAGATGAAGCTTATATGTGGCATTGTCGTCTAGGACACATCAACAAGACTCGCATATCCACACTTTCGAAGAGTGGGTACTTGGACGAATTTGATCCCAATTCATATGACGTCTGCGAATCTTTTCTTTTAGGCAAAATGCCTAAATCACCTTTTAGCGGTAAAGGTGAACGTACCACAGAAATTGTTGGCTCTCGTTCATACTGACGTATGCGGGCCCATGTCTAGCCAGGCTAGAGGTGGATTTCACTGCTTCGTAACCTTCACAGATGATGCATCTCGTTACGGTTATGTGTATCTTATGAGACACAAGTCGGAAACTTTTGAGAAATTCAAAGAGTTTCGACACGAAGTGGAGAAACAAACAGGAAGAGTATTAAGACATTACGGTCAGACCGTGGTGGCGAATACTTAAGTTATGAGTTTCAAGATTACTTGAAAGAATATGGTATTCTTTCACAGTGGACTCCTCCTGGAACACCGCAATTAAACGGTGTGTCCGAACGGAGAAACCGCACCTTGTTAGACATGGTAAGGTCAATGATGAGTCGCACTGAGCTACCAATATCCTTCTGGGGATACGCATTAAACATTGCTATACTTATTTTGAAATAAGGTACCGTCGAAGTCTGTTGAACAGACTCCATATGAAATATGGACAGGAAGGAAACCAGGTTTCTCTTTCCTGAAGATTTGGGGATGCTGGGCATATGTTAAACGTTTGGAAGGTACCAAACTTGAACCCAAATCTGATAAATGCCTTTTCGTAGGATATCCTAGGGAAACCAAAGGATATTACTTCTATCACCCACAAGAGAACAAAGTATTTGTTGCTCTACAAGCATTTTTTCTTGAGAAGGATTTTATAAATGCAGTGGTAAGTGGGAGGAAAGTAGAACTCGATGAAGATCGTAGTGATACTGTTCCTGGCAATGAATCAACGACGGAACAAGAACAGACCGTCCGGGATGAGTATGTACCACAAACTTCACATACACAAGGACCGCGTAGGTCGGAGAGAGTCAGAATAGTACCTGAGAGGTATGGGTTCCTGATCTCACCTCATGTAGATATTAATCTTATTGAGGATAATGAGCCGGCTACGTATGAGGAAGCGATACAAAATATCGATTCCGATTTATGGCAATAAGCCATGAAGTCCGAGATGGATTCCATGTACGCCAACCAAGTTTAGACACTGGTTGATGCACCAAAAGGCGTAAAGCTTATTGGATGCAGATGGATCTTCAAGAAGAAGACCGACATGGATGGCAACGTACAAACGTACAAAGCTAGGCTTGTAGCGAAGGGGTATCGTCAACAATATGGTATTGATTATGACGAAACCTTCTCACCCGTTGCCATGATTAAATCCATTCGGATAATGCTTGCAATAGCTGCATATTTCGATTACGAGATATGGCAGATGGACGTTTAAAACCGCTTTCCTTAACGGAAACCTTTTGGAGGATGTTTATATGCAACAGCCTGACGGTTTTATCGTACCTAGACTTGCAAACAAGGTTTGTAAGTTAAATCGATCCATTTATGGATTGAAGCAAGCATCACGGTCATGGAATCAGAGTTTTGATGAGATCATAAAAGAATATGATTTCGTGCAAAACGCAGATAAACCTTGTGTATACAAGAAGGTTAGTGGGAGAGCACTTACTTTTATTGTCCTTTATGTCGACGACGTATTGCTTATAGGCAATGATATTCCCATGCTAACGTCGGTGAAAGCTGGCTTTCATTAAAATTCTCCATGAAAGATCTGGGAGAAGCAGCCTTTATTCTTGGAATAAAGATCTACCGGGATAGATCTAGAAAGCTGCTTGGACTCTCCCAGAGTACATACATTGATAAAGTGTTGAAGCGATTCAACATGGAACAATCCAAGAGGGGATTGGTTCCGATGGTACGTGGTACCTCTCTGTCTAAGGACATGTGTCCTAAGACTCAGGAAGAGAGAGACAATATGAGTCGGATACCATTCGCCATGGCAGTCGGATCGATCATGTATGCCATGATATGTACACGACCTGATGTCTCATATGCTTTGAGCATGTGCAGTCGCTATCAGGCCGATCCAGGTGAAGGTCACTGGATAGCAGTTAAGAATATCCTTAAGTATCTTAAAAGAACTAAGGATGCTTTCTTAATTTATGGAGGAGAACTTGCGGTATCTGGGTATACCGATGCAAGTTTCCAAACCGACAAGATGACTACAAGTCGCAATCCGGGTACATTTTTTGTTTGAATAACGGAGCAGTGATCTGGAAATCTTCCAAGCAAGATACTGTTGCCGATTCAACAACAGAAGCAGAGAGTACATCGCTGCATCTGAAGCAGCAAAGGAGGCAGTTTGGATCCGAAAGTTCCTAATCGGATTAGGAGTAGTTCCGTTAGCAGCTGAGCCCGTTCCATTGTATTGTGACAATAACGGGGCTATAGCACAGGCTAAGGAACCAAGGTCTCATCAACGGTCCAAGCATGTTCTTCGACGTTACCATCTGATTCGGGAGATTATACATCGTGGCGATGTAAAGGTCGAGAAGGTCACATCAGATGACAACATTGCAGATTCGCTGACGAAGGCTGTTCTTCAGCAAGTTTTTGAACGACACATACATAGTTCGGGTATTAGATGCTGAGTGACTGGCTATAGGCCAAGTGGGAGATTGTTAGACATTATGTCCCATAGCGTCACTGTTTGTAAATGATATTGTATTATTGTACAAAATTAACTATGTGATAATGAAATTGCCTTTTACCGTTTTGTAATATTATTTACTTTGATATATAAATGGCGAAAGTCCATATGATTAATACCGGATTGAGATGATATGAGACAGTATCAATCCATAAAGGTTTAATCATTAAATATCCCTAGTCGGAGTATTATCGAGATCGGACATCGATAATGCGGAATAGACTAGTATTGCGCTTGTGCACGTTGTGAGGGCACAACGACATAGTTCTCATATATTTAAGTATTGGATACTTATGCAAGTGCGATAGGAGGTTGTGTTTTACCGATGGTACGGAAAACAGCTTCGCTCTGGATAGACCCCGCGGAATCCCATTGGTAGTATGTCTGCGTGTCTATGGGAGGCCGCATCAGGGTAGGTGTATATGGTCTTAACCTGAGACTTACATCGCTAGTACTTGCGACAATCGGTAAACTTTGGTTTTGGTGGTTGGGGACCTAACCGGTTCTGTGTACACCTCTTCTGGGTTTATCGAGAATCGTAGTGTACTGGATGTGATGTCGAGATGGAAGTATCACTTCAGACATATGGAGGTGATGATCACGCAGGACACAGAACTAGTACTCTATAAAAGGTTGCAACCGTCGGGACAATATGACCAGGTCAGGATTGTCCGATTTAAGAGAGTTGCTTGATGTCCGATATATGTTTCGTACGGGCCAGACACATTTCCAGCCCCAGGCCTAACATGTGATCGTCCGATACTGGATCGATGTACGCAATACTACGGTATACTACGCTTGATATAGATCTATATTCCAGTAAGAATATTTCTGGAGAATTGGGTAGGCATGGCGCTTTGCTAGAAGCCAACCTTGTCTTGTGAATCGGTAAGAACGTAGTACGAGGTACGTACGTGTTCGGATTATCCGACGACCGTATTTACTGCCAACATATCCGGAGATCTCTTGGGTCGCTTCTGAAGATTCACCTATGATATTTGATTCGGACTTAATTAATCTTGGATTAATTGCGGAAGAAACTTTATCTTGGATAAAGTGCCTTATTTAGAGAGAGAACGATTAATTTAGAATTAATCGATAAAATTATTATATTCGATATAATAATCGAAATTCGATTTCGACGCGAAATTAAAATTAGATTTTAATTCGGGCAAACGAGTTAATTTAGAATTAATCGTTAGCGACGTAAATAATAATTTCGCTAGGCGCAATTATTTATTCAAATTCGATTTAATTAACGTCGCGACGTAAGTTCGGTATTTCGGAAATATCGAACCCGAACGCGTGAGTGCACGTGGGCCCACTTTCATTTGGAAACGTGTGGGGCCCACATGACACATGTCATTATATGCATTATTTAATTGCTAATACATTGCATGGTGATAGTGTACAATACACTCAATGGTTTTGCATGGAGTTTGAGTGTTTGACACTCTAAGCCATTGCATGATTTGTGTCATAAGTTTATTATTAATTTAATAAATATTATGGCATAAATATAAATTGATTTTTGTAACAAAGATCAATACAACTCTCCTCTCTCTCTCACAATGCCGTGACTTCCATTAGGGCAAAGAAGATTTGATTTTCTTTTCTCCATTTGCTAGCACATTGAAGGATCAAAGGAGGTGATAGGGAAACCATCAAAGAGCTTGGAATACACAAAGCTTGGAGCTTCAACTCTTCTTTTCCCTTGGCCGAAACTTGAAGCTTGGAGATTCAAAGATTTTCTTCATCACTTCTCATCACAAAAGCTTTGTAAGTATGATTCCGCCATACTTCATCTTTTAATATATATTCATTGTTGTATTTCATATGCATAATCTTTTCCTTGGGACATATAATAGAAATCAAAAAATCATCTCCACTATGACTGGAGTGACACTTCCGTCTTGACATCAAACCCAATACTCTACGATCCTCAATATACCCAGCATTGGCGTACACAGAACCGGTTAAAGCCCTAGACGACAACAACTAGAGTATATCGATTGTCGCAAGTATTGTTGGTTTCTTTTTAGGTCCCAAGATCATAACAAGCATGAAAAACATGTGTGAATACATCAAAGGAGATAGCGCGGAATACTCACATCGATCGGTTGAGACGATTCGGCAACAAACAAAACGATTTTTGCCCTCCATTTTGGCGCCACTGCAGTGCAGATTTCTGCCCACTGTTTCAGTTTGAGTCATCATTTTGAGCTTCGAATCTTCGTCGTTTGATTCCCGGCTCGGGGTGGGTTTCCCTAACACCTTCGTATGCCTCTTAGAAGTGTACTAGAACTTGGATCTTGCCAGAAATCCACAAAAAGCTTCCTTCACTGCTCACGTTTTTCAGCAGCAAAAACCAGTGAAATTTGCCCCTTGGGCGTGAGCATATGAGGAGATTGGAGAGAGAGAGAGTTGTCTAGGGTTTAAATATTCATCTAATGAATAATCATAGTTACACAAGTGTAGAGAAATATTTTTGCTTTTATATTTTAGGTAAAACCATTTCACCTTTTACCCTAAACTTGGTAGGTGTGGGTAAATGGTTTGTAAAAGCAAAACAAGGAAGTTGGGTGGTAGGTACACCTACCACACATGGGCCCCACATATTTGAATTCAAAATTCAAATATCTCTACGAACATTTACTGCGGCTCGGTTCCGTTTAATCCGATTAAACGAACTTCCGTCGTTAAATAATTAAATCTAATTTAATTAAATATCGATGCCACGTAAATATATTACGAACGTCGTTTACGAATTAATTCTAAATTAATTCATTCGTTCGCATTAAAGTCCGACTTTAATTTCGTAATGAAATCCAATTCATATTAATAAATCCGATATATTAATTTTAGCCCATTCGAATAAATAAAATAGAAAAATCAAATTTAAATATTAAATTTATTTTACCGATTAATTCCAAATTAACCGCGTTCTCTCTCTTTAGACGATATTTTATCCCAGATAAAATATCTCCGTAATTAATCCCATATTAATTTTCTCTCTCATCGAGTTAATCCCAGATTAATTAAAGTGCGAGTCATACATCATCGGTGAATCATTGGGAAGCGACTCATGAGATCCCCGGATATGTTGGCAGTAAATACGGTCGTCGGACTATCCGAACACGTAAGTACCAAGTACTACCTTTTACCGATTCACAAGACAAGGTTAGCTTCTAGCAAAGCACCATGCCTACCCAATTATCCGGAAATATCCTTACAGGAATGAAGGATCTGTATCAGGCGTAGTATACATCGTATAGTGCATATCGATCTAGTATCGGATGGTCACGTGCTAGGCCTGGGGCTGGAGTTGTGTCTGCCCCGTACGAAACACATGTCGGATGTCTGGTAACTAGTCTCTATAATCGGATATACATGACCTAGTCATAATATCCCGATGGCCGCGCAACACTTAAGAGCACTAATACCGTATCCTACGTGACATCATCTCCACTATGACTGGAGTGATACTTCCGTCTTGACATCACACCCAATACTCTACGATTCTCAATATACCCAGTATTGGCGTACACAGAACCGGTTAGAGCCCTGGACGACCTCAACCAAAGTATATTGATTATCGTAAGTATTAGCGGTGCAAGTCTCAAGTTAAGACCAAATACACCTACCCTGATTTCGAACTCCCATAGACACACTGTCATACTACCAGTGGGATTCCTAGGGGGTCTATCCAGAGCGAAGCTGTTTCCCGTACCATCGGTGAAACACAACCTCCTACTACACTTGCATAAGTATCCAATACTTAAATATATGAGAACTATGCCCGTTATGCCCTCATAACGTGCACAAGTGCAATACTAGTCTTTTACGCATTTATCGATGTCCAATCTTGATAATACTCTGACTAGGTATATTTAATGATTTATCCTACGTGGACTGATACTGTCTCATATCATTCTCCATCCAGGAACAAATCATAGGGACCTCTCATCATTTATACATCTAGGGTGATCTAATCACAAATGATAAGAGAGCAATCTCCTTTGTCACATAGTTAATTTGTACAACAACACCATGATCTGTACAAATAGTGACGCTATGGGTTCATAATTGTCCAACAATCTCCCACTTGGTCTATAGCCAGTCACTCGAGTGTCTTACACCCGAACTATGTACGGTTGGCTCAAACTGCTGAGAAAAGGTTTTCGTCAGCGGATTTACATGATTATCGTCTGATGCGATTTATACGATCATCACATCGCCATGATGTATGATCCGAACGAATCAGATGAATATCGAAGTATATATCTGGATCGTTGATGAGACCATTAATTCTTTAGCCTGTGCTGACGCCTAGCTCAGCCGCTAACAGAACTATATCTAATCTAATTAGATTTATTATCGACCCAAATGGCTTCTATTGCTGCCTCAGCTGCAGCAGAAATAATCCGTATTTGTTGTTTATATGGTAACAGTATCTTGCTTGGAAGATTTCCAGCTCACTGTTCCGATATTCAAACTTTATAGTACCGTTTGTGACTTATAGTCGTCTTTATCGGTTTGGAAACTTGCTACAGCGACCCATCGTCACTTCAAGTTCTCCATCTCCACAGAATAAGACAGCATCCTTAGCTCTCTAAGATACTAACGGATGTTCTTAACTTCAATCCAGTGACTATCACTTGGATTGGTCTGATTGTGACTCCATATGCTCAAAGCGTATGAGACACCAGGTCACGTACATTTTAAATGTACAATTTCTCAGAGAGTGTTAACAACTTTAAATCTATCCCAATAGATTTTTATTCCTAGAATAAAGGTTGTTACTCCTAAGAATTCTACGGAGAATTATTTCGAAAGCCAAGCTTTCGCCGATTGTTTTATGGGAATATCATTTCCAAGAAATGACATATATTATCATTATTTTATACATGACATTCATTGTCAGTGCGCTCCCACTAACCTCCTTATAAACACAAGAATCATTTTTCGTTTTGAATTAAATCATAAACCATTATGATTACATCAAAACTTCAGCTCCAAGAACCTTATGCTTGCTTCAACCCAAGAATGGATCGAACAACCCGCAAACCTAGTTTGCTGGTTTAGATATGAAAAAATCGTCAGGATGTTATAAACATCCTCCAAAAGGTTTCCGTTTAAGGAAATCGATTTTGATCTTTAACTGACACATTTCATAAATGTACAATTTCAGCAAGCATTATCCAAATGGATTTACCGTGGCAACAGGTAAAAGGTTGAACCGTAATCAACACAATGTTGATAACGATACCTTTTTGCTAAAAGCCTAGCTTTGTACGTTGGTATGTTGCCATCCATGTATGTCTTCCTTGAAGACTTTTAAGTACCAATAGGCACAATGCCTACGGTACATCAACTAGTGTCTAAACATAGTTGGTATACATGGAATCCACTTCGGACTCATGGCACTTTGCCATAAAGGGAGTCGATACCTTGTATCACTTCCTCAAACGTAGTCGGTTGGTCTACCTCAACAAGATTGACATCTTTATGAGGTGAGATCAGAAACCCATACCCCAGGTTGTTTTCTGATTCTCTCCGATCTACGCGGTTCTTGTGTATTCGAAGATTAATGGCATAGTTTCATCCTTGATGAACTATCTGTGTTCCATTAAGGACTTCGTGCCTTGAACAGTATTACTCCGACTTTCATCGAGTTATACCATCCTCCCACTTACCACTGCATATCGGTATTCCTCGTAGGAAAACCGCATGGTGAGCAACAATACCATTGTTCTCTCGTGAGATGTATAAGTACTATACTTATGGTATCCCTAGGATGACCTACAATTGGCACTTATCCTATTTGGGTTTTAGTTTGGTATCATCCAAACATATGCCTAGCATACCCAAATCATCAGGAATGAGAAACCCGGTTTCTTTCCCGTTCATATCTAATATGATATCTGTCAAACAGATTATTATGGAACCTTATTCTAAATAAGTATTGCATTGTTAATGCATATCCGTTGAAGGAAATGGTAGCTCAGAGCGACTCATGATTAACCTTATCATGTCCAACAAAATTCGGTTTCTCCGTACGGACACACAGTCAAACTGACGTGTCTCGGGAGGAGTCCTCATTGAAAGACTATATACTCTTTCATGTATGTTTGAAACTTACTGCTTAAGTATTTTCCATTACGGTCTTACCGCGATGGTTTAATACTTTAGACGATCTGTTTGTTCACTTCGTGTCGAAACTCTAAAAGTTATCGATTTGTGTTCTTCAAAAGAAACACATAACCATAACGTGATGCCACATCCGTTAAGGTCACGAAATATTCATATTCACATCTAGCATTGCTAGATATGGGCCCACTTACTTCACTATGAATAGGGCTAACAGATCGGTGGCATTATTACTATTACCAAGTAAATAGCGTTTCAGGTACTTTACCTAGTAAACTAGATTCGTAGACTTTATTTGAATAGTCAAATCAGTCCTAGTACCCACTCTTCAAAAGTGTGGATATACGAGTCTTGTTTAATTGTGTCCCAGACAACAATGCCACAAATAAGTCTCTACTGATCAAATCAGTTTGAGCTATTATTTTGTCATTTTATATGTTGAGATTTTATTTATATTCAAAATATAAATTCTGTTACTCACATCTAATGTGTTTATCTTAATATCATTCTTTATATAATGAAACACTTTAGTGTTCTAGAATATAAAGGTCTATCCGCAACGGATTAAACACTGATATAAAGATAATGTTTCTAGTCAAACTAGTTACTTTATAACAGTTCCTAATTTAAGTACATACCCAAAAGGTAGTTCCTAAACTTAGGGTTCTACGGTCGAAACAACGACTTTCATCCCGTTTCCGATTCGCAGATTAATCTCAGCTTGAAGTCAGTATCCTGCTCACAGCAGATTCTGAACATCAATCCATATAATTTATGTACCACACTAAGTATTTTAAAATCCAATTTTAATACTAGTAATAGACATAATATTGACAAACATTCTTAAAGTCAGAGCCTTGCCCTTTCTTTAATTCCTTCGTGTCTGCCATATCCAAACGGCAGTCACTTTAGGATATGTCATTTATCTTCCCAGAAGATCATAATGATTTTGCCTTTGCCCTTTCAAATATTTCAGAAGCCTTTGGCCAAGCCTTGGGTTTCTAGAATATTGAAGTATGGTGCGCCTTGCGCGCCTTACCTAATTGCAAAGTTTGACTTATCTCCTCGAGAATAGTCTTTAACCCTCCAAAAGTTATTTATTGCAATTTTAATACTTCTTAAATCCGAACATAGATTTATGACAAGTATATCGAATTAAGCACTTAAGTTATCATCACATAAATCTTCCAAAGATTATACTCTACTATTTGCTTAATTCTTGGCTTAGGCATAATAGGTTATTTTATCAAATAAAGTAACTTATTATTTACTTCCAGGACCATCCTCCAATTTAAAATATAGTCGTTTAAATACATTTTCACCTAGGATTATGTTTTAAACACTAATATTTCATTTATCTTGATTCTAATAGTCCAACTATTTAATCAACGATTTGTGGTACTATGTATTATATTGATTATTATAGTCCAACTATACAATCAAATATATTTAAATCAATTAACCTCAATTACATTGATTACTATAATCCAATTATAAAATCAACTGTAAATTGAAATTAATTAATTCAAATATATTGATTACTATAATCCAATTATATAATCAACTATAATACAGTCCAACTGCTTATTAAAACAACAATTTAAATATTAGTCCAACTAACATTTAATTTATATGACGAATAATTTGAATGAGCGCGTATGGCAAGTAATTAAACGAATATTGCAAATTCAATTCTTGCCTCCCACTATTTTTCGGCGAGCCTCTAACCCTCTGTCGAGTACTCGGGAAACCGTGTTTCCTAGTGGGCTAGGATCCCGTTAAATAACACACAATCTTGACTTTGGCCAACAAATTGTATGATATTTAACTAGGTAGATCAAAGATCAATTGGATCCAATCCAATTCCTAGATCCAGTAGGCGGATATCCAAATCCTAAACATATATCTTATATATGCCAATACATCCAATGTATTACCTAACCTTTTTCCTCTGAATCAACTAAGCCTTGGCTTTGGCACAACAAACCTAATGATCCCAGTCAAGCGCGACCCATTGACCATGGAAAGCTTCGTAATCAATGTCGATGGACAAGAAGTGGTCTTGACTTTGGCCAACAAACCACAACTTGGACACACCAATATAGAAAAAACTCTCGTGATTCAAACACATCTTCGACGGACAAAGGGCTTGACTTTGGCCAACAACCCAATGCCAGTCTCGGATCTTGAGTAAGAATCACTCAATGGAAGGAAAAACGCATGATATTTGATGAGGGTTTTTCGCGTGCAAATTGGCTACCAATTTATTATCTTTGTTAAGGTCTCATCATCATACACCCTTAAACATGCATTCTAAACACATAATAAAGCGCATATGAAAATAAATAATAATGATATGCGGATGGATACTTAACACATTGATCCTAGATCAAATCTCTCCCTTTCTCTCTCAAACTAGCACTTGTATTATTTCTACCCGTTACACTACACTTCTAAAGAAACCTCATTTACATTGAGGGGAATAGGTGAGAAGAGAATACAAAGAGAATATAGGTGATAAGGCTGGACACGCAGGTCCAATTTAATAAATCGAATTTATTACAACAATTTCCAAAATTACCCCCACCCGACTAATATCCATCCGATATACATTATTCATTCATCACAACCATGTATTCACACAAGCATGTTATCAATCAATCTAATCAAATTAATTAATCTGATAATTAGTGATCATCCAATGTTCAAACAACGATTTGATTTTGCGCGAGTCAAACTCATTTTTGCGAATAAGTACTCAAAGTACGAATTCTCGAATTAAATTAAACTACAACATTAAATCCAATTTAATATGTATTTAATACTAATTCACTATTTTAATTCCAAATTAAATATTACACTTTATTAATAAACCTTTTACGACTTAAATTCCAAATTTAATCGTTACGGGTCTCAAAGCCCGATTAACGTCCAACGTCAGTTTAATTCAAGTCAAATAGGCTTTCAATTAATTTCTTCAAGGAGTAACCCCATAAGCCCAGAAATCAATTTCGGCCCATTAGGCCCAATTAAACTTTAAAGGTTCATAAGTCGCATTTGGGCTTTATGGAAGCGGTTTTGGGCCCAATTGGATCCAATCCAATTTGCCTAAACCCAACTTTGTACAACAAAGCCCAATAAGCCCATTTACAACTTTAAAAGCCCAAATCCAATTTTAAGGCCCATATAATTAAATTACCAAATTCCAAATTTCCAATTTAATTACCAAAGTTTATTACATGATTAATTAACCAAATCAATATTTCCAAAACATCATTATGTCCAATTAATCATGCTTTTATCATCATCACATGTCCAACTAATTGATGAAAAATCAAACCCATTAACCATGTTATTAGTCTCGGCCAAGATAAGGGATTTTTACCCGATTCGAATTCAATCCAATTAATTTCACAATCGACATTAAATCCACATCCCGAATGATTTCCAACACATCAATGAATTTAAAATCAAAATTCCAAGACTAATTAAGGGCTATACCATTTGGCCAAGTAAGGAATTGGGGATTTTTGTTCAATTCAAAATTTAAATCCAATTCAATTTCAAATTAACATTATCCATCATGATTCTAACTTATCCAATGAATCAAAATCAAAAAATTCCAAGATTCCACATGAACCTATACATTCGGCCAAGTAGATATATTGGGAAATTTATTCCAAACCATTTTCTTGAAATTGATCCAATCAATCT
This sequence comes from Zanthoxylum bungeanum, assembly GCA_019454045.1. Taxonomy (NCBI): domain Eukaryota; kingdom Viridiplantae; phylum Streptophyta; class Magnoliopsida; order Sapindales; family Rutaceae; genus Zanthoxylum; species Zanthoxylum bungeanum. Next base: position 11,190 of record SKCR01032794.1, on the reverse strand, counting down.
TCAATTAAACATGTATTAAGCATACTCAAACATCCAATTTATTCAAATCATGCTCAAATACAAAATACCCAATTTAAGCCCTAAAAATTTCATGCTTGAACCTAGGCTCTTGATGCCATTGTTGGTTTCTTTTTAGGTCCCAAGATCATAACAAGCATGAAAACATGTGTGAATACATCAAAGGAGATAGCGGAATACTCACATCGATCGGTTGAGACGATTCGCAACAAACAAAATGATTTTTGCCTCCATTTTGGCGCCACTGCAGTGCAGATTTTCTACCCACTGTTTCAGTTTTGAGTCATCATTTTGAGCTTCGAATCTTCGTCGTTTGATTCCCGGCTCGTGGGTGGGTTTCCCTAACACCTTCGTATGCCTCTTAGAAGTGTATTAGCACTTGGATCTTGCCACAAAATCCACAAAAAGCTTCCCTCACTGCTCACATTTTTCAGCAGCAAAACCAGTGAAATTTGGCCCCTTGGGCGTGAGCATGAAGGAGATTGGAGAGAGAGAGAGTTGTCTAGGGTTTACTAAATATTCATCTAATGAATAATCATAGTTACACAAGTGTAGAGAAATATTTTTGCTTTTATATTTTAGGTAAAACCATTTCACCTTTTACCCTAAACTTGGTAGGTGTGGGTAAATGGTTTGTAAAAGCAAAACAAGGTAGTTTGGTGGTAGGTACACCTACCACACATGGGCCCCACATATTTGAATTCAAAATTCAAATATCTCTACGAACATTTGCTGCGGCTCGGTTCCGTTTAATCCGATTAAACGAACTTCCGTCGTTAAATAATTAAATCTAATTTAATTAAATATCGATGCCACGTAAATATATTACGAACGTCGTTTACGAATTAATTCTAAATTAATTCGTTCGTTCGCATTAAAGTCCGACTTTAATTTCGTAATGAAATCCAATTCATATTAATATATCCGATATATTAATTTTAGCCCATTCGAATAAATTAAATAGAAAAATCAAATTTAACTATTAAATTTATTTTTTACCGATTAATTCCAAATTAATCGCGTTCTCTCTCTTTAGACGATATTTTATCCCAGATAAAATATCTCCGTAATTAATCCCAGATTAATTTTCTCCCTCATCGAATTAATCCCAGATTAATTAAAGTGCGAGTCATACATCATCGGTGAATCATTGGGAAGCGACCCATGAGATCCCCGGATATGTTGGCAGTAATACGGTCGTCGGACTATCCGAACACGTAAGTACCAGTACTACGTTTTACCGATTCACAAGACAAGGTTGGCTTCTAGCAAAACACCATGCCTACCCAATTCTCTGGAAATATCCTTACAGGAATGAAAGATCTGTATCAGGCGTAATATACATCGTATAGTGCATATCGATCTAGTATCGGATGGTCACGTGCTAGGCCTGGGGCTGGAGTTGTGTCTGCCCCGTACGAAACACATGTCGGATGTCTGGTAACTAGTCTCTATAATCGGATATACATGACCTAGTCATAATATCCCGATGGCCGCGCAGCACTTAAGAGCACTAATACCGTATCCTACGTGACATCATCTCCACTATGACTGGAGTGATACTTCCGTCTTGACATCACACCCAATACTCTACGATTCTCAATATACCCAGTATTGGCGTACACAGAACCGGTTAAAGCCCTGGACGACCTCAACTAAAGTATATTGATTGTCGTAAGTATTAGCGGTGCAAGTCTCAAGTTAAGACCAAATACACCTACCCTGATTTCGGACTCCCATAGACACACAGTCATACTACCAATGGGATTCCGAGGGGGGTCTATCCAGAGCGAAGCTATTTCCCGTACCATCGATGAAACACAACCTCCTACTACACTTGCATAGTATCCAATACTTAAATATATGAGAACTATGCCCGTTATGCCCTCATAACGTGCACAAGTACAATACTAGTCTTTTATGCATTTATCGATGTCCAATCTCGATAATACTCTTACTAGGGATATTTAATGATTTATCCTACGTGGACTGATACTGTCTCATATCATTCTCCGTCAAGGAACAAATCATAGGGACCTCTCATCATTTATACATCTAGGGTGATCTAATCACAAATGATAAGAGAGCAATCTCCTTTGTCACATATTTAATTTGCACAACAACACCATGATCTGTACAAATAGTGACGCTATGGGTCATAATTGTCCAACAAGTATTAGCGGTGCAAGTCTCAGGTTAATACCAAATACACCTACCCTAATTTCGGACATCCATAGACACATAGTCAGACTACCAATTGAATTCGAGGGGTCTATCCAGAGCGAAGCTGTTTTCCATACCATCGGTAAAAACACAACCTCCTATTACCTTGCATGAGTATCCTATACCCAAATATATGAGAACTATGCCATTACGCTTCCATAATACGCACAAGTTTAATACTAGTCTATTCCGCATTATCGATGTTCCAGTCTCGACAATACTACGACTAGGGATATTTAATGATTAATCCTTCGTGGACTGATACTGTCTCATATCATCTCAATCCATGAACTAATCATAAGGACCTCCTATCATTTATACATCAGGTGATCTAATCACAAATGATAAGAGTGCAATCTCCTTTGTCACATAGTTAATTTGTACAACAACACCATGATCTGTACAAATAGTGACGCTATGGATCATAACTGTCCAACAATCTCCCACTTGGCCTATAGCTAGTCATTCGAGTGTCTTACACCCGAACTATGTACGGTTCGCTCAAACTGCTGAGGAAAGGCTTTCGTCAGCGGATTTGTATGATTATCGTCTGATGCAATTGATCGATCATTACATCGCCACGATGTATGATCCGAACGAATCAGATGAATACTCGAAATATATATTCGGATCGTTGATGAGACCATTAATTCTTTAGACTGTGCTGTAGCCTAGCTCAGCTGCTAACAGAACTATATCTAATCTAATTAGATTTGATATTGACCTAGATGGCTTCTATTGCTGCCTCAGCTGCAGTAATAACCCGCATTTGTTGCTTATTCAGTAACAGTATCTTGCTTGGAAGATTTCCAGCTCACTGTTCCGTTATTCAAACTGTATAGTACCGTTATTATTATCGGTTAGGAAACTTGCAGTAGTGATCCCAGTCATTTCAAGTTCTCATTCTCCATAGTTTAAGACATCATCCTTAGTTCTCTAAGATACTAACGGATGTTCTTAATATCAATCAAGTGACTATCACTTGGATTGACCTGTTTGTGACTCCATATGCTCAAAGCGTATGAGACACCAGGTCATGTACATTTTTCAATGTACGAGTTCTCAGAGAGTGTTAACAACTTTAAATTTATCCCAGTAGATCTTTATTCCTAGAATAAAGTTTGTTTCTCCCAAGAATTCTACGGGAAGATTTTTCATGAAAGCCAAGCTTTCACCGATTGTAATATGGGAATATCATTTCCAAGAAATGACATATCATCATTATTTAGGACTTCACTGTCAGTGCTCCCACTAACCTCCTTATATACACAAGAATCATATTCGTTTTGAATCAAATCATACACCATTATGATTAAATCAAAACGATAGTTCCAAAAACCCAATGCTTACTTCAATCCATATATGGATCGAATAACCTGCAAACCTTGTTTGCTAGTTTTGGTACGACAAAACCGTCAGGATGTTATAAACATCCTCCAAAGAGGTTTCCATTTAAGGAAATCGATTTTGACGTTCAGCTGCCATATTTCACGAATGAAACATGTAGCATCAGCAAGCATTATCCAAATAAAGTAACTTCTTAGTTTCAGGACTATCCTGAATTTATTCCCAATTTGAAAATTAAAGTCGTCTAAAACACATTTTCCCTAGGATAATGTTTTAAACAATAATCTTTCAATTTAATCTTGATTCTAATAGTCCAACTATTTAATCAACGATTTTTCAGGTACAATTTAATGTAATGATTACTATAGTCTAACTATATAACTTATTACAATTTTATTGGTGTTAAAATCAAATATATATGATTACTATAATCCAATTATATAATCATTATACATGATTAGTAAAATCCAAATATATTTATTACTATAATCCAACTATATAATCAACTATAAATGGGGGTAAAATTCAAATATATTGATTACTATAATCCAATTATATAATCAACTATAAATGCAGTAGTTTGAATACAGTCCAACTGTTTAACTAAAACAACAATAAATATTAGTCCAACTAATATATAATTTATTTGACGAATGTTATTTGATTGAGCGCGTATGGCAAGTAACTAAACGAATATGCAAATCTAATACTTGCCTCCCACTATTTTTCGGCGAGCCTCTAACCTTCTGTGGGTAGTATCGGGAAACCTAGTTTCCTAGTGGGCTAGGATCCGTTAAATAACACACAACCTTGACTTTGGCCAACAAGCTGTATGATATTTAACTAGGTAGATCTCTAAGATCAATTGGATCTCATCTAATTCCTAGATCCAGTAGGTGGACATCCAAGTCCGAAACATATATCTATATATGCAATATATCGAATATATTACCTAACCTTTTTTCCTCTGAATCAACTAAGCCTTGGCTTTGGCACAACAGACTTAATGATCCCAGTTAAGCGGAAACCCATTGACATGGAAAGCTTCGTAATCAATGTCGATGGACAAGAAGTGATCTTGACTTTGGCCAACAAATCACGACTTGGACAAGACACCGATATGGAACAAAACTCTCATGATTCAAACACATCCACAATTGACAAAGGTCTTGACTTTGGCCAACAAACCAATGCCAACTTTGGATCTTGAGTAAGAATCACTCAATGGAAGGAAAAACGCTTAATATGTTGTGAGGGTTTTTCGCGTGCAAATTGGCAACCAATTTATATCTTTGTTAAGGTCTCATCATCACACACCCTTAAACATGCATTCTAAATACAAAATAAAGCGCGTATAAATAAATAAATTAATAATGATATGCGGATGGATATCTCACAAATTGTTCCTAGAACAAATCACTCCATTTTCTCTCCCCGGCTAGAACTATTCTAACATCTACCCAATTACATAATACAATAAAGAAACCTCATTTAATTGAGGGGAATTGGTGAGAAGAGAAATACAAAGAATAAGGAGATAAAAGGCTGGACACGCAGGTCCAATTTAATAAATTCTAAATTTATTACAATTTCCAAAATTGCCCTCGCCTTTCTAATATGCATCCGATATACATTATTGATACAACACATTCATGTATTCATACAAAATCATGTTATTCAATCAATCTAATCCAATTAATTAATCTTTGAATTAATGACCATCCAATGTTCAAACAACGATTTGATTTGCACGAGTCCAACTCGTTTAAGAATAAATACTTAAAGTACGTATTCTTGAATTATATCGAACTACAACTTAATCCAATTATTTGTATTCAATACTAATTCCAAATTTAATTCCAAATTAAATATTTACACATACTTATAGCCTTAAAGACTTGGATTCCAATCCAATCTTAATGGGTCTCAAAGGCCCAATAACATCCAATGTCATTTCAATTAAAGTCCAATGGGCTTTTAATTGATTCTTAAGGCATGGGCTTTGGCCATAATGGATCAAACCCAAAATGCCAAGGCCCAATAGGAATCACCCTATTGCCAACAAATCAATTTAGGCCCATTAGGCCCAATTAAAATCTTTAAAGTGCCAAATGATGTATTTGGACTTTATGGAATTGGTTTTGGGCCCAATTGGATCCAATCCAAAAGTCCAAAACCAAACTTAGTCAAACCAAGCCCATTAAGCCCAAATACACACTTTTAGCCCAATTCTTAATTAAAGGCTTATTAACATAATTATGATATTCCAAATATCACAATTACTTTAATTAAAGTGTATTAGCTATGATTAATTAATTAAACTCAATATTTCCAAAATACCAATTAACTTAATTAATCATGCTTAATCCATCAATTCATGCTCAACACAAATTGAAGCCAAAAATCATCATTTCATGCTCAACACAAATTGAATTCTAAATTCATCATTTCATGGTCAACATGCTCTTTGATTATAACTTAAACATTATTGACTTTGATTCTAATCCAATCAAACCAACAATCAACATTTAAACATGCATTTAAACACATCATTTCATGTTACAAAAATAAAAATATGCAGTGGACTGCACTGTCAAATTCGGCCACACTAAGGAGAAATTAAAATTTTGATGCAATCAATTTTTCTCAAATCTAATCATGCACAACTCTAAGTTAACATAATCTAAGCCTGCTCAGAGCATCAATTTGAAGAAATCATGCTCAAAACACAAAAGCCCCAAATTTTACTCTCATGAACCCTAAATTTTTCATGCTTCAAATTGGCTCTTGATATCATTGTTAGTGTTCATAAAACATGCAAGGATCTAATAAGCAAGAAAACATGTTCATAAATTCATTATAAGTTGCGGAATTACTTACATTGAATGGATTTGAGCTTTTAAAATTTTGAGAAGAAGATCTCCAAGATCCTTCATTTGTTGATTCCAAGCTTTGAGTTGGTTTCCAAGATCCTTCCTTTGTTGATTCCAAGCTTTGAGTTGGTTTCCAAGATCCTTCCTTTGTTTATTCCAAGCTTTGAGTTGTGAATGAAGATCTCCAAGATCCAAGCTTTGAGTGATGATTCCAACCCTTGAGTTAGTTTCCCTATCACCTTAGTTGATTCCATGAAGTGATAGATTTGTTGATTTTGCAAAAAAATCCAAGAGAGGAAGACAAGAAGCTCACGCCCAAAAAGAGGCTTCGAGGGTTTTCATTTTGTTCAAATTGTGTTTTTTTGTGTGATGCATACACAAGTGAAGAGAGAGAGAAGAGTTTTAGGTAAAACCAATTTACCCTTTTTACCTAAACAAGGTATGTTGGGTAAAGGTTTTCACCAAACCATTCCAAGGTAGTTGGATGGTGGGTGGCTTGGCATAATGCCAACTACCCTCCCAACTACCACATGTGAAGTGGGCCCCACATTTGAATTCAAAATTCAAATGTCTCTACAAACATTTACCGCGGCTCGGTTCCGTTTAATCCGATTAAACGAACTTTCGTCGCTAAATAATTAAATCTAATTTAATTAAATAACGAAGCTCGCAAATATATTACGAATGTCGTTTATGAGTTAATTCTAAATTAATTTGTTCGTTCGTATTAAAGTCCGACTTTAATTCCGTAATGAAATCCAATTCATATTAATATATCCAATAGATTAATTTTAGCCCATACGAATAAATTAAATAGAAAAATCAATTTAACTATTAAATTTATTCTACCGATTAATTCCAAATTAATCGCGTTCTCTCTCTTCCCGAACAATTTAATCCCAGATTAAATAATACCTCAATTAATCCCAGATTATTTTTTCTCTCTTAATTAATCCTAGATTAATTATCTCTCTTAATTAATCCCAGATTAATTCTAATTAAATCAAATGTCATTAGTGAATCTTTGGGAAGCGACCGAAGAGATCCCTGGATATGTTGGCAGTAAATACGGTAATCAGATTATCTGAATACGTGCGTACCTCGTACCACATGCTTACCGATTTACAAGACATGGTTGGCTTCTAGCAAAGCACCGTGCCTACCCAATTCTCCAGAATATTCTTACTGGAATATATAATCTATGTCAGCGTAGTATACGTAGTATTGCGTATTGCGATCCAGTATCGAATGTCACGTGCAGGCCTGAGGCTGGAATTGTGTCTGCCCCGTACGAAGCACATGTCGGATGTTTGGTAACTAGTCTCTGTAATCGGATATATATGACCTTATCATAATACCCCGATGGCTGCAGCACTTAAGAGTACTAATACCGTATCCTACGTGACATCATCTCCACTATGACTGGAAGTGACACTTCCGTCTTGACATCACACCCAATAACTCTACGATTCTCAATATACCCAGCATTGGCGTACACAGAACCGGTTAAAGCCCTGGACGACCCCGCAACTAGGTATATCGATTGTCGCAAGTATTTGCGGTGCAAGTCTTAGGTTAAGACCAAATACACCTACCCTGATTTCGGACTTCCATAGACACATAGTCAGATGGCAATGGAATTCCGAGGGGTCTATCCAGAGCGAAGCTGTTTTCCGTACCATCGGTAAAACACACACCTTCTATACACTTGCATTAGTATCCTATACCAAATTATATGAGAACTATGCCCATTACGCTTCCATAATACGCACAAGTGTAATACTAGTCTATTCGCATTATCGATGTCCAGTCTCGACAATACTACGACTATGATATTAATGATTAATCCTTCGTGGGCTGATACTGTCTCATATCATCTCAATCCAGGAACTAATCAAAGGACCTCCTATCATTTATACATCAAGGTGATCTAATCACAAATGATAAGAGTTGCAATCTACTTTGTCACATAGTTAATTTGTACAACAACACCATGATCTGTACAAATAGTGACGCTATGGGTCATAACTGTCCAACAAGAAGCTCACGCCCATGGAGCTCCAAGTTCACGCCCAAACACCTTGTGCATTAGGGTTTCCATTTGTTCCAAGTGTTGTGTTACACAAGTGTGAAGAGAGAGAGCTAGAGTTTTGTTAAAGGGTTTTTACCCTTTTCACCAAAACCATGTAGTTGGGGTTTTTGGTTTCACCTAAAACCAAGTAGTTGGAAAGTAAGTGGTTTTGGCATAAATGCCAACCACTTTCCAACCACCACTTCACAAATATGACATGTGTGTTGAAGTTGGCCCCCAACATTTTGAATTCAAAACTCAAAATGTCTCTACGCACATTTGCCGCGGCTCGGATCCATTTAATCCGATTAAACGAACTTTCGTCACTAAATAATTAAATCAATTTAATTAAATAACGATGCCTCGCAAATTTATCACGAACGTCGTCTACGAATTAATTCTAAATTAATTCGTTCATTCGCATTGAAGTCCAACTTTAATTTCGTAATGAAATCCATTCATAATATATCCGATATACTAATTTAGCCCATACGAATAAATTAAATAGAAAAATCAAATTTAACTATTAAATTATTTTACCGATTAATTCCAAATTAATCGCGTTCTCTCTCTTCCGAACACATTTAATCCCAGATTAAATAATACCTCAATTAATCCCACAATAAATTTTCTCCATCTTAATTAATCTCAGATTAATTCTCTCTCTTAATTAATCCCAGATTAATTTTAATTTAAATCAACTATCATCGGTGAATCTTTGGGAAGCGACCCAAGAGATCCATGGATATGTTGGCCTTAAATACAGTCATCAGATTATCCGAATACGTGCGTACCTCGTACCACGTGCTTACTGATTTACAAGACATGGTTGGCTTCTAGCAAAGCACCGTGCCTACCCAATTCTCCAGAAATATTCTTACTGGAATATATAATCTATGTCAGGCGTAGTATACGTAGTATTGCGTATTACGATCCAGTATCTAATGTCACGTGCTAGGCCTGAGGCTGGAATGTGTCTGCCCCGTTCGAAGCACATGTCGGATGTCAAGTAACTAGTCTATATTATCGGATATACATGACCTAGTCATAATATCCCGATGACTGCAGTACTTAAGAGCACTAGTACCGTATCCTACGTAACATCATCTCCACTATGACTAGAGTGATACGTCCGTCTTGACATCACACCCAATACACTACGATTCTTAATATACCCAGCAGAGGCGTACACAGAACCGGTTAAAGCCCTGGACGACCAAAACTAAAGCATACCGATTGTCGCAAGTATTAGCGGTGCAAGTCTCAGGTTAAGACCAAATACACCTACCCTGATTTCGGACTTCCAAAGACAAATAGTCATACTACCAATGGAATTCCGATGGGTCTATCCAAGAGCAAGGCTGTTTTCCGTACCATCGGTAAAACACAACCTCCTATTACACTTGCATGAGTATCCTATACCCAAATATATGAGAACTATGCCGTTATGATCTCACATAACACGCACAAGTGTAATACTAGTCTATTCCACATTATCAATGTCCAGTCTCGATAATACTATGACTAGGGATATTTAATTATTAATCCTTCGAGGACTGATACTGTCTCATATCATCTCAATCCAGGAACTAATCATAGAGACCTCCTATTATTTATACATCTAGGTGATCTAATCACAAATGATAAGAGTGCAATCTCCTTTTCACATAGTTAATTTGTACAACAACACCATGATCTGTACAAATAGTGACGCTATGGGTCATAACTGTCCAACAATCTCCCACTTGGCCTATAGCCAGTCACTCGAGTGTCTTACACCCGAACTCTGTACGGTTCGCTCAAACTACTGAGGAAAGGCTTTCGTCAACAGATTTGTATGATTATCATTTGATGTAATTTATTCGATCATCACATCGCCACGATGTATGATCCGAACGAATTAAATGAATAGTCGAAGTATATATCTGGATCGTTGATGAGACCATTAATTCTTTAGTCTGCGTTGTAGCCTAGCTCAGCTGCTAACATAACTATATCTAATCTAATTAGATTTGTTAATGACCCAGATGGCTTCTATTACTGCCTCAACCGCAGCAATAACCCGCATTTGTTGTTTATTTGGTAACGGTATCTTGCTTGGAAGATTTCCAGCTCACTGTTCCAATATTCAAACTAGTATAGTTACCGTGTTTTTATCGGTTAGGAAGCTTGCAGCAGTGATCCCGTCACTTCAAGTTCTAATTCCATAGTTTAAGACATCATCCTTAGTTTTCTAAGATACTAACGGATGTTCTTAATATCAATCCAGTGACTATCACTTGGATTGACCTGTTTGTGAATCCATATGCTCAAAGCATATGAGACACCAGGTCGTTTACTTTTTCCATGTACGGTTCTCGCAGAGTGTCAATAACTTTAAATCTAACTCAGTAGATCTTTATTCCTAGAATAAAGGTTGTTACTCCCAAGAATTCTACGGAGAATTTTAATGAAAGCCAAGCTTTCACCGATTGTAATATGGGAATATTATTCCAAGAAATGACATATCATCATTATTTAGGACATCATTGTCAGTGCTATCCCACTAACCTCCTTATATCACAAGAATCATATTCGTTTTGAATCAAATCATACAACATTATGATTACATCAAACGATAGTTCCAAGAACCTAATGCTTACTTCAATCCTCTATGGA